>VZRL01004627.1:2812359-2944503 GCA_013397895.1 Origma solitaria
GCCCGCTCCCACCTGCTCCGTCCGGCCCTTCTCGCCCTGCGGCTGAGATCTTCCTCTGCGTTTTCCCGTGCCGCCTGTGCTCGGCCCGTGTGCTGCCCGAGTACAGCGATGAGGAGCACAGGTGCTCCGGCAGGAGCCGGTGCTCCCGAGCGGTGACGATGGGGATGTTTGAGCTGCTCCTCAGCGCAGCCCAGGCTCCAGACAGCGCTGCACCGCGCGGGAGGTGTTGGCAGCGAGTCTGGGCGTTCAGGAGGGGAAGGCAGTGCTTTCTGGAGCAGGTGAACTCTCACTGATCCTTTGGATTTGAAAGTACAAGGGCACGCAGTTATTATTAAAACCGTTAGTTTATTAAATACCGATTTATTCAGTATTTCATCAATCTGACAATCTATTTTATTTCTATGAGAATTAATGTTTAAAAAACCCTAAAAAACAAACCAAACATCTGTTTTAACAAATACAAAAGCAGCCAGTGTGGTTGCATAAGTGTGCTGTACTGCACAGCTGCTTGGATGCTGATTTCAGACTGGGCTCAGGGCAGCTTGGGGTTACAGCAGCAGTGTGAGCAAATAGGGGTGTGAAGACTAGCTTTGCATTAATATTAGTCTGCTGATTACTCGCTGTTCCACTGACAGTTGTCTAAAAGTTAAAACGTAATTAACAGTTGTAACCATAAAACCTACGCAGCTTTCCCAACCTACATGTGAAGCTGAAGTGAGATGAGCTCTGCTGCAGTGCTTACATGTCCCAGTTTGATAGGGAATCGTGGTCCTTGGCCCCGTGTATGTGTAGCAGTACCTTATGCAATTTGCGTGTTGTGAATGGCAAACCCCTGGACACAATCACTGCCATCAGGAAGAATGTGGTCCTGCAATCCAAGCAACCATAGGATCAGACAATCCAAACTAGTATCCTGTTCCTGGACAGCCACCATCAATGGGTGTCTGCTGAGGGGATTTCCTGAGCCAGATGCATGTCCTTTGTTTTGAAGAACCTTCCATGGATTTTCCTCTGTTGTCATGTCCAGTTGTAGTTTGAACCCATGCACGCTTCAAACAACTACAGCATCCTGTGCAGGGAATTTCACAGCCGAACTTCTGGTGTAAAGAACTATCTGCTGTTGTTTTGAACTTACGGTTTGCTATTTTTACTTGATACCTGCTCATTCTTGTAGTAGAAGAGATAGCAAACATATAATTCCCTGTTCACTTTCACTGTGTCACTTATGAATTTACACTGCTCTATCAGATTCCATCCTTCACTCCTACTCTAGTTAGTCATTCCTTAAAATGGGTGACTCGTAACTTCAGTAGCATGCTGCTATCTGTCACTTTCTGTCATTTGTTTTGGAGTTTTATTGTTTGATCATCAATTTTGGTTTTAATCATGAAGTGTCTTTGCATGTAATAATCATCGTGAGTTCAAGGCAATCTCTGAGTGATGTTAGTAACCCTGTGGCTGTGCATAAGTGTTGCTTTAAAAGCTAAATTAGACAGAACTCTTGTCCTGAACGTGGTGAGTGTATAATCCATACTGGAGGTAATGAAGAGGAAACTGCCTTGGGCTTTAAGGCTGCTAAAAGACAGCTTGACCCTTCTGCTGGGTGGCAGTGCAAAAGGAGAGCACATGCTAAAGCCTTTGGCAATTTATTGCAGTGAGAACCCTGGGACCACAAGAGGATTTTGGAAGCTTTCTGTGCCAGTCATAGAGACAGCCGAAAGGTCCAAGTTACTACACAAATGTTCAAAGTGCCCACATGGTGCCAGAGCTTGGGGAACACTGTGAGAAACAGGACATGGACTTCAAATTTCTTCTTGTTTAGGGTAATGCCACCTGCCACAAGCTTGATTAAGAGCTCCCATGACCCAATGGAAAAGTCATAGTATGCTACTGGTAAGACCCCATTCCTCCAACCTATCAACCAGGGAGTAATCACCCCTTAAAGGTCTGCTGTCTAAAACAGATCTTCTCCAAGCTTATCCAGGAAAAGCCATACCTCAATGATTTTGGAGATAGTTCAGTATCACGGATGACAGAGATGACGCAAGCATTACCTGGGAAGGGGTCACAGTTCAGTGCATGAGTGGTCTATGGCAAAAATAGTTGCCAGAGTTTATTCTGAATTCTCTTGGATTTGATTTTATCGTTTTCTCCCCAGAAAGACATTGTCTCTTTCTCTGAGAAGCTGGCTTTGAAAGGGTTGATAGCAAAAGTGTGGTGGAATTGTTGGCTTCATGATCAAAGTGAAATCATCTAGAAAGCACTGACAAGAAGGCTTATACTAAACAATTTAAACTGAGCACCCAGCCTCACTGATGAAATAGCTCAAATCTTTCAGGACAATGATCCATCCTGAGAATGGGCAAACACAGTGTTTGGGGTACTGTAATAATCAGTCTCTTGTTACCAATCTCAGGCTAGTAAGCAGTCATCTCTTGATTTTCATTTTTAAAAGCCATCAGCTTGTCCAGCTACTGCAAAGAAGGCTGAAAAGTCAGCCTTTGACCTGTCAGCACTTTGCACCATTTCTGTCATTACTGGGAATTGAATTGGCACTTGGCTAACCTGATGATCCTGCTTCTTCCTTCATGTCCTCAATGTCATCCTGAATTCTTTTAAGAGCATTGGTATTTTTTTTGGAGGACCTTAAAAAACTCTATGCAAGACAAAAGAAATTTACTTTTTAGCATAGAAGTGTTTTCTTATGTTTCTCCACTAATATTATTTGGAAAATGTTATGGAAGAATTTATATTACATTTCACTGTCCATGTACAGTTAAACTGTATGTCTTAAGGACATTCACATGTCTTGCTCTGTTGTATTAGCTGTATTAGGAAAAAAAATCTTCACTATCTACTGAATTTGTAAGTGTCCCAGTTATCAGAAATGCATCTTCCTCAGGTAAGGGAATATATTTTTATGTATCTTCCCTCAGGTAATGGAATATGGGTTTCATGTAAAGAAAAAAAGAGTGAGCATTGTAAATGTAAAGGAAAACAAAATATTCAATATAGTGTATCTTCACTTTAAAAAAAAGTCCAGCTGAAGCAAGAAAAAAAGGATTGTTTCTAATATTTTAGACGTTTCCAACAATGGGGTGGTCATGGACTTCCAGGACAATAAAATTATTGCTTTTATTTGACTATTTGTCTGCAAAGTTTTTTTGGTCACTGCCATATGAGAGGGGTCATATTTTAAAAGTATCTCAGTGATGGATGGTCCAGTGAGAGGGAGGGGAACTAGAACATCTGCCCCAAGAATGAAGCAGAAATTTTGTGTCTTCCAAAAAACCCAACAAAACAAACCAACCCAAGCAAACGAACAAACAAACAAAACCAACCAAAACCCAAGCAACAGCAGCAAACAAACAAAACAAAACAAAAAAAGTGAGGAAAAAGCCAGCATCTATCCAGTTGCCAGAAGTGATTTACGTTCTAATCCAGGCTATAGAAGACTACAAATCCAAACAGCTGTTTAACCTGGTGTAGTTTATCCTTGGCTTTGTGTTCAAAGCTGACACAGTATCATAAGATTTTCAGGTCAAATAGCAACTTGGAGTGAAGCTTGAAAGAACAATGAGTTTGTGCCAGCTGTACTATTAGTTGTTAAAACTCTTCTGAAAATGTTCTAAATAGATACCTCATGGAAAAAAAAAATCAGAAAAAACCTGCATTAATTAGACCAGCTTTTGTAAATCTTACTGTCAAGCTCTGTGTATCATGCCTTTAAGTTCTATTGTATAGTCCTGAAAACTGAGCTTTAGCTCCTAAGAAACTTTCGTAATTTTTACTTTTAAACTTGAAATCTACTTTTTAGGCTGATTTTCACTCTAGGCTGCTGTCTTTTGACAGCTATTATATCTTCTGGAAGACCAAAAGAATTCTTGCAATTTATAGTAATGTATTTTGAAGTGCTTATGTTTTAAATGACAAATTATCCTTCAAACGCGTTCTATAAATTTACAGAAATATGTCATTTTCCTATTAATTCAAAAATAGCAATTCTTTTGTATCACAGAAGATTAAAAACCTGACATGACATACTGTCATGACCCCTCTTTTGCTTTTTACTGATTCCCTTTTGTGTGAACAAAGCTCCCTAAACATCTCTGTGTTAAAGACATTTCTACTTTTATTTTTCTTTTGTCATATGTCTCTTAGGAATTCAGGGCTGGGCTGCTTTGCCCGGGTTACAGTCCTGTAACTACATTTGAACTTCTCTGATTTTATGACTAATTCCATATCTGGTTATGAGCTTTTTGACATTAAAACAACTATATTACAGAATTTCTGGCACTGGGGCTGTTGCCAAAATACTGACAGCAGTTACCTCTCCACCACCCTGCTGTGTTTGTTGTATTGGAATGGCATTGATAGTAAATAAAATATAAGGCAAGTCTGAAGTCCCAAAAGAGTAACAGACTGGGATCTTAAAATGAGATTCTGGCTATGGGAATAAATTGCCAGCTACTCACTGAGCCAGAAGCACACGTGTTTATAAATAATGAATTAGTGTGAAGCAGCTGTAATGAAATAATAACATAGCACTATATTAAGATGTCTGAGTTGCACTATCAAGATGTCAGTAATAACTTTTATACAAAGCTCCTCTCACACCGTGAGAAGAAGATAAACACTGCATCAGCAGTTATAACTTAGACATCCATTACCCATTACAAACCTAAATGCATTATGATCAGCAGGTCAAATAAAACTCCCAGGCAAACTTTGAAAATAGAAAGCGTGAAATAACATCAAAGGGAACAATGGCTGAGGATGAAAGGAATCTTTGTTACAGTGAGACAATCAAGGACTGTTCTCTCATGTCAGCAGTCAGCTTTTGCAAAGTTGGTCAGAACAAATAAATTTTAGTAGCTCAGGCTGCTGCACATGACAAGAAGTCTAGCAGGTAATGATGAGCATCCACATAGAATTCATACACAAGGATGACAAACTCTCAGGTTACAGCAATGAAATGTGCAGAGATACAAATGCAGAGAAGGGTTTGGGGAAGAGCCAAAACAAAGCATGAATAATATAAAAGTCACTACACTGGCAAAAAACATTGGCAAAAATTTAATTTTACTTTGGGAATGGCAGATGAAGCTTGCAAGGGTTTCAGTGCAATGTTACACAGTCTGTGCAATCACTGATATCAGTACTTGTGACAGCAAACATGTAAATAATGTGCTTTCTGTAGTAAACAAGAAGCATAATATGGTCTCTTTTGTTGCAGAGAGGTTAACACTTTTTAAGCATATTGTGATCCCTTGCAAATGTGACTCCTTGGAAAACTGCTCTTTATGTGAAGCTGCAGCTTCTCCCTTGAAGTAGATGACATTACAATCCATTGGCTCTGAGTCAATTTAACTCTGTTTTGCAGCCCAGGCTGATGTGTGCTGCTTTCCCTTATCCCACACTGCATATCTAACACTGTTCTCATGGAAAAAAAAATTACAATACAGCCCCATGCCAGCAGAATATAAACTCTTCCGAGGTGATAAAATTCTCATATAGCACTGTCTGTAAGTGAGGTTTTGCCTGGGAAGATGTGTGACAGTTTACAGGAACTTTCAGCCCACTCTGGCAGTGAACATTTTTGAGGCATCAGGCCCTAGAAAAATGCAGCTGTGACTGATTCTCCTCTGTGTCCTCAGATTCATCAAAGCTGTTCTGAACTATCAGTGTTGCTTTCCAGGCTTCACTAGGGGAAGGTCCCAGTCTGTATGAAATGGCCTGGACCAAGCCTACCTAAAAGAGAAATTAAAGTTTACGTGGGGATTGTGGATAGCACGTGCACAGATGTGAGCTAGGAAAAAAAAAAAGGAATGGAAACTTATTTTTTTTTCCAAACATGGGGAAAAGTGGAAAAAATACCACTGAGTATAATTAATGGGCATGACACATACTGTGCCTTTAATGGAGTCCAGAATGGGTTAATGCTTATTAAAATTTTTGGATTTAGCTGTACACCCTTAAACTTAGTAGGAAGCTTTTTATGGCATGCCACCACACATTGATGCCTTAACATCCTTGTTGTCTGTGGTGGTGAGTGCAAGTACAGTTGGTTTAATCAAAGGTCCATAAATGGAATTGTAAGATGGTTCCAAGGCCAAACTTCAGACAGGAAGCATCTAGAGTTTTGATGATTTTTGGATCCATATTGACGAAAGTTCCACTGTGTCTCAGATTTTCTCTGATAAACAGAAAATCTTTCCTCATGTTTCTCAAGACTGAGGGTTGCACTATACCTTTTAAAGATTTTATTCTTCTTCTGAGAAATACTGTCTCAAGCATACAAGGCTTGAGACAGTAAGCAGAAAGTGTGTGCTTGCTATGTTTATAAACACCTTTTAATATACTTAATTCTGGTACCTGTGGCTAAATGGTCTAAAAAGATAAATATGTGAGGAAATTAGTTACTCATGGAAACGTGAACCCTTCTTCAGGTCTCAACTAGGGGGCAGCAGTAATTTGGAAAAATTCCAATTATTTTGCTAGTTTTATATGAAGGCAGACTTTTATAGTAATTTGTTGTAAATTATAGTAATTTGAAGTCAAAATTATCACTATAGCATTTTCTCTACTCTAGACATTTTTGTGGTTGAGGACACTAATCCCAAACTATAGGAAAATACTATTTTGGGCTACCTTGATCAAAGGGAAATCTACTGATGCTAAACCAAGTTGCATCTAGTGAATGGAGCAGAGCTTACAAATTGAAATTCTGTGATCGTTTCTATCCTTGTGGCTATCTATTGGTTTTGGTCTTCCAGATATTCCTTCTGGCATGTTCTTCCACAGAGCATTAGGAGAGGCAAAAGCAAGCTTTCATTTCTACTGAATCCATATTGAAATACCTTTTCTCCACTCTGAATGCCTAAGGAAGCCAAAATTTAATTTCTCAATGCCAAAACTAGTTCAGGAGATATCTGTATTCCACATGTATTCAAGCTCCCATAAATAAATTTCCATGGCCCTGCACTTTTTAGCACTAAGCAGAATCACCAAACAGATGGGTAAAATTTCAGTTCTGCAAATTAAGTCTTTCAGCGTACAGCTAAGGATTGTAAGTGCTTCTTTCTTCAAAGTCTTTTTATCCATCCCAGAATGCTCTGGCATGCTAGTAAAAAAAAAGAGTTTGAATATGTATATAGAAATATAAAAATACATTTCAAATAGTACACATTTATGCAAATCCCCAGAAGGGAGCAGAAATTGAAGCAGAACTAAATATTTGTTGCTGCTGCTCCTCCCCCTTCTTTTTTAAGATCAAGGAGCTGTGGCTTTCTACTCCTCTCCTCAGAATAAACAGTTTTAGATATACTGACATAGTTTTCTCTGCTTTGAAAGACAGCAGAAAAGCTGTGACAACCTAAGCTAGAAATCTCATTCTGGGAAAAAGCCTCGAGCAGGGCTCTTTTCTAAATGCTTGATGTGGGACTAAATGGTCTTGAAGGTCCCTTCTGACCTTGATGGACATGTGACTCTGTGAAAAGAGTCCTCTGAAGGAAGAGAGATATCAAATCCATTTGAACAACATAATAGATTATCTCTACTCAATAGATGAATGTGCAATTATTTCCTGGCTACCTAGAAGAACGTTTCCTTAAGAATAAACTCTTATTTCTACTTGAAAACTTCAAGCAGCTGAAAATAGTTAACCTTTAATTAAAAATCAGTTCACCTAAATATAAAAGGGTGTACCTATTTTTCCTTTCATTCCTCTGCAATGCTGTAAAAGGTGGGGATTTAGCCTGTCAAGGGTAAAAAAAATAGTATATGTTTTTCAAGGATGTTCTGTGGGAGTTTAAGTGTAAATTGCATGGAGTATAGATTTTCCCCCCCGTTTTAATACTTGGAGGTTTGTAGAATAACAAAATTTTTGTCTGCATGCCAACATATATTTCCTAATTTCTTGATACTTGGTTGGATGTTTTAGAGGCCCTTTTTACCAAGTGGTTTGTTAATTCCAGTAGATAAGAGGAATTTAATTCCACATGCAAGATGAAAGAAAAATGGGGAAAGCTCATTTCCTATGCTGAAGCTTGCAAATACAAACTCTCTCACAGTATTTGGTTTGGGGTGATTGAGAAGTAAAAGCTTTCTGTGCTGCATGCAGCTCCAAAGTTTGTGCTTGATTTGGGGAGGCTGTTATCCCCGTGGGGCAGCAAATAAATCCTGCTGAGGCAGATCAGATAGGAATGAAATGATTAATCTGAGTATTAATGGCTAGTGATTCTAAGTGGAAAGTTATAACTGCAAATTTTATTCTGAGCTGGTGAGACTCTTTGAGAAGTTTTATCTTTCTCTGCTGTGGGAAGGCCTATGATCCATGTCGTGGCTGAGAGGGAATCGTGAATCCAATTGCGACTGGATCCCTTTTTGCCTGCTGAGATTTGAATATGGGTTTCTTTGGTAGGACCATGTTGGCTTTTTGGTGCTGTCGAGAGAGGTAAAGGTGCTGCCAGGAGAGCAGCAGTGGCTCCGGGAGCCGCTAGGCTCAGGAGGAAGCTCTGCCGGGTGTGCACCATGTTCTTGTGCTCAGGAACAACAAACTCGGTGACATCTATCATTAGCGTCTGGGAAAGGGAAGCAAACTTGGCTCTTATGTAGAGCTGTGTAAGGCTCAGGAGCTGTGTGAGCCCTGGAACAGCTGCATGGTTTGACTCAGCATTTTCCTGCCGACTGCGAGGCGACAGCATTTCCGTGCAGATGCGTGGCGGTGTATTTTTCTTTTTGTGTTTTCTGTTTTTCCTTTCTGAACCTGGGGTAGTGTTTTTCCAAGACCTGGGGGGAAGGAAAGCTATCTGGGTTTCAAGCAGGCAGATGCAAAGATGACAGGAGACCACAAGAAAGCACTTTAGCTAGTTCTATATGGAATTGCTGTGGAGAGATAACATGCTAATCAAAAGGAAACATATGGCTGGAGCTCTTTCTGTGGAAGTTGTGTGTAATCATAGCATGAACATAACACAACTAATATCCATGCATGCTGATCATCTGGCTAGAATTAATATAATTGGGTGGTTTTTCTAAAATGCTATCACTGTGAGTTAGTACTTCCAGCCAAGTGTTTTTCACCTCTAGGGGCTCAATTGATATTTCTTTGTGAACTTTGCAGTACAGATTGTGTTACATTACATTTCTTTTTAAGTGGGTGTACCTCAATTACTAGATGAAACAGGAACCAATTAGATAAGAAAGCAGTTGGTATCTTGTGTGATTTCAAATTTGTTGTGCTAGACGTAAATAGTTGAGAATGCTAATTTCAGCAAAACATGGAACAAAGAGGATCTTTTTATGATCTATTCCAGCAAGGGGAAATAAGCTTGTTAACATTTATTGGACTTGGGATGAAAGAGATCAGACAGGATTTTGGTAAAATGTGTAGAAAGTTCCCTTCTCACCTAAAACTGGTATTTCTGTCAGTTATCAGTTAATAATCAAATGAGTTATGCTTCAATAGTTTTACAAGTTAGAGTTAGTCACTTTGGCAGTGGACTGTTCCTTCATAGGTGCTTCTCCAACTGTGATGGATTAATAGTCATACTGGAAGGTATAAGTTTGCCTTTATATTAAAATGTGTTGTTTTCCCTGAAACAGGCTGCTGAAGTGAAAAATGGTCAGACAAACATGCAGCTGCAGAAGGGAAGACAAACAGGATGATGGAAAGCAATGCCTGAGAGAGACAATTAGAGGAAGTGACTTGTATCAACACCCAATGTCCTCCCCAGTCTCCTGTCAGCTTCTTTTAATAATTCTGAAGAGATCAGGAGCAACCCAACAAAAACAGGGGCATTGAGTCTTCATATAATTTTATTAGTTAAAGAATTGGCTAGAAGAAACAACTTAGAAGCCTATTTTTAGCAAGAGGAAACCTAAAACAGTTAGCACATTTCATAGTAATTAAAATGTAGTATAAGGGATGTGCTTACTAATATGGAAACCAATCTGCGCTACCTCTATTTTTTTTCCTGTTTGCTGCAATTTATTGTTCTCTGGAGCTATTTCACCAGAGCAGCTGTCCAATAAGGTTATTCACTCACATTTTGGTAATGCAGATTGATACTGTTCCAATAAGCCAACAGGATGTCCAGGTCCAACTTCTGATGTCATTACCCTAAAGCTGAAAAGTTTGTTTTCCTTGTTTCCGCCTAAACTACACATCCATATACAGCACCAAGAATTGAAGTACTCGGTGTGGTGTGATGAAATACCATGGAGCATGACTTCAGAGTAAAATCATAGAGGAAGAAGATTTCTGATTTAGTACAAGATTGGAGGGAGGAGCTGCATAAAAGATGACTTTTAAAGGTCCTTTCCAACCTAAAGTATTCCATGATCCTAAGCAGGTATGGGAAAGGGAGATAAGGAGCCTGGAGTTCTGTTGGAGCTATTTTGTTATGTGTTTCTTGAAATGAGTTGCATCTCTTCTAATTTCAGTACTCTAAAATAAAAATTAGTTGTATCTTTTGAGATTTTAGGGACATACTAATCAGTGGTTGACTCTGCAATGATTGGGACGTAGAAATAAAGACTGAAAGATATTATTCATTAGGAAAAAATAGAGGCTTAGATGACTCTTTAGTCAAAAGAGTCAAAACTTTTTCAAAACTACTTTAAAGAGGAATATCAGTGAAGAACTGAGGTTATAAAATGTAACCAAATATTACTTACATATATTTAAATATATTTATAAAATAAATGTGATGAAAATACTTAGACATTTATAAAACTTATGCAAAATTAGTTAGTAAAGTGGAGACAGAAATGTGGTATTTCATGCTGTTGGCATAGTTACTACATAAATTAATTACTCCTGAAGCAGTATGCTTTGTGTACTGCATTATACTGCAATATCAAATTAATTCCCTCTGGGATGATTGGTTGGCTGTGATTTACACAATTACTTGAGCACCTTCCAACTTCATGATTTCAGGGTAGATGGAGAGTTCCCAAGTGCACTGCAGGAGCAGATTGGTGGATCAGTGTGAAGTAGCATTTATAATTCATGTTTACGTGGTGTGATGGGATGAAATAAGGCAAATGACTTATAATTAATACATAATTTCTAATGTTTAAAAATAAGTCTTAAGTGCATGTTCCTTGAGATGGATTGGGAGGAGTCATAACTAAGGTCTCAAAGGCATCTGAAAGGCCTGATTTTGGTATTCCCCCCAGCAAGAGTTGCATGAGGGCAGCAGTGCAGTGGGGAGAGCCCATCGCCTCAAACCTCACTGCTTTTGTGGGCCATTTGGGATATGTCACATGCATCAGTCTTGTTACACGGAAGATAAACTCCATGTACATTCCACAACAGTCCTGCTCAACTCCCCAAACTGATATTTAATAGTACGTGATAGATCTGCTAAACTACACACTTCTGCGATTCACACCTAAGTGTATTGGTGTAAATTCACTGTCAAACAATTTTTTATCAGTTTTTTTTTTTTTGCAGCTGGAATGATAGCAAGAAATCTAATTTTGCAATCAAGAGCAAAGGGGTGACAAAGCCCTGTACTCCATCTGAAGAACTGTTTGTTACTTTTTTCTGAAAAATGCTTTCTTACCACAATGGCCTGGATGTGTCCCTTGGAGCCTTTTAGCCACCAATGCAAAATGACACAATGAATTATTGCTTTGAAAAGTGGAGTGTGTGAATTAACCTTCCAGCACACTTGATACATTTCTGCTCTGCCTGATGAACTTTAGTAGCTCAACTCCATGCTCAGGAATGTTTCTTTCTTTTTTAAAAAAAAAAAAGTTTCGGAATTAACAGCATTGGTTAATAGACAACTTTCTGTACTTGCCACATCCAAGCCAGGCTGTGCAATCAACAGGAAAGATAAGAAGGTCAAACAGGAAGAGCTGTGCTGGAGTCAGTTTTGAGCAGAGCTGAGGAAGGCAAGGCTCTGCCTGCTCTTTCCCAGCATGTAATAGTGAATCAGTCCTGGAAAAGGTAGGAGAAGTCCCGTGCTCTCTATCTGCATGTCCTTCTTTTGCTCTGTTTTAGGTACTTGTGGTCTGGTATTTGACTGTAGGTTATTGTCAGCACGTTAGAATTGCAGCCAGCTAAACAGGGGAAATTTCGGTAGTGTTCTGTTTTTGGTGCATCTATAATGAAGTGACTGGAAAATATGTGTAAATGTGATCTGTCACAGTTATGGGAACCTGCTGGGATTTTCTCTGCTGCTCTGTGTTCCCTCTTCTTGGTAGTGCTGTGTGAGCTGAGCTGCCCTTCAGTAGCAGCAGCTCCTACTTTATTCCTCTGCATTATCTGCCACAGGCCAAATTCTGTCATTTCCAGCTCTCAGAATGAAGTACTGAGATTCACAGATGCCTTTTATAGTTTCCTAACTGTGATCTGATTTTTGTTTTAAAGCCTAGAGTTTGTGCATATTTTTAAGCAGTTACGAGATTGTGGGTTTCAGTCTCCAATTTTCCATATCTAAACTCGGAAATTTTGGACTAATGGTGCTTTCAGAGCTGTGTTGAGGATGGAAAATATATTTCAGTGCTACTGAGATACGAAGAAAATTGATTGTAAGAGAGGGTTAAATCTTTTCAAGCAATCTATTGCATCTCTGAAGCTTGCTAGGGCATTTTTGTTTGTAGACCAGCAGTGACCAACAATACTGCTTGCAACATAGTTTACTGAGAATTGCCAACTAACCTAAACTTACTTCAGAGATAAAGGAGTCAGTCTTCCATTTTTGGAGAGTACTCAGATTCTTAAGTTTGTTTACCCTGATTTGCTTTAACTTTCTGCATAATACATAAAAATTAAGTGTTGCCTATACAAAACCTAATATGGTTTTTAAAAAAAAATTCTTACATTCTGTGCCACTGACTGAATTTCATAGAGATCAAGGCTGTGATTTACTCTCTGGGGAAAAAGTTTATAATGATCTTGGCTTTAAGATGTTTGTAGCCTAATACAGAAGATGTGAAATGTTAATTGAAACTGGGAGGAAGGAATAAATTTACTGTACCATCAGTTTGGGAAAATGGCCTAGATTAACTTAGGGCAGTATAGTTGCAAGACTGAGATCTTTAGTAAGTCACTAGTACATTGTCCTGAGGCTCCTAGAGGGAAGATGATGAATGAAAGAACTTCATTTTTCATACAGGTTTTAGGTAACTAGTTTGAATATAACCCATTTTTATATACCATGTCCTAGTCTCATACTTAGAAATATACCTTTAGAGGGAGAGAGAGAATTTGGTTCAGTGAATGTTATTGGTTTCCTCCTTCAACACCCTTTAAATGGGAATGAATTGTTGGGAGAGAGCGTTCCTGTCATCCACAATACCTCTTAAAATAATAACAAATGGCAGGGGAGAAAAAACAACCCTCAACCTACATGGAAAATATCAAGCTATATGTTTTCTTTCTGGTTAGCTGTGCTTTGGAAACTCTCAGTTGAAAGGAAGCAGCAGCACACAGAAAAGCATGATAAAGGATTATTCTATTTATCTTCCAGTAGGAAAAAATAGTGTCTCATTTCCACCTCATGCTTGACAGCTGTTGGATACAGACCTTTCCTGCCTGGTGTGCCCTGTGAGAAGGGATGGGGAATGTGGAGTGACTTTCTGGCCTCACAAGGCTGGGCAGGTGCGTGGGGCAGCACACAGAGGCACTGGGCACACTCCTGGTGTCCAGGGGGGAGACCAGCAGTGTCCCCAGCAGCACTCATGGTGCTGAGCTGTCCAGCGCCTGCCGCTCCTCTCTCTGCTGCCCCACCAAGGGAGGGTCCCCTGAGCAGTGCCGAGCGCCACATCTTGCCTGCGTGGCTTTTATTGTGAGCAGAGCTTGGCTCTGGGCTCAGAAAAACAGGAAGATCATTGAGTTTTATGGCCAACATCCTGCACCAAAAGGGAATTTTTTGGTCAAGCCTCAAAGAGCATGACAAAAATAATTTTATCTAAATTATAAATAAAATGCTTAGTTGGTGCACATAAATATAGATTGGAAGAACTCGTTAAAGACAAACTTTATATGGTGAGTGCTAGATCCTTAATCTTGAAGATCTTAATCTTGTATTTGTTGCTATCAACAAATGGTTAGTTGCTAACTCACCACTATACTTACTAGCATTATAGGTTTGTGAAAAAATATCTAATAATGAGAGTGACTCAAACACTGCAGTTTAATATTCTCTAAAGCTGTTTTATATTGGATGAATGTTTTTCTCTGGTTTTGTGCCATTACATCTGCTTTAATTTGCACTGGAACAGTTTAATAATTGAGAAAGCATCAGCATAATAAATAGGGTAATTATACTGTAGCATTGCTTATGTGTTAGAGTTTTACTTCTTGGAGTACTTATATGCTAGTTAAAGACAAATACTAAAAGTACACAGATGTGGTGTAAATTTCTATGAAATCTTTGTCACTTGGGACCAAATTTGTGCCACTTAGGATACATTTAGATGCCAGCTAAACATTGAAAAGGGCCCAGGTAGACTACGTCCCTAGCTACAGAAAGTTTACTGTCTTGTTCTCCGTACTTACAAAGCCACATGGACTGACATTTGGTAGTTAAGGCAAACATTAAAAATGGGAAAGGAATCTGCAGAGGAGAGCATGACTGCTAAAAACGTTTGAGATTTGAGTTTTCCTTCTGTTCATCTTGGAAGAACCAAGAGAAAACATACATAAGAACATATCTGTTCTGCTTTTCTTTCACTCATTCTGATTTTTTCCCTTTGGCTTAGGCTCTGGGATACTATGACTGAATCTTCTTAAACAGATTATAGCCATTTTGATTTGTTCAGATGTCCTACTTGCTCTTTCAGCACCAAGCTTTCTAAGTTCTTTCACAGACCTGCAAATATGTTACCCTTACCAACATAAACTGATGCAGAAGACATGAAAAAATTATCAGTATCTCTTCTCCAACTCAACTGAATTCTAATAATTCAAGTCAGAATATATTTGTTTTCCTTCATTTTGTGCAGGATATTTTTTCTTGTGGATAGGAGCTTATGGAAAAAATTAATAATCTGAACACTGAATTTCATTTCTGGGATTAAGGGTAATCCTGATCTAAAAATAACAACTGGCTTTGGATTCATAGAACAATACAATTTAATCAACCACCTTTGGAATGAAATTATCATTAATACCAAAATATTTACTTTTTCATCAGCAGGAGATACTAGTATTTTAAAAATATATGGAGAAAAGTAATTAATTCTTAAGTGTGAAAATTAGAATGCATTCCATATAATCCTGGTACAGTACTGAAAAGAATGGTGTTAGCAACTGCCATTACTTCAAGGAAAAGATCAGCTATATAAAGCTATATAAATGGAAAATCATATCCCTGGCAAAGGGAGTTGGGCCTCTGGCAGGCCTGTATTTTTAATCATTTATAACTAGGTCATCAAGTCTGATAGCCAGTTTTTCAGAGTTAACCAACTATGTTAGTGAAAATGTTCTTTTGTGAGAGAAGGCATAAAAATTACTTGTGTTTGAGTAGCTACCTGTGTTTCATAGGTGTATGAAATGTATATATGAATTTATACATATAGCTTTATATGGAGAACTGTGATGCAGCACCAAAAACATCTTCTAAAAATAAGTCTCAGCACTCTGACAGGCACTTTTGAATAAATAGTAAAATGGGACAATAAAAACATTAAAGCAAAATCCAGCCTAGATTTCTTCATACTTCATTAACTTGTGGTAGATATGGTTATGATTTAATTCTCTGAGCTGGTCATACAACCTCTAACTATACCTCATTAATTTTCTGCAATTGCATAACTTGCCTCTGTCTATATATAGTTTACTGTTCTTTCAACAAGTGTTCGTTTGGGGTAAGGTTTTCAATGACTGTAAAATGGTGTGAAAGTTGTGCAGACAGATCCTGCCTTGTCCCATGTAGCTGCCTACCCTGGCAGCTGCTGCGCTCTTCATGTTGGCGCTCGATTTGCTCAGGTTTAGGGATCTGTGGTGTGAAGCTTGGAGGGCAAGAAGTGTTGGAAGGCACGGATGTGAAGAAGAAAAGCAGAACAGTGTGCTTTGGGACACGTCACGGCATGGGGTAAATAGAGCAGTGAGAAATTTCTTGACCAGGCTGAAGGCAGATCATTAGTGGATACTTAGGTGACTAGGCACTAGTCTGAGGATTTAGCAAAACAAAAGTAAACCTTTTCACCTGCAGCTTCAGATTTAACCAATTTCTGCCGGCAAACAAATGAGAGATGAAATTTCCTGAAGATCACAAGCTTGCACACTCCTCATGAACATAGCTCATTAATGAGTATGGCTGGAGTAAACACAGAGGAATTGAGATGAAATCCAAATGACAGGACTAAAGCAAAATCCATCCTGTGGCTTAAGGAAATCACTTAGAGACTGTGAAAGCCCACTGAGGAAAAGGGTGTAAATATCAGTGGGCATGTGCTGGTTCCATGGGTCGCATCCTTTGTGATGCCTTGCCTGGTGGTCGGGCTGCACCTTCCTGAAGCTGAAGTAGCTTCTGCCTGAGGAATGGCATTGCAGGATGTCTCACCTCAGTGACTGGAGGGAAGCTTGCAACTACTTGCGCTCCACTTCCATCTGTATTCCTCTCTCCTGATTATGCCAATAAGAACTTTGCTGCCAGACTCAGCCTCTAGCTTCAGTAGAGCTCCATTTTTCTGCTTTGCTGCAAAGCAATATTTGGATCCTTGCGTGGCAGTCTTCCTGCACAGTGGGTTCCTGTGGAGGATTTGTTCTTTATCTGAATTTATATAAACCTTCTTTGTTGTTTGAATTCAGCATGCAGCACTCATTCCATTCTTGTCACCTTTAGAAAATGAAGTTTTTCCCCTGCAATTCTTCTGTTAATGTGAATGATGTTATCCCTTGGAGGCTCTGCTTTAAAGCTGGCCAAGAATGAATAATTAGCAGCGGGCACAAGTACATTTCACTCCAGGCCTTGGATTGCTGCTGTTAGCCAAGTCTATTGCTTTGTTGCTAAAGCAGTGATGCCACCTCATTGCAGGAGCCTTTTCTGGGATAAATTTGGGTGTTACACAACTGTTCCTCTGAAAGAAAGCCTATAACAAGTTCTTTAATCCATATTATAATTAAAAATAACTCCTGCAGGAGAGGGACAGCTCTTGAATATATTCATCTTTTCTGACATTTTTTTTAAAAAAAAATTATTGATTTTTTTTTTCCCCCCCCCCTTCAGGTTGTTGATAATGTTAATTGCATCACTGTGAGGAACTTTCAAATTATGGAGAGTTTGGCAGTGGCAGGTGGCACATCCATGCTCAGTACTAATGCCATCGTCCCTGCTCTGGAGGGAGAGCAACACAGGAGCTTGGAGAGGGAAGAAACAGAGCAGGGAATGTGTAGGTGTGACTGCAAACGTGTGGAGAGCAGTGCTCCCATCAGCACTGGCAGGGATGGAGTCGGGATGGACACGCTGCAAGAACAAATAGGTAAGACCTCAAAAAATATCTCCTGATGCCTCTGCTCCTGACTTCTCTTTATGTCTGAATTACTGTGTTCTTTAAATGGGGCACGAGCTGAGAACTGTCATGTGTTTTTCACAGAACCCAGATAGGCTTTTGTGAAATACAACAAGCAGCTATGTTTTCTCCATAGAAATCCTGCATAGACTAATGAACAATATACACTGAAATTCAATTGGGGGAGACAATTGGATGATCTTTTAGTAAAATGAGATTAAAATTATCAGAATCCAAGGGCCAGAGTACTGAAATATAAGTTCTTTGTCTAGCACTTTTTGCAATATCTGCGAGATTCAGAAGCCAAGTTATATTGTATGTTTCTATTTTAGTATTTTTTAGTTCCTTTTTCATCAGAGGTGTAGTACTATCTTTGTACAAATGGAAACCTACTTCATGCAATAAATTCATGCAACTCAGAAGTACTTTTTAGGTGGAGAGAGGTGCCTATGGCCAGGCTCTTACTTTACAGTAGGCTCAAGAGCTTTCTGAATGTGAAAATACTTCAAACAATCATGGAAAAAACTATTTCTTTTTAAAAAGAATACTTTATACTTTCTTTTAAAAGTATATGCCCTGTGACTTGCACAACATCTTTCTGTCCACAACTGCAATGCTTCTGACATCAAAGAGCAGGTACAAGCATCCCAGCGCTGTATAAAGTTGCTCTTTAACTTTCCAAGAAGTATACAAGCCATTTCCACCAAGTATGAATGGGTGTGGAGTTCATATTAAGTTTTTGAAGCTAATTATAGTATTTTAAACTATTTATAGTGTATACAAATAGTATAGTATAGTATATAAAGTATTTATAGTATCCCTTACCATTTTACTCAAATTTAACAGCAAACTATTATTCTAAATTAAGCTCTGATGAGTGATTAAAATGCTTGCTCATAGCCTTTGCCTTTCGCTAAAAGTCACAGAAATGGATGTTAATGTCTTGATAACTACCTTTCAAGGAAAGTTATAGCTGATAATGTCAAAATAATAGTGATGGCAAGTCCACATATCAAAAACATATGCTAATTTATTATCCTTGTCAACTATTAAATGATTTTCAAAGTGATTGATAAAATGTTGTCGAAGTTTTGACAACTTCTGTGTTTGTAATCCTGACTAAAACCAAAAAAAGGAGAACTACAGGTAAGTATGGTCCCAGAAGCTCTGGGGAACTTAAATTTAGAATGTTTCCTAAACACAATCAGCCTTCACTGCAGTGAGCTTCCTATCGAATTTCTATTTAAAAACAAACATCATATAGTCCGGATTAAGAAAATAAATAAAACCCCAACCCCAATGCTTCTGTCAAACACCCAACCAAAACCCTAAAAAACAAAAGTGTTTGGAGATTTCAATTTCCAGTTTGAGTATATGCCAGTAATAGACCTTAAAGAGAATGTTTTTACTACTTTCTTCCTTTCTTTGTGAGGTGGGAAAACTCTGTTTCATGTATCCTTATTTATTTGCATGACTTTGTTCATGTAACATTCAGAGATGCACTTGAGGGAAGATGCAAAAGACTCGGAAATTAACATTCCCTACTATATTCCAGGGTTTTTTCTTAAAAGCAGAGCTTCATAGGATGATGTCTTGGGATACATGAAAATTGCCTCAGAAATTTTCTTCTAAAAATAAAAGATCTATTTCTCCCACTTTTCTTCTTAGAAATATGAAGCCTTGTCTTCACTGGTATTTGCCCAGGGAGCCTTGAGAAAATGGAAGTAGTTGCAGTGGGTGTTTTATCAGCATGAAAATATATCATTCCCAAAAGCACAGGAAGAAATATGGGCTAAAAGAAAAAACCAGATTACTATTAATATAAAACATACCTTATTTGTGTTATTACATTTTTACAAATAAAGAGATGGGTTATTTTTCTCCATGAATTGGTACTAGGCACAGCAATTTATACCACTAAAGCATCAGTGGGGGCCATTTTTAGTAGGTGCAAGGGAAGAGAAAGTAAATTCTGACCCTTGCTTCCTCCCAAATGAGAATTCAGTTTCCTGAGAACCTGTCTTTCCACCAATTCTCCATCATCTTGAAATTTCACATCAAAATGACAAAATCAAGATTAAACTTTCCCCCCAGCCCAGGAGGAAAGAAATGTTCTGCAGATAATTTTTGTAGGGTTTGGGAATTAATAGCAGGAAGGGGAAAAAACAGTTATTTTCTCTTAGCAATTATCTGATGCATCAAATGCTTTGAAAGGATGGGGTATATTTTTTTTTCCAGTGTGATCTATATGATTTAGAAAAGGCACATAACTATTCCTTTCATTTATTGTAATAGAGTGTTCTCCAAGTGAAAATTCCATGAATGTCAGTTCAAGGATCCTTCCCAGTCAGGCAGAGAATTTTCCAACTGGTAAGACATTTTCTTCCCATCTTATCTTTATGATATAATGCTTTTCTTATTGTTTACTTTTTATTTTTAATTGAGATGATTCAACTATGTCAACTTTTGCTTTTGTCACTCCCGTAAAGTTTAAAATGTATTTCATTGCAGCTGTGAAGTGACAAACTTGTTCATAATATTTGTTGAAAATTTCTCATAAAAAGAAGGGGCAACTGCTATAAAAAACAGAAATAACTTATGGACTATATTGTAATGACTAAAAAAAAAAGAGAAGCAAATAAAAAGTTCATCACTTATTTTACATATACATTTCAATCCTTCAGATGTCTTATTTTTTAAAGTTTGTGGCCTTTCCACATATCAATTTTTACATTTTTTAATGCTGTATTTTCAGTGACGTGTCAATTGAGTGCAGTTCTGCAGTAAGTGGGTTCAGAAGGCTTCACCTCTGGAGGGCTCATGGCAGGATCTGTCAATTGAGGGTCTTGGCACATTTCCCTTCTCTTGCCATCAAAACCAACACTGAGCTGCTCTCTGGCTTGACCTGACAAATCACATAAGTGGCAGAGAGTCCTCTCCAGGCATATGGTTCTTTCTAGTTAAGTTGTTTGTGCTTTATGTACCTGCTTGTCTTGCTGTGTGCAGAATTTGGCTTCTTTGTAACTGGGGTGTGGCTCACGGCTCTCAGAAGCAGACAGGAGATTGCAATAGGATTTTAGACCATATTTCATCTCTATAAGGCATTATTATAGGGATTTTTGGACAAGCATCTATGTTTTTGTTGCTTTAATTCAATGTAATTATGATTTCTCTGACATTAGCTTTCTATAAAATTTAGATTGTATGTCTGCCATTACATATTTACCTCAGAACTTTTTGTGCCAGTATGTTTTATGTCTTCAGGTAAAATGAAAAGGTCAATAATTCTGTTCCCTAGCAGTGATCTGAATAACATTCAAAGACTCTGGTTCTTTCTACTAGCAATTGACTGTATGACCATGGCTTAAAGAGAGAGGTCTTGTAATTCAGTAACACTGGTTTGTATTTCTGAGCCACCCTTCTTGACCTCAAAGTAATGAGTAATTTAGGTGCAAGACACCCTGGAGACATGCATAGGAAGCCCTCTGAAAATAGATCAAGATGCAGCATATTAGTCTAGAACGTGAAAAAGCATCTATTTTACCTGCCTAAAATCTCAAACTCTGAGGAGGTGGAATATTTTAGTATGCACAACAGTCCCATATTCTGGAAGTGTGACCTATTTACATACTTTGCAATTGGAATTCTTCCTGAGTGGGTATTATTGGCTTATATGTGCCCATCTGTGTATCTGAAAACTTATGATTTACTGTTATTGAGCTAAATTAACAAATTAATGCAGAATGAAAGCAGCTTTATCAGAGATCCTCTTTATCTGAATGAAGCTGGCTGGAGCTGTACCCTTAGCTGTAGTAAAAGCTTCTCATACACAGATGCCAAGAGCTGGGAGCAGGTATCCAGCTGCTGTCAGATGTGCTGGTAAAATCATGTAAGTGACCTTTGAGTTGGACCATTTAACTTGGTTTGGTACTGCTCAAGCAGCTTAGTTTAGAAACAGTGTTTACAGTATTCGATTTATATGAGCCTCCTGCCGTAGTGGCGGTGACATATCAGATAGCTATGAATTTAAGATTATTATGAAGGGTTGTTACATGCTGAACTATTGGTTTTTATTGCTCAGGTTGGTTTTTGTTTGGGGTTTTTTTGTTTGGGTTTTTTTTTGGGTTTTTTTTGTGATGCCATATCTGTTTGCTTTGATTTTTAATATGCATGAAATATTTGGAAATCCAGGCATGTTTGCAATGTCCACAGAGCTGTCTTATTTGACAAGTTACCAATCTGCTTGTTTATTTTCTTCTTCTTTTTCCTTCTTCATCCATAAGTATCCATTGTCTCCCAAAATTTCTAGACTTGCTCATCATGCTCCTTTGTATAGCTGTAGGCTTTATTATGCAAAATTATTTTATGCTAGGCTCCTATGCCTACAGGATAATAAAAATGTAAAAGAAACATGCATTAGATCAGAGACAGGCACACAGAGCATTGAAGCTGAAAAAAAAATTTCTTAATGTGTATTCTATGATTTTGAGGGATTTTCTGGTTCTCCAAAGTTGATTCACAAAGCTCGTAGTACTGAAAATCAATATCCTCCTCCAGATATCTCCTTGAAGTTAACAGTGGTGAAAAGAAAGAGTGGATGTCCTGATCCCAGGCTCCAAAGGCAGCTCAGAGGGCAGCTCCGTCTTCTGGAAAATGACAGCAAGGAGGTGATGACAGTTTTCAGTGTAAGTCAATTGCTTGGAAATTATTTTATTTCTTCAGATAATGCACCCTGTGCTACTGAAATAGTCTGCAAGACAATTGGGTCCTATTTTTGTCTACATGCTGTGTGCTTGAATTTGAGTGACCAATTTCCTGGGGCCCAAAAACATTTAGGGACTTTAAAAATATTGAATCATTGAAAAAGACTGGAACATCAAATTGATGTAAAATAAATAAACCCAGTTTAATAAGATGTTGAATGGGTTTATTTTAAAGATGTTCTGCTTTCATTTGCATCAAAGGAAATAATGGGGTTTTGATTTATTTTAGTTTGCCCTTGTATTGACTCATCACTTCAGTTTCTAGACACTTGGAGTCATTTGGCATGCCAGTTTCCTGGGAAGATCACTGATAAGACAAAGACGAAGTCAGGAGAACAGCCTAAATAATGGACTTTAGTTAGGGCTAAATGGCCATAACTTTAAATAGCATACAAGGTTCAGCCAAATTTTCCTACTGTCTTTAATTTGTTTGTGTATGATAAACCTGTCCTCTACAAACAGTGAGGTTTGCTTTGAATACAGGTTAGTCTTCTCCTCCCTCTTGGAAAAAAAAATCAGAATCATGCCATTTGACCTCTGGTGTCTATTTTTTTGTCTTTACCATGGGTTCCAGCCTCCTTCACTAGCAATACTGAAATCTTAATTAGTTATGGCTTTGACTGCCTTGGGAAATGTGTTTCTACACCACTTTCCTTTCCTGCGTTGTGCCCACCCCACCGCCAGGCTGCTGACTTTGTGGCTGTGGAAACACTCTGTACTCCTCTTGCTCTGCTCCGGATTGTGCTTTGAGGGAGCTGCAGGAAGGAAGATGGGATTGGGAGGCAAAGAGCAAACAAATAGATTTGATTTGTGGCCTTATTAGAAACAGACTGGGAAAAGACTTGAAGGAAACAAGATTGATAATGATAAATTTCCTTAGAATGTTGTTTTGATTTTCAGCAGTGCATGAAGCCCTGGAGGCTGACATACTTTAGCATGTGCTGGCAATTTATTAATAGATTTCAGACTCTCATTAATATGTAATCCAGTGTAGAAAGGTGCATGCAGAAGATCAAAGCAGTGATTAGACATGCCTGCTGAAGAAACCTAGGTTGGACTTTTATATTTTAATGTGTTCAGATTGCATGAATTGAAAATATGGAAGTTAAACAGAATTCAGAGATATTTTAAAATTGTGATATAACAGTCATAAAATCAGTGGATCAGTGCAGTCTTACTCAGATTACAGAAAAAGTTTGAGGGACAATTTCCTCCCTGCTGCCTCGAGTTAGAATCATTTTCTTGATCAGTCTTTCAATTGTTTCAAGCTGCTTTTCAAATTTGATGTGATGGGAGCAAGGGTACAATGCTGGGAAATGATTCAGTAGCATTATACCTGTTAGCTTTATATTTGATTTATTCTCTGAGGTAGAGGTTCAGATACTTATCTCATAAATTTACACAATTGGTATTTACCTGAAAGGCAATAGCCAGCATCATTGGAGAGCCCTGTTTTTAAGCTAAAAAGTGGATTGTAACCAGACTGTGTATTACCCCTCTGTGTCTAGAATCCATCAAAATGTGTTTTTCATTTGCTTATTTGAAGGTTTATGTAGTTGTTCCTTTTAGCGTTTCTGGAATTACTTAAAATCCATCATTACCACTTACAATGATCATTGTTTGTCTTTGTTGAAAGTGTAATTTAATGCTATCTGGGCAACATGAATAGTACAAATGAGCATAAAAAGATCTTACTGCATCTTTAAAAAAGAAAAATAGTACTTAAGTATGTTTGTTTTAAACTAAAAAGAGTGGACTTGGAAATAACTATTCAATATCTCTTTTGGATAAAGACTGACAATACCAGGAAACAGGTTCAAAGTTGCATTAGAGCTGCATTTTTGTATGTGTACAGAACTTTGAGGGTAATCTACACCAGGAGGTTGTAGAACCTAAAAATTTACAGTGATCAAGTGAGAAATTTTAAGCAAAAAAAAAGCAAACCCAAACTAGCTCCTTTTTGCTATTTAATATTAATGCCCACACGTCTGGCAAAAGCAGCTCCCAGGCTGTAAAGCACTCCATGGAAGATATTCTTGGAAAGGACTACTAGATGCTTGCCTATATATAACATTTAACTGTATGATTATACATGTGACTATACATAGACATTTCTGAACTAGACAAACCTTAGTCTCACTCATGTGGTCTTTGTTTCCTCTGTAACTTAACCTCACCAAAATTGTTGGTACAATTGCTGAGAAAAAAGTCAGATTAAAACTTGGCTCCCTGTATGTTGTAGGTGTATGTTAAAGAAAAGATATCTCATACAGATCAAATCCTGGATTTTTTTTTTTATCCTTCTTAATGCATAGTATTTTAGCCTAAGTGTTACCTAGTGAGAAATTGTGCTTAAGTCTGGTATAATTATAACTAAAGTATTGGTTTTGATTTCTAGGAGCTTTCTGCCAGACTCCTGTCTATTCACAGTGATCAAGATCTAATAGTCGTAACATTTAAAACTTTTGAAGAAATATGGAAGTTTCTCACCTACCACTCACTGGGTAAAGTTGTTTCACCATAAAACAGTTCAATATGTTATTTTGTGTTCAGTTGCACACAGTTTCTGGGAACTTGTTGAACACAATTTTGACCTTTTTTTGTTTGTTTGTTTGTTTTGTTGTTTACTCAATAAGTAAGTAATGTTCCTAAACTGAGTGCTAGTGAATGGGCTGGAGACACCCTCCAGCCTCCAGGAAAACCTGCCTTTATCCCAAGGCAGACAACAGCTATTGTTCCTGGCAGATGTCTCCCCTAAATTAGACACTCGACAAATGGATTATATCATCTTTCTAAGCAGTCTATTCTAATCCAGGTGCTTTTGTTTTAAGACCTAACCTGTGCTGCAACTGAAATACTTCTGCACCATGCTAATACCTATTTGGGAATTTCTAACTTGTACTTTGAATCAGTGTTGTTTTCTGTAGGAAAATTTCCTGTAATTCCTCACTGTGTATTTTCTAGACCTCTGATCATGTTTCCTTCACTGTAGTGTTCTATTTTTTTTCACATATTTCCTGAATAGTAGTGAGCAAACTGGACAGGGTTGGTAATCCTTCAGAGGACATATTAGTGATTGTTTCATAAGGGCAAGACATAGTCTGCTTTTTTCAGCAGTTTTAGAAAAGTTTTGTGTCTTTTAGGTGTAGTTTGTGAGAGCTAAGCTGTTAAAAATATCTGCACTGCTTGTGACTTGATATAATTTTACAAATACTATATAGTAAAATCAGTTATACACTGTGAATTAAGTAATAATGGAGTAGCCTCCAACTCACTGAAAGTTTATATTTTTGTGCACTACTGTAAAACGGCAAAGAAATTGGATTTTCTCTTTCCTAGGTTTTATAAATCATTGCATGGAGAATTTATTCCTAGATCAGTCTTTCTGGCTATACTCCCAAGAGGAGGAAGATACAGGCATTGAAGTCTCTATAAATGAAAAATCATTGAATTTGATGTACAGAAGTCTGCTAGTACAGGAAGGTAAGTAAGACTGTACATGCTAAGGCTAAGTTCAGGGAAGGAACTTTGTTTAAAATCCCTAAATCAGACATTAAGACCTATTCAAATATTAATGAAGTTGAAGTTTAAATTTGCTCACTCCAAATGCACACTGTAAAGAGAAAAGGAACAAACACAGATTAGCTTCAGTGAGATCATGAAGGGATTGAAGAAATTCTTGTTCAGCTGGTCCATAAATGGATACCAAATGGATTAGGGACGGATGTACATTCCAACTTGCTTAATATTAGTGCAGATTCTGGAGATGTGCAGGAGAAGGATTATAAATAGTTGCCAGGCTCATGTGCTTCTCCTAAATAGCATCACCTGCTGGTATTGCCAGAGACAGGATGACAGGATAGATGGATCATTTATTTCTGCAATAGGAATATGCAGAATTGCAGCAGAGGGCTCTGTGCTTCATTAAGACCTTATCTCTACATTTTTTTTCTGAAATAGACAGTAGACAGAAATGTATGAATATCTGACAATCAGCAAGAAAATTATTGTAAAAGATCAGATTTTCAATTCCTAAATGAACATTAGTGATGCTCTTGAAGCCAGTTTTAGGGCTTATATGACATTAAAACATCACAAAAAATGACATCTGCTCAACTGCTTTTGTTTTAGGATCATTTTTTGCTTTATGTCCTGACAATACAATAAGAAAGATGATGGTTACACACAATGAAATAACTTATTTTGAGATGGGGGCTTTTACTGAAGAGGTGACGGGTGGATCTGTGGATGGTGACATGTCTGTGTTGTCTAATGCTTCTCTGGAGCCACTGGACCCTTTCCATCAGTAGGTACCTGACTCGACCTCCCTATTTCATATGCATCTGATCCCTATGTACATACGTCTGCTTAGAGATGCCTCCACAGGGTAACTCGCTGTGGAACATCCATCTTCACTAGCACTGATAAAAATATGCTCTAATTCCTTTCACGCAACTGAAATTAATCCAGATGCCTGCAGAGTTTCATTTAGAGTTGGTTTGCCATCTTGTGAGTTACTGATTGCTTTTTTTCCTGAGTCTGCCATAAAATCTATTAACAGTTTTAGAGTAGCATAAAGTAAACATTTTCAGGTTTCAGGATGCTTGGAAATATGGGTAGTAACAAGTGAGATGCTTATAAATGAGGGTCAGAATTGGCTAGCAGTGGTTTTAGTCAACATTATTGACAGGAGCCATCCACCTCCTTAATGCAGTTTCTCAAGTTCGTGTCCAAGCTCACAACCAAAATTATATCAAAAGACTCACTTCATGAATCACCAGAAAGCATTAGTTCTTGGTGTTCTTAGTACTTAAAACTGGGATTTTTCTTCTGTTGAGCTGGGGCAGGGACAAATAGCATAACTTTCTCGGTTTGGTTTGCTTGCCTGAAGTAGCACTATTTTACTACTAATATTAATCAAAACATAACTGTGTCTGAAGTGTATGAGCAGTGCTGAAATTGAAAGTTAGTTGCGGGAGGGATACATCGGTTTTCATATGTATTTTAAGTATCACTGTTATTGTCACAACATTTAGCTTTCTATACACTAACTTCCATTTATTTTTCCGCTTTCAGATGGTTCCTTAAAGGGTATTCTAATCCTGTTCACTTTTCATATAAAAATGGATCTAAATCCAGCAGAAAAGTTGGTAAGAAACTTAATTCAAGCATCAATGTTAGGATAACCCCAAACTTACTCTATGCTTTTGCTAGAGCAGACTCTAACTGGCTCAATACTTCTTTTCCATTTTATTAGAATGGGGAAACAGCTCTCAAAATTAGTTTGCAGTAAAATTAGTGAAAACATAAATTTGTCCAAGGTTAAACTCTAAAGAGTTAAACTCTAAAGTTAGTCTTTCCCCTTTTACCTCCTAAATACTGCACTAGGTAGTACAGAGTAATTGAGTTCAGGATGAATCTGTAGCTGTGATGACAATCTTTCAAATAAGAAAATGCACCAGTGTTAATTGGGGATCTTTCACGTGTGTACTGCTTTATCTCATCCTGCCAGAGAAATAAAACTTATACAGATGGTTAGAGATTAGAGAGCAAATATGGATTGTTTTCTTCCATGATGTCAGTTTTAATACTGTATTGACTGGTGCATAGCCATATTTATGCCATAGGGATTGTTTTAATTGGTTCGAAATTGGTTCAAATGTTTTATTCTGCCCAAAGTTCAGAGGCCTTTAAGTAAGAACTTAAAATATTTCTTTTTGCTGCTCTGTGATGAAATTTGCTAGAGTCATGAAAAGGTTTTAGACTTTGCTTCCCAACAGCTGGGAAATGAGGATTTTTATGCAATTTACAATTCTAATCATCAAACCAAACCAATGAGGTCTGGATGCTTTAAATCTTGCCACAGCAGTTATTCAGCTCATGAGTTACAGGAATGTCTTTTGCTAAATATATTCTGCTGAGTTGCTATTCTATTAAGTGTATTTCTATTGTTAAATTACCTTATCTGCAAATATTATTTATCTCCTTATTACACAGCAATGGGATCCTGTCTAGCTGTGATGAATTATGAAAGTACTGTGTCAGAAGAGCTGAGTTTCCAGGAAGGGGACGAAATTGAGATCCTTGGCTACTTCACTGAATGCATGGAATGGTTTCTTGGAAGACATGTGTTTACTGACCAAATAGGTTTTGTAAAGACAAGTCATGTTAAACTGGACTTATCTAGAAATAAGTGAGTGATACACATTTAAATTTCATAACCAAAAAGAACTAGTCTCTTAAGCTTTAAAATGCTGAACTTTAAATTCAGGCTGTGGGGGGTTTTTTTGGGTTTTTTTGTTTTAGGTTTTTTTGTTTGATTTTTTTTTTTGTTTGTTTTTTTTTTGTTTTTTTTTTTTTGTTTGTGGGGTTTTGGTTTTTTTTATTTTTATGTTTTGGGGTTTTTGGGTTTTTTTTGGTTTTTTGGAGCTTTTTTTGAGGAGATTTGTTGCTGTTGGTTTAATGTGAATTGTCATAGCATGTATCAGTCAAAACTGCAAAGGAATTTTACAGTCTGCTTAAATATTGCAAAATCCTATTACCCTGTAGCTGAGTTTCTTCCTGCGAAAAGAGGTTGCTGGAGTTATTATATTGGTTTAGTTTCTATTCTTTGGCTCACAAGATCCAAGAAACTTTACCCTTGCAGAAGGTTCTCTTGCTGGTCTCTCAAGATCTATGTTAAAGCATCCAAATTCTGTTTTTTTTCTAGTATCCTCAGTTACCAGCCTTAACTTGCTGCTACTGAGATCTTTGCAAATAGTTGCTAATAATGCAGACTGAAACCTCTAAAGTGTGCATTTCATCATGCACTGGCACGATGTAAATAGGCTGCTCTTATTAATATGCCTGAACTGTTTGCATGCTGAAACAAGGAGTTCTTAAATGCTGCTTGCAGGTCCATTTCTTATGTAACTTTAGGCTTATATTAGAAAATCAATACCATAATCTCCTTCCAGACTTGTGCTTCTAATAAATAATTTCATAAAATGCTCTATAATGGCACTGACATAAAACTTACTCTGATACAGCAGAAACTGTTAGCTGCAAACATAGCTACTATCAGTTTATATGCATATTTTATAAATAGACTGAAAATAATTTTGAACACAGCACAACCTATAATGTAAAGATTGTATAAGTTTGTCTAACAAGTTCATATCTGACTGATGCAGTGAGCTCCTTAAGCCAAATCTGCCTTCAGACACCTTCAAAGTTACTCCTTTCCTTGCTAGACCACAAGATCTGGATTTTCTTGAAGCAGAAGAGCTATCTTTTTTTTCAAAAGAAAAAAAATTGGAAGAAGTTGTACATTTGTTGAAACAAACCTCCATCACAGATGTTTGCTCTGTGTACAGAATAGGTAAGTATGAGTTTTATGCCTTTTTACTGCACAGGATATATATGTAGTTGCTATATCCCTGTTATTACATATTTTTTTCAATGAGATTCCAGCGCTTACACCTATTTTGAAATATCATGGTATTCAACTGGATCTTTGATATGGCACGTAAAAATCCTTTATATTATCTTTGCTATTTTTCTACTGTTTCAAGACTTTACCCAGCAGAGCATTTGCAAACCTTCTTTTGTCTTTTTTTAAAATTTTTTATTTCTCCTGAGTGAATTTAAACAGCAGGCTTTTAAAAACTCTCTTATTGAGCTGAACAGATCTCCAAGCTTTTACATGTCTGCATTATAAATTATAATTTCATATGGCTGCATTATAAAAGGCAGTATGTTCACCCAAACACTGCTGGCTTTTCATCCTGGGAAAGGTAGCACAGCATAATAAATATTGACAGATAATGCAAACACACAGCTCTTCATGCTTGATTTAATTTTCAAAGGTATAGAAAAACAGCTAAATCTAGTAATATAATCATCATCTCTGATACAGCTGTTATTTCTCTGTGCTTTGCATAAGCAGTTGGTGTAACTGGGGTTTCACCTTTATAGAATCACTGTAAGACAGGGTAATAAAAGTCTTGCTGAACTGACCAGAGGCAGCAATTTCTTATTCCGCCACAGTCTGTTGGTGATGCATGTGCTTGTCACATATCTAACAAAGTTTTATCTCCATTAGTGCCATCCTGAGAGACAGGCCCCTAGGCTCCAGTTTGAAAGGAGCTGGGTGTAGGTCTGACTCGGGTGCGTTGGTTTCATTCTGCAAATCTGTGTGAGTGTGTGTGTGTGAACAAACACTAAAGCATGTCAGACCTGCCGTGGCAAAGTGCAAAATGCCTCCACATCTCACCTTCTGTGCTCAAATGAAAAGCCTGGGAACAGAAGTGTGCTCTAAGGCACCAAAGCAATGTCATGGGCTTAATGGATGTACTGCTATTTTTGCTCTTCCACATTTTTCACCACATCCCATCTCCTCCCTAATATTTTTAAGTATCACCTTCATTTCACATCTCCCCCAGCTCTTAGTACCATCTTTACCACTCTTCTCTTAAACAGATCAATTTGATCCACATAACTTATCCAGAGCAAGCATTTTCAATATTCACTTGGTACTTTGTGGTGTGATCTGAGTAAATGGATTTTCAATTCCTTCCTTCTACATCAATCTGCTGAAAAGTATTTACTTATGAGCACTTTCCTGATTAGATATTCAGAGTATTAAGTTATAACCACTGTAAACATCTGTGGCTTTCATCCACCAAAGTCAGGAAAGCATTTGTAAAAAGGAGATGCAGAAGCAAAGAGTCAGTGAAAGGTCATTCTCAAAGGCTAGTTAAGTAGCTTTCCATCAGCTTAAATAGAGCTTAAATAGGTCTGTGAGCATCTTCTTTTGTATATATCCTTCATACCCTCAGTACCACTTCTATTGCATCAAGTATGTGAAAGACAGTGACAATATTCCTGAAATGCAGCATGACAACTGAAATGCCTTGAGAAATATCGGCTACACTTAAATGCGGTACAGCTGTGCTATGTTTAAATGTAAAACCAGATCTATAGTTAATGTCTACAGAATTAAGACATATCTTTTAAAATAAGAGTGGTTTTTTTCATCCATCTACTATTGGAATGGTCACAAAAATCTGACACTTAATCATCACAAACAATCCTAAATATTTTTCCTTCCCACTCCCCTCCCCATTACCCTGGGAGTGACTCTAAAAATATTAGGGGCTCCTCGTTATCTCATTTTATGAGAGGGTTGTGGAGAATGCTCATATCTTTGCTGCCCACTCGTATTTTAATGCAGCAGAAAGGCCTCCCTCATGCAGGACAGGTTGGCTTTAATTCTAACTGAGCTATGCTCCCCACCTCACTGAGCAGAGGTATTCATTTATATGATGATACCATGTAGGAGCAGTGGATTGTATCAGCAGGAGGGTAAGTCCCTATTAGCTTTGGGTCAGACTTAGAAATTTCTTTTCTTCCACATTTCCAGGATGTATCAAATTCTTCTGGCATAAAGAATTATCAGCTAAAAAATAGTCTTATTTTAGGAGATTTAAAACTGAAAAATAACTGAGATGCCATAGCTAATATGAATTTTTTCTTTCTTACAGATGAATTAGAAGAACCTGAATTTCAGAAAGCTCATGAATGTGGTAATACTTCATATGCATACAATTTTTACAGAAAATTAATGAGGCTTCTGATTTTTTTTGGTGTCTTTGCCAATGATTTTCTTTCTAATGTCTCTTCATATGCTAATTTTCTTCTCTCATTGTTTGCTTTCTGAGATTTTGCTTTAACCCCTTCTCACGAGGTTTTCTGTAAGACATTGTGGGTTTTCACTGATATCAAATGTCTTTCTTGGAATTTGCTATCCAACTGCAAATTGTAAGACTTACTCTCACTGATGTGACACAAATACGCACCACCTCCCGGCCCCTCCATACTGATGTTCAAGGCAAAATGCTGTTCATGGGGCACCTGGCAACAGCTGACTTTGAATTCCAGCAGATTTTTTTGTCTACTAGAAAACTTTGTCCCAGAAATAGACTTCCCAGAAGAGATATTTTGTTGAGGATGCAGAATTATTTCCCTTTGGCATTTTGTTGCTAAGCTGTCACTATCATTACTCATATTGTACTACATTTTTCTAAACAACAATTTTTATATTTATGATTCTGCTGAAGTTTCAGAAATGAGATTCTAAGGGAATTGAGGTCTAAATCTGTAACTTCAACAAGCTCCTGTTGAGCTGCAGCTGTAAGCTTAAGCACTGACTATAACTGCAAACAACATCCTTAATCCCTGCCCTATTAACTGGGCTGGAAAACAGTAGGAGGACTAAGAATTGATGGCATATCTGTCTTTATTATGTTTGTATGGTATTCAGTGATGTTGTCTCTAGGAGAATTTAGATCAATGGCCACTTCAGTTGCCTCAAATTGGTAATTTTATGAAAGATAATCTGTGCCAGCAGAGAATCAGGTCTGATGTTTGCTTTATAGAAGAAATCCTGTTACACAATACACAGGCCTGTCTGACCATACCTGGACAGGAGAACGGAACCTTTGCAGGCACCCCCAAGCACCCATGTGAGACTTCAATGACTCAATTTTACTGTCTGCCCTGGCTAATCTGCCTCTGCATGCTGTCAGGACATAGGCACGCCCTTACTCAACTTGAATGTTTGAATTCCCGTTTCCCTCACACCTTAATTCCAACCAGCATCCATGCCCTGGCCTTGGACCCTTTATCCAGCCTCCAGTTCAGACCTTGGGTCTTCCTAGATTTTCTTCTGCTTACCAGCTAGTCTGAATTGTATTTTTTTGGCAGGTCTCTTGTTCATATACACATGGAGAGAATAGAAAATAAACACTGACTGCACTTTCTGACTATGTAGTCAGAAAGTCAGAATATGACTTATTCCACAAGGCAGCTTGAATTGGAGCTGGACTTCAGTTGGATTAATGTTGGATCAGGTACAGGGCCTGGCTAGACAAGTGTACTGATCACTAACCTGCTTACATGTGGCAAGTTCTGTTTATCCCCACTCCTCCAGTCTCCCACACTTCTCGATCCTTCTTCATATCTTTTTACACCTTTGGCTTGCCTCCTAGACATACTGTTAAGAAATCACAGTATGTTTACATAATGTTTTTGTAACAGCATCTTCACTGACAAATGTTTTAGTCGGTCTATCAAAGATCTTTGTTTACATACATACAGGAAGCTGTGATGTGTAATTTATTTTTAAATTTCAGACATCCCATCCTCACCTTCTAGCACAGGAACCACTAGCAAGAATGGCAAGATAGAAGAATTGCTGAAGAACTTCAAGAATTTGGAGGCTGCTGAAGCTGAAGAGCCAACTGCTGAAGGGAAGGAATCTGCTGGTTCTTCAAAGATTGAAATATTTCCTCTAGCTGAAGGTCCTTGTTTCCACATATGTCAAGATGATACTCAAGAATCTGACATCTTTGAGCCATTGTTACTCTTCTTAAATAGAAAAGAGTATGAGAGCAACTTCAAAAGCCTGTATGATTTTGCTTATTCTTTTACCAATGGCATGTTTTATGGATTTTCAGAAGAAGAAGAACTGGTCAGTTTTTTAAGGTTAGCAAGGGAAGCAGCAAAGAAAGCAGGTCTGTCCTGGGCACTAGCAAGGCTGTGCTTTCTCTTAGGCAGGCTCAGTGTCAAAAAGCTGAAGTTTTCCCAAGCTCGGGTGTATTTTGAGGAAGCCTTGAGAGCAGTTGCTGGAGGGTTTAGTGATTTGTACTTTGTGATTGCTCTTTATACAAATCTAACAGTCATCTACTTGACCCAGAAGAACAGAGAGAAGTGTACTCAAATTTTTGACAAGGCTGCATCTCTTCTCATGGGAATTCCCAACTACATCTGCAGTGCTGACCTGGAGTCAGATATACTGAAATATGCTCTGAAGAGGACAATTTTGAGCCAGAACAAACATGCAGAGGCAAGGGCATGCTTTCTGCTGGCAAAACATTACAGTGCACGCAAACAGCACGAAGAGGCAGTGCCGTTCTTGGAAAGGTTTCAGCTGTTGCTTAATGACCTGGGATTACAAAATAGTTTATCCAACAACTGTTACTTCAAACTAGCAGAGTCCTACCACGAAAAGTGTTTGCCACATATTGTATTAAGTTGCATAAAGGTTACCTCTCCCCAGAGCTCCAGTACCTTAATGGATTCCCTGAAAAGGATTGATTTAGTCATCAAAAATGCTCCCAAATTGTATGGCCTGAGAAAAATCAGACAAATGTTCCCTTCCCAAATTGCACCTTACCTCATACAAGCACTTTCTTCCGTGTTTACTAATGAGCAGGAAGGGCTGTGCAGCATTATCTATCTTAGCTTAGCAAAGCTGTACAGCCACCACAAACAGTATGGGAAAGCCATTGCTTACATGATGAAAGCACTGGACTCTGCTTCTGCTAAGCCAGGGGAAACTGTTAACTATTTGGTTTCACTCGCTTGGCTCTACATTCTTTACAAGCAGTATGATGTGGCTTTAGCCATTTTAAATGCTGTTGTAGGCTCTTCATGGAGCAATCCTCAGCAGCTCGGCGTCGCTTATAACATGCTTGGTATTGCTCTGAAAAGAACAAACAACACGAAAGAAGCTGCTGAGAGCTACTACAGAGCACTGCGTCTGTCCGAAGAGACTGAGATGACCCACAACCAAGCCATTGCCCTGGCTAATTTTGGGGCACTGTGCCTGCATGTGGCAGCCAGCAAGCTGGCAGAACATTATTTTATCAGGGCAGTTAAGCTGTTCTCCAAGCTTCCAGTTATGGACTGTGGTCAAGACTTTATCCAAGTCCTCCTTCAGCTGGGATGTTATTATGTTGGTGGAACTGAAAGAGAAAAAGGAAGGTTTTATTATGAATGGGCTTTTTTAGTTGCAATGGAGACAAGTCATCTGGAGAGTAAGTATATCTTTTTCTCTCAGAATTGCAAAATGTACCCTGTTTGGGAATGTTACTTATATAGGTATGGTATGTTAGATCTGCATTTAAGAGATGCATATCTTACTTTGTTGTTCTTCCTACCATGATTAAGGCAGCTTATGCAGGTAAGGTGATTCTGTTACTATTTTATTTTGGAAATGAAGTTTGAAGTAACCTCTAGCCTTTGTTACCTTTGGGGGCGAACGAAATGGCACTGGGATATTCTTGTTATGATTTCTGTATTTTTCATTGTTGGTCCTGTCTGTAATTAGTGAAACAGTGAGAATGAATAATTTTTAAGTTAATTAACTTTCATTTAAAAACAGAGATTCATGTTTGCATTTCCAATCTTTTTTCCTAGGTCAACTGCAAGCAATTAAACTGCTGTGTCAGTTCTACAGTACAGTTGCTCCCAATGAGACTCAGTGTGTCATCTACAATGAATATCAACTATCTTTAGCTAGAAAGCTGTCCAACAAAGTTCTGGAGGGACAAATTTTGGAAACCATTAGTCAGCTCTATTTGTCTTTAGGAACAGAAAGGTAAGACATGCTGAATGACTTTTCTTTCATTCTGATTTTAGCTTGTCCATCATGTATAGAATCTCCATTTGTGCAAAAACTGAGTATGACTGATTTTTTTTTTTTTTTTTTTTTCCTCTCTGCTTTGCTAATACACTTTATCAGAATTGAAGAGTCTGGTGCTAGTGGCACATTTTCTTGTTTCTTTTTAAATAACTATAATCTCTCAAGGGAGACAAGATGTTCTACAGGGATTAGCACCACTTCAAGAACCAATTTATTTTTTAAATCTATGTAAATACATTTTAAACATATTATATGTTATACAGCTCTTGATGACTGCTATATCAGGTGCTTTGTTTGCAATGATTTTTGCAAGACTCTTTTTAAGACACCAAAAGACATATTCCAAACAGGTCAGGCATTAAATTGCCTCTATGTAAATGTTTCTCTTTGAGGAAAAGCTTTTTCCGAAACTTACATAAGGACGAAGCTGATGTGCAAACCTGCGTAGTTTTACTCTTCAGCAATTTCTGTATTGCTCTTATTTTCCAAATACCATTTTTTTACTCTGATGTATTGAAATAACAGACTGCACAAGTTAAATTATAGTAACAAGTGCTGAGGAAACTTACTGTTTTTTCTAGGAATGTTTAAAGTGTTCTTTTGAGGCTGCTTTGTCTGATTTTTTTCTTGCTGTACTTCAAGGAGTTACTTTAGATTCAGATATTTTCAAGCATGCCTCAGTAAGGACGCAAAAATTATTCTCAGTCATGGAGAGAGAACAGATGCCTATTTTAGCTTGAAGTGGCTGTAGTCTGAGCATCTAATGTGCTTAGTAGGTCACCCAATTTATTTTGCTTTGTTACTGCCTTTTGATAATATAGTTGGTGACCATCCTTTCGAGAGGCTGAAAACAAAGGAGTTGGTTAAGATTTCAGGCTACCTGGAATTTGCAGGAAGATTTCACTAGCTGGAGAAGCTGCTGCTTTGTGTGCTTGCAGGACACGGAATTTATATATCCCAGGAGCCTGGCTCCCAGATATTGACTGTGTCACCTTAGCATGCTACCAGATAATAGCACAGCCTCAGTGTGGGGTTAGACCTCAGCATCACAGCTTTCTTTGTGTTAGCAGCCCTGAGCAACAAGGATCTGTGTCTGTGATGAGTAACAAAAGGTGTCATGTCTGTTTTAAACGGTGTTGTCCATGCCAGTGGGCGCAGCCTGACCTGCTCCAGCTGCTGTGCTGGGTTCTGGATGGGATATGCTTTACCTGCTGTAAAAGCAAAAGCTCTGAAGGAGGGCTGGAAATAATGTTCAGTAATTGGGCTGATTTGCCTACTTCAACTGCCTTTCCTTTGCTCCTTTCCTCAGCTTGTTAGCAGAGAAGACTGAAATATCAGGCTTGTTCAGTGAATCTCTCTTTCCTTTCATGATTATAGAAGGAGTGACAGGTCTCCTCAATTTCTGTAAGAATCAGAAAATGGTAAAACCATTTTTTCCCCTTAGATAAGATCTTGTTGAGACAACTGAAATCTTGATAGTGTGAAATGCAAGGGATGGTATTACCTTTAGATTTGTTTTGGTTCTCTTTAGAGGCCTACGTAGGCTGTTCTGAAGATGCACTGTATAAGGGTTCACACAAAACTGTGCAGGTCATGTTATATTTTAATGTGTTTGTGTCTTGTGCTCAGAAGAAAATGCATTGGGTCAAGGTGATGGGAGTCTAACACAAGGTGGAGAAAGATTTAATATGTATGGGGTTTCTATGTCTGATATCAAGCACCATAGCATCAATAAATCTGATAACTTAGGTGCTTCTAGAACCGATCATGACATGTCCCATTCTCCTCTGCCCTACCACTCTCCTCCCAGTTTCTCCTGTTTCTTCAACAATTGCTGATTAGTCTGAATGGCACTTGAGTCAGACATATAGATGATTTAAAAAAAAATTAGATGCAATTTCTTTCTCAAGTTTTTAGGAAAAATCCATAGATGATAGAAGAGTTAAAAATGAGGAAAGATGTTTCTACTTCTCACCTTCTTCTTCCTCTACCCCAGGTTTGAGGTGGAGGAAGGACACATCTTGAAATGTGTCCTTCAAACTATCTTGGAATAATATATGATATAACAGGAAAAATAGTACTGATAACACGACTATATCTATAACATGTGTATATATAACTATATAATAGGAAACAATCTAACAGATGGAACAAAAAAAAAGAGAAAAAACTGTGTTCTCTATTTACTAGTGTAATATAGCTGAGAAATTATAATTGTGCACTAAATAGCGGAAACGGAATATATTTTATATTAACATAAGGTTTTTCTTACTATGAAGAAAACCATTTGCAATTCTGAAGAGCCCTGCTGTGATTAACAGTTTTCCCTGTTTCAGGGCCTACAGGTCAGCTCTGGAATATACCAAAAGAAGCCTTGGAATATTTATAGATCTCCAGAAAAAAGAGAAAGAGGCATATGCTTGGCTACAGGCAGGAAAGATATATTATGTTCTGAGGCAGAATGAGCTTGTGGATCTTTATATTCAGGTATGTTGTCAACACTTACAGACATGCACATGGTATCAGTGTTGTGCAAGTGGCATGGTAAGGGTAAGTAATTAAGATATAAAAATTCCATTGATTTTGCCAATTGATGTTTTGATCATTTAGTGATACCATTCATATAATGCTCAGCAGCTGAAAGGAAAGTCTCAGCATTTTCCACTGGTGCTCCATTTTAATCTGTTGCTTGACTCTGGAAGGATTTTGGGCAATGACCTTTCTTAGTTCCTGTTAATTCTGTGTGTTTTTTCATCACCACTTACCAGCTCTACAGCACCACAGCAACTATATGACACATGCATACGACATGTGATGGGTAACAGAATAATCACCTCAGCGTGCTGGATTGTGGGCCAGATCCCCAGGAGAACAGAGGAGCTTCTTTAGGAAGCATTTCCAAAGTATCTGAACCTTCCCTTCTGTGTCCATGCCTAGCACGGCAAGGAGCCAGCTCAAGCTGCTGCATCAGTGAGAGCAGAGACACGTGGGTTAGACACCTCAGAACCCCTGAGCCAGAGGGGACCTGCTGCTGCTCCTGCTGCTGTGCTAGCACAGGCGGTGAGGTGACCTAAAACTCGAATCCAGCCCTTGTGGTTGCTGCACTGGGTGATCCAGAGTGTTTCTTGGTGCTGTACTGCAGCCTGGGTCTGACTCAGTTGTCTGGATGACTCCTCACCATCCTCTGAAGTGTTTGGGGACTTAGTTCCTTACTTCTGCGAAGGAGTTAAAAAGACTTTTCTCCCATTGTAAAGGAGGGTTCTACCTTACAGCATAGGATGTATACAGGGCTTGATATGGCAAGATCTGAGTCTTGGGTGGTGTATGAGTAGTACCAAAATATCTCAAAATAAAATAACCAGACACTTGTTGCTAAGAGGTTTGGGAAAAAGTCTGCAAAGCATGAAGACATAGGAAACAAGTTCATGTTTAAAATGTACTGAGATGTACTACATGGGGCCACTTTAATGAGTTTTTCTCTCAATTAAGTTATATTTTTGAATACTTACTAGGAAGTTACTAGGTATTTACAAAAAGGGACTGTGCTGTGCTCTTACTATTTTAGCTGATAGCCCCCAAGTCTGTCACCTGCTGGTACAAAAGTCAAATCAGCATGTGGGATGATTTTCTCTCTCTGCTTCATTTCCTCCAAGAAGAGGAGTGTGTCAGGGACATCTAAACATGACTGCATGAAATATACACAGAACATGGTGTTTAGGGCAGTGAGACAGTACCTGTCCACGAGGGAGGTCTCAAAGCAGGAATCTGCCCTCTATAAGTTTGTGCACTGTGATTTACACCAGTAATTTGTGCAAGGCCTCACATCTTAACTTGGCTGTGAAGACAGCCTCCACAATGGGGTGCAATAGAGTCCCTAGGTGCCTGAAGCCAAAACAGGTAGAGAAGAATCACTGCCCTGCCTTTGTGCTTGAGTAGAAAGCAGGACTTTTATTAACGAAATGCAATTTGGAAACTAAAGAACACAAAGCCAGAGTATGATTCTTAACCTTGCCTTACGTAAAAGACACTTTTTTCAACAGAGGATCCGGGTATTCTTGCTTTATATGCTGTCTTTTCTTTTGCTAACAGGATGTATTTACCCATGAGAATAGTAGACCTGCATTTATTTACAGAAATCAGTTCACAGGCTTTTAAATCTGCAGTTGGCAATATCTAACTTGCAATTAGAATTTATTTCTATGATACGTTACATCTAATTCAAACTTACTATGTGGCAGGTATAAAATATGCTGCTGTTTTTAGAGTGTCATGTGCTGACAAATGTAGCAGGATACTATTGCCAGAAAAAGGGTAAACAGGTTTTTTGTTTCTTCTTCAGTACCTGTCCCTGGCTTGCTTAAAACAGGGTACCAAAAAAGAGCATTTTCACACCAAAGATAGCCTTTCTTATAATAGGAGAGATCATAAAAAGATCTCTTTTCAATTGCTGATACCTTTTTTTATTTTTTTTTTCACCATGGAGTAACCAAGATTCAATTTCTTTCTTTCCTTCCCCATTCCTTGTTTTCTTTTCAGGTTGCTCAGGATGCTGCTCTTTGCACAGGAGATACAAACCTAGGGATGGAATTATTTGAAGCTGCTGGAGACATATTTTTCAATGGTACTTGGGAAAAGGAGAAAGCAGTGACTTTCTACAGGGTTTGTGCAGTTTTTCTGCTGCATTGATAGTTGTGTACCTCCCACCACAGCAGGTATTCTACTGAACCAAAAGCTGAACCTCTCAGCAAACTGTTGACAACCTGTTGCAGCAGACTACTTGTCATGGTATTAGTAGATATTGCCTGTTTGAAATTCTCTTCTGGCTGCAAGATCTAAGCAAAGAGCAAAATGAAACCAGGAATTACTTGATTTGACATAACTGAGAGTCTCTCAGTGCACATCCTGGGGTTCAGCCATACCTAAGCTGATGTTGTGTGTTTCAGGACAGAGCTCTCCCCCTTGCTGTTCAGACTGGCAACAAAACCACTGAACTCAGATTATGCAATAAGTTGGTGGAATTGCTGATGAATCTGAAGGCTTATGAGGAAAGTCTGGAATATGCGAGAGTAGCTCTCGTCCTCAGTGTAAATTTAGGTAAGAACAATTTCCATTATAGCCGAGTATGAGTGATCCCTCTAAAAATACAGCAGAACTCTAAATTTAAAGCCTTCTTTCCTTGCATTCAGTCATTTCTTTCCAGGATTTCATAACACTACTATAATTGCTATTTTTTGCCTCTACTCAAGAATGAGCAATTTATTGCTTCCTCTGCTAACTTATGATCAAATGGAAAACCTCTGGTAGGGCACAGAATTAAACCTGGAATTTTATGTCCAAACTGAATGTGCTTCTAATAGCTAAGATACAATACTCATGAATAATATTGTCCTAAGAGGCTTTTGAGTGTCACATACTTTCAGATTTGCTCATAGCCTTGATAGTGAACCAACACAGGCTGGAAAAATCAAAAACAATATGTCTAGTTTCAAAATTACTACTCTTCAAGTTTGTGAGCTGTTCAACTGATTAAGAACCTTCTTAACCCTTTGTACAAACACAGACAGGTCATTTTGATCAGTCTGAAAATAGTATTTTTGTCGTAATTTTTCATGTAAAATATCTATTGGGATGGGTAAGGGAGTCTTTATTCCCATTAACTTTCTTTCTTTCATTTCTTTTGTAATAATCTATTTGTATTCTTTGTAAGTATGCACTCTGTGTGGCTGTGTGTATATACATGTTATAATATATATATACATGAGAAATAACTGTAGTTATTTCTTAAAATCCCTGATACTGTCAAATCCTGCAGCAGGAAATTCAGAAATTCCGTAGGATTTTCCTTGAAGGGCAGGTTTTGACTGTATCTCTTGAGAAAAATTGTTTTTATTCAATAAAACCTCAGCAAATTCAATATAAAAATTTTTTAAAAGCAGCATAGATTTGAATACTTTGTCGTTTCATCCTGACTCATATGTTATCTCATTAGGAAATCAGCTAAATGAAAGAATAGCATACCATCGCCTGGCAGCCATCCATCACCATTTGGGTCACTGTGAACTAGCTGAACACTTCTATTTAAAGGCTTTGTCCCTCTGTTCCTCTCCTCTGGAGTTTGAGGAGGAAACACTTTATTACGTCAAGGTGTACTTGATCTTAGGAGATATTATATTCTATGACCTTAAGGTAAGAAATTTTAATAACTTCCGTAACAGACTTTAATCTGAGTTATATTTAATGGAATCACACTTTTCCATGTTCTAGTTTTGTGTGTTTGGAATGTAAACGGTCAAGTAGGAGAACCTACAGAAGCTCAGAATCGATATTATTCTTGTTAGATCCTTACAGACTGAGCTCTTCTGTGCTCTTGCACTGCCTCTTATTTCAGGACCCCTTTGATGCTGCTGGCTATTACCACTTGGCACTTGCTGCTGCCATGGACCTGGGCAATAAAAAAGCTCAGCTGAAGATTTACACCAGACTTGCAGTGATCTACCATAACTTCCTCGTGGATCGGGAAATGTCTCTCTTCTTCTACCAAAAGGCAAGAACCTTTGCAACAGAGCTGAATGTTAGGAGGATAAATTTAGCTCCTGATCAGTGTTACAAGATTTCATAAGCATTTTTGGAAGATGCAGCCTAACTACTACAGAAGCACCTTAAGAAATACTGCACTGGCTTTGTAGGAGGATGCAGACTGCATTCAATGACTCATTATCTGTGTGCTGTAAGCTGGAGCTTGTCATCCCAGACTAAATTACCAGTTTATATGACAGTGAGCTACATTTCATTGTCTTTAAGAGATTCACTCTTGTACTTGTTGTTTAAGGATCAGTCTGTGAACTAAAACCAAAACCCAACAGCCCCTTTTTTTTTTTTAAACTACATTTTTCTTTGCTATATCTTTCTGCCTTGCTGGATATCGGAAAATGATTAATGCACAGATGCAATGAAAAATATTTAATAAAGTGTTACAGAAGAAAACCCATTCAATATGAATTGTGGCTTCCTTTGACTGACCTAGCTCTATTACTTTTTTGACATCAAGTAAATGCATCTGCACAAGCATTCTAGGTGGGGTTGAGAATTGGTTTGACCAAGTTCCCCAGACACTATCCCTCCTTTTCTGTCAAATTCATCTACTGCAGTACTTATGGGCACTAGTTAAGTTTTATCTTCTAATTCAAGAAAACTTATGCACATGTTGTAATAGCAACTAACTAGTTTATAGAATGAAGGCTCTCATGATATGTGAGTAGTAGTTTTGTGGATTTCAGTGGTTATGTGGAGGCCCTCTTTCCCTATTTTCAAAGACAATTTGCTTAACTGCCCTTTTCAGAACTTTCAGTCTTGTCTGCAATGACTTATTACAGCATTTCCTTTGTGTTACATAGAACTAAATGTTGTTCAGAAAAATGTATCATTTCACTTTAGCGACAAAGAAATCCAGATTGTTAATTTTGATAATTCTAAATCTTTGTGTCTCAAAACATTTTCATACCAAAGCTATGGTAGAAATGACATATTAAATTATATTCAGATTCATTTTGAGATTATGCCTTTTCATTATCTTAAGAACTCTCTACAGAAATTGCTGGTTTATTTTGTGCTTAACAGATATTACAAAGAATGGAAATATAGAAGTGTTTTTGGAAGTTGCACGTACAGTCTAAAAAACCAGATAGGACTGCTGGCTACCTATTATGTTTCTTTATACTGTCAAGCTTGGGGAAAGCTGAAAAACACACTTTTTTTTTTTCTGATCTCTGTATCTATGTAATCTCATTGCCTTGTTTTTTTTTGCCTAAGAGTCTGTCTTTTCCTAAAATCTGTCATTCAGAGTATGCTATGAATTCTTTCTATATATACATTCAGGTATCTGACTTTTGTCATCTTTTTGACCTTTTGAATTCTTTGTCAGTTTTACCTATTCCCTGCAGGGAGAGAGGATATATATACACACACATATGTATGTAGATATCTATATATGTATTATATGTATGTTAAATATATATGTCTGTATATATAGATATAGCTATAATTGAGATAGACTGAAACTGAAGATACTCTCCAGGCAAGTGGGAAGTGAAATTTTTTCCTTGGTCTTCCCATGGTTTATACAACAGATAATTGCCCCTCTCGTGGTAACTATGACCTTTTAATTACCTTGAAAGAGGTGTGATGACTTAGGTAGACAAGGTAACTCTCTATGTCCTGCTCTTAGCTCAGGGTCCAGAAAGAAGTGGCATTTCAGTGCTGGATCTTTGAGGTTAAACGCTTTGTTATTTCTAGAAGTTCCTATACATAATTAGCATTTTGTTGGCTTGTTTTCTCTTTTGGCATGGTAAAGTTGAAAGTATTAGTGTAATGATGTCTTAGGAATGACTTGATGGCTCAGATTCATACTGGTGTCATAATGTCCCGCTAAGCATGGGAAATTAATTATCCCATATGTTCTTCATTGTCCTAACCTGAAGCCTCAACAAAAGTTCTGTATGATCTCTGCAGAGCCATAAAAATTGTAGCTGTTGCTCTGTGTTCATTAACTTGCTTTTCAGTGCTTGACAACTCTGTTTTCCATTTCATTTGGTTTTCAGACTAGCTAAATTTATAACCTCTTGCTGCCTCTGATTGCTGCAATCATAGGCAGTCTCTGTATTCTAGGAAGGGAAGCTGCACTTTATCTGGAATTCAATTCTGCTGATAAAGCCTATCTTCTTTCTTGCATGGCTACTTCATTTTGTTGCCATGATTCCACAGAATTTTTGCTTTCATAGCAATCTAGGTCTGTATTATTAATTCACCCTTTCATATTAAATTGTGCTTGAGCAGTGTATAGTACATGGAATTTCTTGACCATTCCCTTGAAGCTAGTAGAGCAGTATATAAAATTGTATCTGGTTTTTGAAAAGGCAGGACTTGAATTCTCTCCTTGCTCTGGTGACATGAGAATTCTGTTTTGCTACTGCATGTGGTTAAAGTGCATCATAGGCAGAGGATTTCAAAGAACTGAATTCCTATTATATATATAAATGCCATTTTTTGTTTTTGAAAGATGCCTTAAAACCTGTTAGATCTTTAAATACATTTTTTTTTCTCCAGGAAGCACAACATCATTTTGTGATTCTGAGATAACAAATGCAATCAATGCACTTGAACAGTAAATCTGGAAGTTACAAGTTCTGGGAGGAAGTGAATTTGGGTAGAAGGATTAAGCAGTTAAGTCCTGTTTATCCAGTCAGGAATGGCAGGATTCATCTTCAGGAGACACCTGTTAGGTGGCCCTAGCCTCTTTAGCATCAGAGAACGATAAACTGTCTGCAGTGTAGAATTGCACAGGTGCGTGAGATGAATCTTACCTGGTGAGCTTCCTTGGGGCAAGTCTTTCTTGAATGGAAATCTGATTATTATAAAACTGTGTTTTCCCATAGCCATTACGTAAATGATCAGTTTTGGCCAGATGACTGGTAGAACATTCTTCCAGCTTAATGAAGCAAAAAGGCTGAACAGCATGAAGTCTAGATGCCTGCTAGGTAGGCTACAAAAAGCATACCTCTGCAGAGTCTGTTTGCTAGAAAACAGAGCGAGGAATGGGATATTTGAATGATAAATGAAAATCAGTCATAGGAAGTACATGAAGATTCAGAGGGCTTCTACCCAGAATGAGTTAGCTGATCAGTAGCAAATTTTGGTAGTCTTAATGAGCTAAAAAGCCCTGCTGAGATGTTAAAAGCACTGCAGGAACTCACACACTGTAGGTATTTCTGCTTGATTTGAAAAAACAGAGTTCTGCTTCCAGGAAGGCATGAATTGGTGCCTGTGAGCAGATCCATGTCTAGATCCTTCTCAGATATAGAGCCAGATACTTGTGGTGCTTTATCATCCAGGAATGACATGTTCCCAAGTGTTACCCCTTCATTTTTAAAATTGGATTGCACAGAAGGAAATTGTAGTGATGCTATCATGGTATAGAATACTTAATTATTGGAAAGGATGTGTAACTGTAGAAGCTCATGTTTCCAAATAGGAAAATACAGAATATTGTACTCAGGCAGTTAGGGGCCTGTCCTCTCCATCTCCCCTGGTTCAATAAAAAGGCACTCCAAACTCTGCATGGCCTGTGTATGTCTGTACAAGGGAGGGCAGCCCCTCCTGTCTCCTTTCCTGGCTTAGCAGCTCCCTTTGGGGTAATGGATGGCTGGGCTGCATCTCCCACACTCTGACAGCCTTGCTTCATGTACCTCTGCATTAAATAGGGTCTGGCATGGAAACTGGTGCACAGGATTCCTGGTTGTGTGGCATCTATTAATGTCTTCACTAGAGTAAGAGCCTCGCTGCTTTCTCATGTCCCCGTTTTTGCAGCTTTGGCCTGTTAGGAGAAGTTAAACCCCTGCTGGCTTTTCCAGGACCCCTAATCCTCTAATTCGCTCTGAACACTCCATGTTTTGCAGTCCCAGCTCCAGCTTTGGCCAGCCAAGTGCCTCTGGCCACGCGGTGGCAATGTCTAGCTTTGCATCAGTGCCTTCCTGCCAGCTTAACAAAGGAATCCAGGAACCTGCAAAAGTAGCTCACTTTCTCCATTACCCTTCCCAGACAGCTAAAATCTCTTAAAACAAACCAAAAATCCAGCCCTGCAAAGCCAATGACCCATTCAAATAAACCCACTAAAAACTGGTGAGCTAAAACTCTTCAACCCCCTTATCAGGTCAAGAAAAACAGAGCTTTCCCCAGTGAGCATCTATTGTAAAGGAAATACACTCCAAGAAAGCAAAAGAGCATTTGCAGGGAGTGAAAAGAATTGAAGATAATTATTCTAAGCTACTTTGAAATGCTTTAACTGATTTGTCCACAAACAATCTCGAGGTGGCTGCTCGGAGGAAGTATGCAGATTTATTTTGTAGGAGGAAAACTGCTGTGCAAGTGCAGAGTACTGTGGTAGAGAAGAAACCTAGTGAAAGAGGTTGGATGCAGGCACATGCTCAAAACTCTTGGTATGATTTTTAAGTGGTCAAATTTTGACATCTACTTGTCTTGTCTAGAGAAATGCTCCATGAATCCTTTGTATGAACCTGGTGCTACAGTAGTCTAGGCAGTGATATTCAAAATACTTAACCAAAGGAACAAAGAACTCTTTCTGAAGATGTACAAAAGATATTAGTAGAGTTAGCAGCTGTTTTCCCAGTTAATATAAATTGCCTGGCTGCTGTTATTCTCTGCTGAATACTAATGAAATGTTCCTCTAAATATTTTGCGCCTAATGTTTTTCTGCCTTCATTTTGGCCATTTCAGAAAATAAAGGTAAGAAAAAAGTTTAGTTTCACAGAATATCTATCTCACTCTGGCATTGTAATCACTGGGTGGCAGGTTAAGTTGCCTTTGCACTGACATACTAAATGGATTGTATCTTTCCATGAAAAGGCAAATTAAACACAATTACTCTGACTTGCAATATTATGAAACTTGTATGCCATTTAGAGGCTGAATTACTCTGGAGAGTTTTGTGCTGGGAAACTCTTGAAAATTGTCAGCAGGTGTTTTTCCTGATGTAGCAGATGTACAAAATCTGTTCAAAGTAGCCTTTCTTTGCCAAGGCAACAGAAGGGAATTTCACCCTTGCATGGAAAATATTTAATTTTTTGTAAGTTGGAGTGAGCATGATAAATGGAGCATTTTTGCTTTTCTAAAAATAACACTGATTCTTTGTGTGTTTTTCCTGAAGTATATTTGACACTCTGGACTGGTACTACATACTTCTATCACTTAGGTTATACCCTGAGGGAGAGAGAAAATTCTCAGGAGTCAATCCATTCCCAAGCTGGGGCAAGAAAAGAATCACAGACCATTATCCACTTGTTCATATTTTGCTTAAGATGAAGATGCATTTTTGTGTGCCTGCCTTTGCTAATACATGCCGTGGTTGCATGTTTGAGGTGCAATACACCAGCTTCCTTCTCTCTCTGGAGAAGATTTAACTCAGTGCCAGTGTAACAGTGTGCTTTTTGTAATATCAAAAAGCAAGAGCATATGGGTATGAGGTACAAGTGAACACTTGAGAAGTGACTGAAACTGAACGTGCGCCCTAATGTTGGTTCCTTTTCTGGAGTTCTTGTACATTTTGACCTTAGGTCATGAATGGGTGGGTGTGGGTGTTTCTAGGAGAATTGGGGATTTAGGTCTAGTAATATACTAACCCCCCAAGTTATTTTCTGCATTTTTCTATAATTTCTCTTTACCAATTCTTATCCATTTAATAATACACAAAAACATCCAAATCCATTGTTCTTCAGTGGCAATGCAGCAAAACATCTGTATTTCCTTGAAATTCAAGTGTAAATTAATTACTTTTAGTCTACATCCCTTAAAAAACTATCTTCAGCCTTGAACAACCTATTGTTTATTGAGGTAATTTTATTCCCAGTTCACAGAATCACAGAATTGGTAGGGTTGGAAGGGAGCTCTGGAGATCATCCAGTCCAACCCACCTGCCCTCCCCCACCTGGGGCAGGTGACACTGGAATATATTCAGGTTTTGAATGTCTCCAGAGAGAGAGAGTCCACAACCTTCCTGGGAAGCTGTGCCAGCACTCCGCCACCCTCAGTGTAAAGAAGCTCTTCTTCATGTTGAGGTGAAAATTCTTGTGTTTTGGTCTATGTCCGTTGTTCCTCATCCTGCCCCTGGGTACCACGGAAGAGTCTGGCACCATCCTCTTGGCACCTGCCCTGAGATATTTATGTGCATTGATCCCCTCTCAGTCTTCTCTTCTTAATTTAGAGTTAAATATCTGAGCATAAATGTAAAATGTGGTCAGGATTTGTCTTATGTTTTCAGAGTTGATATTCACATAATCACAGAATATGTGAGGTTGGAAGGGAGCACAGTGTGGCATCTGGTCCAACCTCCCTGCTCAAGCAGAGTCAACCCAGAGCACATTGCACAGGATTGTTTCCAGAGCATTCTTGAATATCTTCAGTAAGGCAAACTCCACAACCTGTCCAAGCAACCTCTTCCAGTAGTTCTTACAGTACAGTAAAGTAGTTCTTCCTCATATTCAGGTGGAATTTATTGTAAAATTAGTGCTAACTGTGCAGAAACATCCAAATTATAAAGACACAGGATAGTGAAATAAATACATCCACTTTATCTAGGAAGGTATTCCCTAGAAACTATTTCTTCTTGACTCTTTAAATCTTGGCATAAATCTGTAGCTATTTCCTTGTTAGATTAAAGTGATATGCACTACAATTTTCTTTAAATATTAAATTTTTGTCTCATGTTGATCAAGACATACATGGTATAAAGACATGGTTAAAAATCATGTGTTTTGGTACTGATTAATTGAACACAAAAGAAAACACTTTTAAATTGCTTACTAAGTAATCTGAAAACTGTTTTTTCTTTTATGCTCTGCTGTAGGTCTGTCAATTATACACTGTATAAAAGTTCTTTTTTCTGTTCTTCCTGCATACCAGAGATAACAGCTGTCTTACATGCAAACATACAGCTGAGTAAATAAGCTGTTCAGCATGAAATAATGATAATTTGATGACTATTATTCTTTCTTTATTATCCAAGATATCCCTTTTTTAACTTATCGATAACTACAGGTTTCTTAAAAGCTTGAAATATTTGCAACTGCAGGGAATTTCAATAAAATTGAGGTATGTGTCAAAAAGTATCTTAGCATAAAAGTCTATCCTTTACTAATAAATTTTAATTGATGTCTGTTTCTGACGTGTTTTTTCTTCTTTCACAGTGGAATTTTTGTGTAGAATCACTTTGCTATTACATATTTCCTTTTCCTGCCTACCAGTTGATCAGTGTGTGTAAAGTTGCATCTGCGACTTTCTGGGTCATTAAAAAGATGACACACTTTCATATTAAATCAGAGAAAAGTTGTCCTTATTGCATCTTTTGCCAATTATGTTTGCTCTATTGCTTTCCTTTTTTAGACATAGTTTTTACTTTTATGTCTGCCAGGCTTTTCATCACCCTTGCTGGTTCCTGGGTGTCTGCCACATACCAGTTAATGTTGGAAAAAAATCAATCCTATTTCTAAGAATGAGTCTAGAGAAGAGTGTACTAATTGGTCAATGTTTATTTTAGACCGAATGAAGTCTGGTTACCTGTTACTATTAAGCTTTAGTGACCAGGAACACTGATTTACCGGGAAAGCAGGATTGCTTTAACTATGTGCTTTCTCCCATCAAAAAATTTTCCTGTCATAAGCTTTAAAAAAAAATCTAATTTGCATAGGAAATATGTTTTGAAGTACACTACCAAAATTCTGTGCCTACAGAGCAAGCTTCATCTACTTGCATCTTGAGAGGTGAGCAGGCTCTGCCACATGTACACTCTGTGCTCTGACAAGGGTGAAGCAAATAAACCTGCAAGGCTTGCAAGGGAAAGTAAGAGAAAAGCTTTGAGAAGTAGGAACAAAGTTTATCCTCTGCTCAAAATGAGGGAAAATGCCATGGGAGCTACTTTTGAAGATGCTGCTACATCACGTCCAGTCTCCCATACTCACAACTATCATATGGATTCAGAATTCTCTGTTGCATTTTGTTAAACACATCCTTTCTAATTGGCAAGGGGTAAAATTTAAAAGCAGTGCACTGAGCATGTTTCTCTATGGTTTTATTCTTTGTTAATGTGCAAATATCTGCCGTTTTGCAAGCTGCATTTTTAGTGCTTATCAACTTTATTTTAAAATCTATACCTGGATTACCCAAATGTATTTGTTGATCTTTTCTGAAGTGTCTTCCATTTTTAAATTATTTTTATGAACAAATCATGTATTATATATGCTGGATATGGTTTATGGCAAGTTAAAGCTAATATAAACTTTGAACATTTAAAAATATTTATATTGCTGCCTTTGGACCTCTGTGTCCACAAGTTAAAATTTTATTTTACTCAGTTGCTGAGACATGGAATTCTGATTTGGACAATATGCCATATTCTCAGTTCACATAAATCAGCCAAGCTCCATTAAAATAAAGCCCTAGGTCTGGGTCAAATTAAGAATTTGAGTTTTGGCTAAAGGTCTATATCTAGCACAACATTCTCTTGCCACAGGAGATAAAATCTGAATGCTGAGGTCCTGCAGAAAGGCTCAAGTTGAATGGAATCATGGGAGCAGTGAATGTGGGCTGAGAGACTGAATCTTCCTCCCATCTGGGAGCAGCTCTGGTCTGTGTTTTCCCGTGTGAGAGTCTGGAGAAGTGGGTTACGTGGGCAGGGATGAACTGGAGAGATTTCCTCCTCATTGTGTTTGCACTAAACCATGAGGAGCAGTTCTCCACAGGACGTAGAAGTTTTGGCATATTGCTACAAATCCTTCTTGTTTGTCCTCTCAGTGACCTTCCCCTCTCCTTTACTGCCCTACAAAATATTAAAGGTTCTACTGGAAAGTGGGCTGCAGAGTGGGACACATTTTACAGGATTTGGTTTATAAGAGTCGTCTGAGAGGTCTGATTTTGGAAGGAGATCACACACACATGCTCTAAAACCAGTCTCTCACTTTCTCTATAGTTCAGGATCTTACAGATTTCTTTCTCTTCTGAAAAAAAATCTATAATCCTGTATTGGCTGATTCATATTTTTGTAATTAAAGTCTTCTCCCATTCCACAATTTCTAAGCCAAGTTACTGTCTGCTTTGTTTACACTTTCATGAAGTTAATATTTGGATGATTTTACTGGAGTATGAGTTTGACAATTTTTGCTCAGACTCTTCTTTTTGTTGTCTTATCCAAAAACCTTCCACAGTTACTGTATCAGACTGCATGAGAGACTATCAATGAGAGAATAATTTTATTCTTCATTTAATTTTCAATACTGGGGAGTCAGGAAATTGCAAAACTGAGTCTTCATTTCTCCTGAAATATGGGAAAATATACAGGAAACTGAATGATTTTTATTTCTCACAAGTTGTACCAAGCCATACTTTCACACATTCTTTTGTAATTTTAGAAATTGTAACTTATAGCTGAAACACCCTAATATAAAGGTTCTGATTAAGAAAGCACATGTATTTTCAATATCACTCAGCTAATTTAAAATACTCTTGTGAATATCTAACTGAATATGCATCTAGGCTTTTATTAAAGTAACAATGCAGTGGTTTTCCACTATGGCCAAAGTAGCTTGGAGAATTCCAACACAGCAAAACAGTCTCATGACACTTGTAGATTCTGTCTTTTATTATTATTTTTAATCTAATACAGTGTTACTACACTACTTTTAATGACTTTATTTCTACTCTGCAAAAAAACCCCAACCATAATCTCGAGAATAAATTATGCAAACACTTCTTTTAGAGAACAACAACAAAAAAAATTACATCTGTGCATTACACAAGCACAGGACAGCAATGAATTTTTAATATCTTCATTGCATCTTCAAAAGTAGTATATTTTTTGTCATGGTATTGATTAGTTATGCCACAGCAACTAAAGATAAAGCTATTAAAGTCACTCCTGTGCTACCTGTAACACAGTTTAAGCAAAGAAACTCAAATGGGCAACTGAAGTATACATGCCCAGTAAGATTCAAGAATTCATCAGCTACGTTCCCATAGGAAGTTCTTGGTAAAAATTACGTGTATCAAAAAAGTAAAAAAGGTACAAGAAAAAGTACCAAGAGAATTACAAAAAGATAAAAGTTTTCAGAATTAAAATTTGGTATAATATACCTATTTTCCATACCTTAAGTACTTTTATTACTTTACTGCAGATCAGAAATTCAAGTTTGTTTTTTTTTTACACACAAGCATACACTTCATGTTAAGGTTTTAGCCCTATTTTTACTTTGCTTAAGTTGACTGAGGTATTTATTTTCATACAATAGAAGGAGGGTTGGGACATTATGGATGATACATGAAACAAAGATAATTGTTAGAGCTCATGGAACACAGTAACAAAGTTACAACCTTTGAATTCCCCAGATACATTGGTTCTGTGATCTGAGTCTAAATGTCTCAGATATGTTCACAATCTTGGCCACTGTCTGAATTCAGGCATAAGGAAGAATCTGTTATTTTTTACTATCGTATTTATTTTCTGTGTCCCATATTACAGGGTATGGTGGAATATCAATGTCTGAAATAATCCATATCCTGAGGCAATACTTCTGAGTAAATGGTGGGAAACAAAATGGATTAAATTCATTGAACTTTAGAGAACATCTGAAACTAACCTGAAGCTATTTTCTTCCTTTCAAATTCTCAATCTACTAAGGGGAGGTACAGCTCTTTGCTGGGTGGAGTAAAGTATCACTTTTCATTTGGTTCATACACTTCTGCACATTAAAATCACATTCATTCTTTAAATTCATCTTTCATGAATGAAAACAAACTAATAAATGTCTCTGGAATAAATCACCATGCAAATAAATTTTCATTATTGTTAAGGCTTAAGTTGTGACTTAGAAGCAGGTTTATGTATTTATAATTGAACTTATTAAAATAAAAGATCTTGTAACAAATTTATTTCACACATCCTTTTCCAAAGAACATATAAATTTGGTTTAATCCCAAGAGCCTATTCTTGGATGGAATTCTTATTATTATAAAGAGTCCAGCAGAAAAGCACAAAGTCTCTGCGGTTTGGATTTTAAAACAACATTGCAATTCTTCGATTATTATTGTCCTTATACTTTAAAAAACCCCTGTAGCAGTCATTTAGGTAACCACCTTTCCTCTGGAACCCCAAAGATGCTGGAAGTAGGATTTAATAAAAGAAAGGCATAATATGTGCCACTGGTATAAAACTGGCAGTAGGAAATACCAAGATGATAGTAAAGTTCTTTGAGCTCACTTGTCAGAGTTTCCCACGATAAGTGCTTTAAGGGGACAGTGGATAAAGGTGAAGAAATAAATGACAATTTTTTAAAAACAGTGTCACTTCATACATCCTCTTGTACGAGAATACATGATGTAAATGTGTGATTTATAAAGAATTTGAAAACAAACAGCTGGGACTTCACACTATCAAAATGGAAAGGATTTCAAACACCAACCTTCTTTTGAAAAGATCTGGATGTCTATAATTTGCCTTTAATGGCTAATTGGAAGGGGCTAAACACACTACTGAGGGCAGGATCAGAATCCAAATCTCTTTGAGAAAGGAAACTTGGGGCTGTGTTACGGAAAATAGACATGGAATGAGGAATAGCTGACTGGGTAACAGAGGCAGATGGGGGATTGTAATGGGTGACAAGTCAGACATTAATAAACATTTTGGCTGAAGAACAAAAATGGCAAGCTTCAAATCAGTAGGCATGTCATGGACAACAGAGAGAAATTTATTTTCTGTCCCGTGAGATCTTGGGACTGTATCCAGTTTAGGCACAACTTGACACAAGAAACATGTTGACAAATTAGAGCACAAAGAGGAACAATAAAACTGATAAGAAGTTTAGAAAATACGAGCTTCGTGGAAGAGTTGAAGGAGCAATGTTTGTTTAGTCTAGAACAGACTGAGGGCAGATATAACAAGCTTTACAATGTAAAAGCCTTTTACAAAGAGGATGGCTCTTCTCATCTGCAGGGGAAAGGAAAACAATTTACACTGTATATTTTCATAACAGAAGAAGTACTTCATTAAAGTTCCAAGATCTATCACATACAGAGGTTCTCATTCATTGCAACTTTTAAAAAACAAACTAGATAAATATTTTTTCAATATTTGGTGTCCTGCCTGTAGGTATTTCTGCCTCAGAGTACCAGGGTTGCACTAGATCCCTGGGGATCCTTCTGATCCTTTGCATTTGCATGCTTTCAGGATTTAATTTGACAAAATAGAACAGCTTTAGCTGGAGGGATCAAAAGACTTCCATCTGTAAATGTCCCAGACCATAGTGGATAGAAGCCAAAGGAGATGGTGATTCAGACTCTTTCATGTCTAGCTGTCCAACCACTAACTAAAAAGGCGTTATTTCACTTGGTTGTGCTCTGTAGGGATAAACCACGCTTACATCACTAGAGAGAGAGAGATAGGGGAAACCTGTTTTCTTTCAGATTTTTAAGGGTATAGCCATATCTTTGGCACTGTCAGTGCTATGCGCTTGTGACCAGTGACAAAGCTGTAAGTGTCAGGGGATTTAATCAGGTTGAAGAGTTCAGGAGAGATTTTGAATGGTGGTTGTACCAAAACACTGGATAGATGCTTAGTAAGGAATGACGTATCCTACAGTGACTGAATGGGCTTTGGTATACCCAAGCTAAACAATAAAAAATATTTTTGGAAGATTTAGCTTTTCCATTGTGTTATTCTTGTGCTCAGACAAGCTTAGTGCTTGTGAATGGAAGTAGATATGACAGCAAAAGAGACAGACATAATTTCTTTATCTGTACAGGCACAGCACAGGCACAGCATGAAATACATGATGCTAAAAGGATTTCTCAGTTTATGGGAGGATAGTTTAGTCTCCAGGCTGATGCAGAAACAATTACTTACCAAGACTGATGAATCTGCTATGGGTGCCTGTCCACTGGGAAATGAGATTGAGAGAGGAGTGTAGGCTAATGAACAGCTGTCACTAACATCTTGGACTTTAAACCCATAATTTAGAACAGAAATGTTACATCAATTGCATGTTACTGGTCTGTTCAGCAATTCGTTTCCACTACTAAAACATTTTTATAGGCAGAATTGTTTCATATGCACATTTTTATTTCAGCTGAATGCAAGACTCCCTAATTGTAACTGAAAAATGAAGCTACTTGCAATATTTTACAATATTTATGAGGAAGAATCAGATGTAATAGTGGGTGAAGCATGACACAATCTTTTCCAGTAATTTTTCTTGGTTTTTTTTTCTTCTGCTTACATCTCTTTTCCATCCACCACACTCAGTGAAAACACTTTGAAGTACTATTGTGTGAGCTAGACAGATGAACAGTCAGATATTCAGCACTTGACACCAAAGCTCCAGAACTCCAAACTCATGCTTATCAGCTGCTTAAAGCAATCTGAAGCCCATAGACACTTGTAATTTTGGCCATTGGATTCCTTTGACTGATGTTCTTCCTGTGGTATAACCTTAGTGTCTGTATCATGAATAGTCCAAACCTCAAATCTAAGTCCGATCAGAATCTGCTAACAAGATATTCCTTTGCTTATTTTGATTGACAGCTCAATCCAGAAAAACAGTTTCAAACTTTCTTAAGAAATCAGTCTTTCTAAAAGACTAACAGCAACAGGTTGCCCTCCCAAATCATCAGGCACTGTTAATTTTGGGGAAGAAGTAGAAAATGGAGGAAGTCCTAGCCGAATGTTCCAAACAAGTCGGTAAGACTGGGAAATCACACAGGGCCTCTCTGGCTTTGTGGTTTACCATAAAATGATGGACACCATTACGGAATATCTTAGTATTTATCTAGTACGACCCCAATAATCATATGTGAACTTTGCAGTTCCAGAAGCAGGTCCTTATTGGAATAAAAATTTTGTTTTGGAAGTCCCACCAGTAAAACAATGGGGCAATTTCCATATGCCTACTTGTGCTGGCTTGCATTTCCATGTGAAGTACAATGATCCCTGTGTTGGAAACTTCCATTACACATCCAATTGACTTTGTTGATTGTCCTATATTGGCCGTTCAGCTTTGGGCACTGTGGTTTGAAGTTGATGAAAACTCAGGCAAGCACCCTGAAGACTAAAAGACAACTGCTTTTCCAGTGGCTACGGGATTTCTCCAGTAACACTGCAAAGGTTACAAAGGTGCACTAAGCCATTCCATGGTCTCAAATCAGTAACATGTGCAATAAATTATTTGTATCACTCCATAACTCCAGAAATCTAGATTAATGAGGGCCTTCTTGTGGTTAATTGGCAGAGTTCATGCTACTGTGCGAATTAAGTCACCCGAGAGATTTGTTGTGATTGAGTTTGTTGTCCTTTTTCAGGTGTAAACCGAGATATTACACCCTAGAAAGTACACCATTTTTAGCCACTGGGTTTATCACTTTCGTTGCCAAGGATAATATTTTCAAAATTGAAAAACATGCAGGCTTTCTTTTCATACTTGCTGAAAAAAATTTCCACTGCTACACAAACACAAACACACCAGTGAGCACAAATCCTCAGTGAGGTAATGGCAAAGCTCAGAAGCAAGTCTGCAAGAACTGAGACTTGCTTATGTGAACAAAAAATGTTAAATTTATAGGCTGGGTGCTGACTGCTGTCTTCCACAGGTGCTAGACATAATTTAGCAATAGAATTTTTTGTAATGACGGCATACATTTTTTATTTCTGCTTGCTGTTATTTATAGACTATGCCTGTCACAAGATCTTGATCCTAATTACTGTATTCTGATTACTCTTACTGAGCCACTTTGATTTTAATAGATATCCATATTTGTGCTTGAGACTAGTGGACTGAAAAGACAACACTGAGGCTGTGGTTTCCAACCATCATGTTTGTCCTCAAGGCATAAGGCAGAATGTGGTCCTAGTTCTGTTTTTAAGAATAACTAGCCCATTACTATAAGCAGTACAGATCAGAAATTATTGAAAAGTATTTTTTTAAATTAAAAATTACTTTCCTTTTGGTGAAAAAATAAAGTATATAAAATACTGGGAAAATAAAATATTCAGTATAATTTTTAATTTTAGAAATGTGCAGAATTTTTCCTCTTTCTATAGGACCGGTGACTTAGTGAAGAAAGAAGGGTAAGATCAAGAAATCATGTTTTTATTAAATTTTAAATTGAAAATTCAGTAATTCCAAAAGCATTTTAAGGCAAAATGGCTATTACCATGCATATAAAAGGAATGGCTTCAAGAATATTTTGTCTGTGGGTTTCATAAAAACAGATTTCTGAGGTAAATTTTATCTCTCTCTAATGGAAAATTTCTGTGGATATATGAGCCATTTTGAGTTATGAAATTATACCAGTGCTGATTGTATTTGTCCATGGAAAATCTTGACCTACATCATGAGGCCTAAGTGAAAGCAAAACAAATCCCATTTTTCTGTAGGAGAGAACTATGAAGCTGCTTGGGAGAATAACAGCTTTTGTAAATGAGTTTCTAACCTCTCACATAAACAGCTTCAGGGATGTCTACCAGTATTACTCAGACTGTAACAGAGCAGACACCACAGAGAACAAATATCCTCAAAGCCTGTAAAGAGGACCAAAAAATTGTCCCCCAGGAGGTCTGAAAAGAAATTCCTTCACAAATATGTCTGTATACTCTCATCTGTGCACACAAAATTGTCTCTGCAGAATGAAGACCATAATCCTCTTCCCTAAAATGTTATAGTCTAATAGAAAAGGTGACAGAACTACTAAGAATTAGAAATTATATGTAATGATAGATGTGGGCCACAGAAATACTCACACTATACTGAAGCTTCTAAATGAGTAAAGAACACGTAATTAAAAAAACAAAAAACCTAAACCCGAAAACATCAACCCCCTCCCAAAACCAAACCAAAACAAACGCCCATAATATGACCATCATAAGTACTATTGCATGAGCTGCAGAAATCACTATTTCACAGAGATCTTCTAGCTAAAGATATTCAGAGCTTTGTTCTGTCTTTCCAATCATCAATCTGGACATCTTTGACCCAAGTTATGCATAAGGCATTTTTCTCAGCTCTTTGGGAAGGATGCCACATGCAGTCTCCTTCCCTGAGACCTTACACAGCTGATGTCCTAAAAATGCTTCCTGTGAACAAAACTGTTAGCTCCTACGGTTCCTTGGGAAATGAAATATCCTACAGTGTAAGAGTCTGGGGTGTATTGCCATGTAACCACATCTGATTGGTTTTCTATCTGCAGGAAAACAAGATACATATTGACTCAAATATGTGTTGAATTAAAGGTAACACCCTCCCAAGCCCAGCTGAGCGCTGCTTTTGCAGACTCTGAGAAATGAAGAACACATTGTCAGTGGGTTAAGGATAATGTAGTTCAATTTTTTTAAGATAATTTGTGCCTTTCTATGAAATCTATAGTGAATGCACTGGACTAAGATATAATGAAACTAATATGAAAAAAAATGGAAAGCATATTGAAAAACAGCTGCCTGAACTTATTTAAATCTATGTATACAATCAAAAAGTGGTAACAATTTATCTATCTATAGCATGTCAGATAATTTCTAGGTCAAAACCAAAATGAAAGACCAGAATTCCTACTACAGCAAAATTTTCCACTATGCTCCACTGTAACATGGTAATTTTAAAAAAATTATTATTGCATAGAATATTCTCCTATCTATCATGGTCTCAAAGTAATTGTTGAAGAGGCCTGACCCAACGACAAATGGAAGCAGTGTAAAACCTATAAAAGACTTGAAGACTTGAGAGTTAAAACAGTTCTTGAAAAAGGAAGCCTGTTGTGAATAAAGTTGGCTCCTTATGGCATGGCTTCCTTTGAAAGGAAGCATGTGGGAGGGCGTCCTCTAAGACTGGCCCATGCTCGGTCTGATCCCGAGACGGACAGCCTGGGAGGGCGGGATACCAGGGTGTAGGGCCACCCCCAGGGCGGGCCCCGGGGAGTGGTGTTCACCCTGGCCCCGCCTTTCCTTCCAGCACCTTCTCTGTCCATCGAGGCCGGGGCGGTGCCGGGGCGTGGCGTCCTCTCTTCCCCCGCCCTGAGTTCCAGAAAGTTCTGTTATCTTTATGCTGTCATTGGTTAAACCCCCATCTGTTATCCTTAGTTCCACCCCTGTGTTGTGATGATTGGTTATCCTGTTCTGTTGACGCCCCCGTGCCCTCTTCCCATTGGTCCGCGGCTTTCCCTTAAAAACCCTGTCCCAACGCGTGTTCGGGACTCTTGCTGCCTCCCCTCGACCCGTACCGCCTTCCTGCTTCCCTACAATAAACGCTTCTGCACAGGAGCCAGCTTCCTCGTTTCTTCATTCCCTGTGACTCTGTTGCCAGCAAGCAGGCTGCGAAGCCCCTGGGATCGCAGCAGCCCAGAGCTAGCCTGAGTGAGGGCTGCGAGGAGTGTAGCTACGAAGTATCGACAGAAAGCTACAGAAGCATATTTCCAGAATTAGACATTTTCATTAACTGCGATGGGAGTTCATGAAGCAGACAAGCTGAAGGTCCATTATTACCTTCTTTTCTCTCTGGCAAAATTGTGGTTGCTAAATCTCATGTAATCTGCTGGTAACTATTTCCTGAAGGACTTTTAGTAACATTCTTGAAAGAAAGAGTGAGAAAAGAAACAACAAATATTTAGAATTAAATGTGTATCAATGAATGTCACATTGGGAGGTATTAGGGAGGAAGTTGGCAAAAATAATGCAGATCTTGCTTGTGTTTTCTACAGGAGAGAGATCAGAACAGTTCAACAGTTCAAGGTCCTTAATTTCATACACATACACTCAAATAATTTTAGGTTCCTCCTTTCAGAAATTATACTTTCTCCCATCCCACAATCCGATTTGTATCATCAGTTTGGTGCTGTTGCAGTGGAATGGAATTGATGACACACAACAATCCTTGCCCAACCCAAATGAGTCTATGTAATCAATTTTTAGCTAACACAGATTTTTCTGGATTTTTCTGGCCTCTCTGGTAATCCTTGTTATGCAGGATATGTTCCTTTCTTAAGGGAAGGGATATTCCTTACATTTTAAAAAACACAACCCTTTGAATGCAAATAAAATGACTAATGCTTCTTAAGCTCACAGTGGTTCTATGCAGTAACTTAAATGAGAGGCTGTTAGTTCATCTGTGACTGAAAACCAAAACCAGACGGATTAGCTTGTTAGAGTTCTCACAACATATAGCTACGAGTTATGATGGTGGGGAATATATTTCTTTTTCAGTTGCCTTCTTTTAAGCTTCTCTTTCAGCTGTTTCATTATATTGGGATTTTAGAAAATGGTTGCATCTAATCTCTTTCTCAAAAGTCTTACTGAAAAAGACAGAAGAAGCAGATGTTTTTTTCAAATGTGAAAATCTCGCTAAAAAGATGAAACTCAAGGTTGCTAGTGACAATTCATAAACCCCACACATTCTTCTATTTTCTCTGCTGTCAAAAGGGAAGCCAAATTTGAAAAACAGTTACAATGGGAAAAAGATATACTGGTCTCCTTCTAAAAGCATATTCTCCAAGCCTTTGCATGAATTTAGGATAAATGAATGAATGTAAAACGCCTGCTGGTCACTGCTCTCTGTGTGTACATGAAATGCCTAGTGAAACAAACCCATCAACAGAATTTGGCATAAAGATACCAACAGCGTGGATGGAAATGGGCTTTATTAGACAGCTCAGTATCCAGCTTGGTCAGAACAGGACAACTGTATGCAAGCCAAGAAGCAAAGCTTTATATGTGTAAGGAAGTTTCAACAGGAAAATGACGTGTATTGCATTTCAACTCATAAATGCACTGGTTTTTGTTGTAAAGAGCTTCTGCTCCGAGAGTTCTGGCAGCAGAAGTGTGCTTTTAGTCCCTCTCCTGCTGATGCTGCAGTCAAGAGGAATGTCTCCACTGCTGTGAGAGTGGGTATGCTGGATTGTCCAGCATGCTTTAGGAATACTCTAGACACCCCTCAAATTTCTTTGAATCTGATAAGCAGTGTGGATGCTCAGTGCCTGACAGAGATCCCTAAAAGTGTTCATCAGGACCCATCATACCAACATCTTCACACTGTACAATATTCCTGCCCTGTAACTGCTGTGGTGACTGCCCAGCCTCAGCCCCCAGCTGTCGGGCAATTGCCAGACCTGCTTTGCCTTTACTTGGACTCCTGAGACTAAAAGTAACCATCCACTACAGAACTTGGAGATCACAAGCTGAATCAAACTTCATTGGCAGTATTACACAACCTGGGTCTTGGACACATATCTAGTATCAACTTCACTGGTTTTATCAGGGATGTAGATATTGATCTACAGGATTGAGATAAAAACCAGCCATTAGATGAGCATGAGCTTTGATTCTGACTAGTTTCATCTATTTTTTAAACGAAATAATGCAGTCTGGATAGTGTCAGTTTGGAGGGCTATTCAGCCTTCCAAGCTGTTACCTCTACTTCGTACAGCTTATCTGATTTCCATCTAAACCCAGGGAAAGATTGATGGCATTTTCTGTGAAAGATGAACTAAATCCTTTTCAAGCTCTCAAATGAAACAAGACACAATGCATGTGATTCCTCTCTCCTAACTTCAAGGTCTGAATTCAACTGCCTAAGTACGGCTGCAGATTGTGATTTTTAGCACTTTAATATATTCAAGACGTTTGCAAGGCTGCCAGGAAAAATGGGGTATATGAGAGAGCTATGCTCTTCTGGAGTGTCAGTGCCCTTTTTCAGGCCAGATAGAATGCAGCTCAAATGGCAATAGATCTATGTGTGTCCAAATGGATTGAATCACAAGTACTTGCAAAGGACACGTCTACACGTAACTCAAGTGTCCAGGCTAATCTTAGTATAAATGGAGTTAATATATCAGTAAAATACATAGAATTATTTCTCTAATCTGAAAGTAGACACCCACATTTGATGAAATAAACTGCACCTTAAATTCCATTGATGATATTCATTAAATGAACTAAATGTTCTGCTTGTCTTGAACTAAAGATTCTTCTCTTCTATGACTCAAAGTCCATTACAGTAAAAAAGTTAGAGCCTTTGTCTTGTGTTTGATAACAAACACTGAGCTGAAGTTTTCATTTTTCTGCCAGAGCCTACAGATTGATATATAAGGATTTTCTCTCCTCAAAGAACTGTAATGACTCTCCAGTTCATACAGTTTTCTATATGTCCTGCAAATTGTATAAAGCTGTTCCGCTGTAACCACAGACTTAGGTATCTAAGAGGGAGCTATCAGACCAAGAGGGTGCTTTCAAACCAGAGACAGACTTTCTAATAAGACACCTAAGTTCCCCATACATTTTTGCCTTTGCACTAGCTAACTCAGTTTGATCTTTCTAGTTGTGTCTTGAAAGCTGTATTTGTATTCTGGAAGTTGTATGTATGCTGGAAATTTTAGACTGCCTGCATAGTAAAGAACCTAGTTACCAGCCATTGATTTAAAGGTTTCTTAAACTGTAAGGCACTTTCAACTCAGACACTACACAAACCCAGGTTATCATCTCTCCAGATTTTGTAGAGCAGTGCAGGCTCAGAGTGGCTAAACTCTGGATGGAAACTGTGATCTCAAAGGACTGCTGGATGCTGCAGTGAAAGGGTGGTAGGGATTCAGAAGACATCAGTCTTCCCTCCAAGTGCCCGATGTGCTTCAAAGAGGCCCTGTACTCCTGAGAAAGATAAACCTGGCTCTTGGTGGCCTGTGGTCAGTTAAAAATCCCACTGAACATTTCACAAGGGAAAAGGCACTGACCTCAGTGTCCTGGCCAGATTATACAACATCAGTAAAACCAAGTCTAGAAGAGTTTGGGTCTAGCTTTGCATTCCTCACTCAGCACTGGGTGCCAGGATTTCTCCTGGTGCGCTCTGGATTCAAATGAGCTGTACAAACCAAAAGCTGCATCGGACTTGGCCCTGGGTTCAGCTCCCTTCTAGATCTGCTTTCAGCTGTGCATTGGGAATTTCACACATAGCAGATGAGCTTTTGTTCTGGTTTGGTTTTGATGCTGTCAGGTGAGTGGGAGTTATTTGAACTCCAAAGTGGAAATCAAAAAGCAACCAAAATCCCAAGTGATCCTGTCCACAAGCAGATGTTTTTAGACCACTGCCATTAAAAGCCTGTATAAGAAAACATTAACTACAATAGAAAAACAGATTGTTGGCACTTAGTGCACTTCAAGAAAAGAGCATTACAAAAATGGGAAAAAAACATTTTGGTGTTGCTAAGTCATACTTATTTACTAAATATTGATAACAGATGACTTCCCATTTGTCGATTAAAACATTTCAACATGATAAATTCTTTCATCTAAAAGATTTTTCTGAAACATATTGTAAGATGGGGAAAACTTAAGAGGAGAAAAACAACAGGAAGGGCAGGTTGGTTTATATAAGAACAAGCAAAACATTTGGGGCATGACAAACATCATCACAATTCACTGAGTTGGTTTTACCCTGTGGATACAACAGACTTGTCTGCAGTTCCTATCCAAATACAGGCTGGAAGGAGAATGGATTGAGAGCAGCTCTGGAGGAAAAGATTTGGGGGTGTTGGTGGATGAAAAGCTCAACATGAGCCGGCAGTGTGTGCTCACATCCCAGAAAGCCAAACGTGTCCTGTGCTGCATCCAACGCAGCATGGGCAGCAGGGGACGGAGGGGATTCTGCCCCTCTTCTCTTCTGTCACCACAGCTGGAGAGTCACATCTGGACCCCCATCACAGGAAGGACATGGACCTGTTGGAGTGAGTCCAGAGGAGGGCCATGGAAGTGATCAAAGGACTGGAGCACCTCTGCTATGAAGACAGGCTGAGAGAGTTGGAGTTGTTCAGCCTGGAGAAGAGAAGGCTCCAAGGAAACCTTACAGCACCTTCCAGTACCTAAAGGGGCTACAAGAGAGCTGGAGAGGGACTGACAAGGGAAGGCAGTGATAAGACAAGGAGAAATGGCTTTAAATTGAAAGAGGACAAGTTTAGATTAGATATTAGGAAGAAAATATTTATTGTGAGGCTGTGAGACACTGGCACAGCTTGCCCAGAGAAGTTGCAGCTTCCTCCTCCCTGGGAGTGCTCAGGGCCAAGATGGGTGGGGGTCTGAGCAACCAGGTCTAGTGGAAGGTGTCCCTGGTCATGGTAGGGGGCTGGCACTCAATGATCTTTAAGGTCCCTTCCCACCCAAACCACACTATGTTCTGTGATTCTATGATGACTGATTTGTTTGGCAAACTAAAATTTTGGGATATTTGGACTAAGTGTCTGAGATGCCAATGTGAATTTGCACCGAAAGGTACAACTTGTCCCTAAGGTATTTGACATAAACCTGTAGGAACAGTTTTTCCAATATTCCATTGAATACTTTACCATTCAAAAAACTTTTCAGTCTGATATAAACCTGTCATAAAGTCATAAAATGAATCTTTATACAGAATCCTTGGCAAAGTTAACTATGGGCTGAAAAGGGACCTATATACTTTGACTAATTATATAATTTATGTTACTGAAGTTCATCACATACAAATCAGACTTCTGGGATAAGAGTCACCTCTTTAAATGTGGGGGGTGAATGAGGCAGGGGGTGAATGGAAGAAACAAGGAGAGAGATTCTTCAAGAAGCTGGATGAGAAGACAAAGGTTACATTAAACAAAGTAGTTCTGATGAGACAACCTCTCAAGAACTTGAGGAAGTCACTACTGACAGGTTAGACGGAGAGCCAAGATGAGCTCCTCTCTTGAGAAGATGAAAGAGATGGAAAGCCAAGAGGAGAGAGAATGGCACACAGTGCTTTTCCTTGCTTTCAGGATAAGTTCTCCAATCCTCATACTGCTTTATAAAATATGACTGAATCTTCATCTCCTTCAGATCTCCTGAAGAGAAGATTTAGGCAAATGCATGTTCAGGGATGATACCCAGATGCCTCAGTGCAGAAGCTATTTCAGTCCTGGGTTTGTTTCACTGCAGTGACTTCCAGCTGACAATGTCACACTTGGCCTGTTTCTAGGATTTTCAGCTACCTGATTGTGAGGAATTCCACACCCTCTCAGTTGCCCATGCCTTTGTAGCACTGTGTAACACCAAACACCTCAACTACTCCTTTGAAAACTGAAGCTCCCCCTAATCCTTGTAAGAGTGCAGTGCCTTTTTCCTTCTCTAAGGACAGCAGGAAGGGCTGGGGAGAGCGGGACTGGAACACAAAGCTTTGTGTCTCTTTGACCTGAGTGAATGGTAGCCCAATGGAGAAAGGTACATCAATTGGGGCCTGAGTGGTTCACTGGTGCTGCTCCTGAACACCAAGAACCTGGCAGAACCATAAAAGAGCTATCCTTGCAACTCAACCTGCCAAAAAAGTTAAACCAGCATTAAAAGGTTTTCTGTGGAAAAGCTTTATGAGTCTATGCACCACTAGAGAGGGAATTTTTGAATCCCTGCTCTCTCTTGCAACAACGAACATCACATTACTTGTTTATTTTCAGATTTGATCTCAACTGCAATATTGATATATTCATCTTATTCTCTTCCATATGTAGTCACTGCCCTTTCCTAACAACTCTGAAATGCAGCTGCTCCATGACAAGTAAAGGATGAGGAAACAGGCATGCATGACTCCTTGACTAGTAAAATTTTCCAAAGACTGGGCCAGGAGCACACAGAAGTCCTGGGGATAGCAGTAAATATACATTCCCTTGGGCTCTTTGGTGTGGAGAGAAGACAAGTCAAGTATCTCCTCTTTTTCCTCCCTCACATTAAAAAATACCCTTAAAATATGCACGTTTCCAAATACATTTTATGCTCCAATTTCACTGCAGCAACATGACTCAGTAATTTCATTATGCAAAATTCCTTTAATTTAGAGCACCTATTTTCTATTCTTTAATCCAGTCATCACCAAAAAAAGCCATGATGGTTGTAACCTATTTGGATAAAGCACACTGATAAAAGAATTTGGTGAGGACACTGATTAAACCCATTTTTTTCAGCATGAAAAGGTGTGGGAGATTTCCTACATGAGGCAGCTCTTGGCCCTGAATGGAAGAGGACTGTGAAGCAGACGTGAAAGAGGTACAGCTCCCATCTGACTTTCAGTGTGGCTTTGATAACAGTACACAGAATTTCAACAGGCCCCTGTGCAGAGGGGGTGGCAAGCAGAAAGCCTTGTCGTGAGCGCTGGTGGGTTTTCACAGATAGTCATCCGTGGAGACAAACCAGAGAAAAGTGATTAATGAGCTGGAATAACATGATCTTGACGAGTTTGTGCTACAATGTTTCTTCATACTGCACACATCTGTCACAAACAGGCTCATGAAATCATTTGCTGTTTGCTTTATCTGCAGAAACATTCTTTGTGTGCTGACATCACACGAAACGTGCCAGGGTAAGCAAATGCAACCCTGTGGCAAACAGCTCGGACTAAGAGTAACACCTGTCTTCTTAACTGGCTCTGGCCAATTATTTCACAGGGCTGAGCTAATAAAAATGCCCATAGCTTGGGTGAGAAGGTGTAACAACCACCTCTGCAGTCCAGGCCTTTCACTCAAAGCTATTCTGAATCACATGGCTGGGCCAAGAACTCCAGTTTAAAACAGTAATGGCAGGATGTGAGAAAACTGCTGCTTCCAAATCAGCAGCACCATCTACCATGTGAAGTGTCACTTTCTTTACTTTTTTCCAAGGATCTGTTTTAAGTCACCATAAATGAGAGGACACTAGCCCTTTGGACTGAGCTTATCTTCTCCACACTTGTCCCTGTGTGGAGAAGTGTCCTTTGTGTCCCTTGTGTCCCACTTTATGGTTTCCCTCATCCTATCAGCCTCCCTACCCTGGCTTTTGATTTCTGCTAGCTCCTCTCTTCTGCCATCATTCAGATTTCACAGGGGAAATTGAGGTTGCTTTATATTTTTCCTCATTGTGCTTATGTCGTCTTTTCTTTAATTCCTCACAAGTAGTTCTACTTACCTTCAAGTTTTAGACCTCTAACTTAAACCAAAATTTCCAACTCTTATAATTTTACGGCAAATCTTGAAAATGTGGTATTTTTCTTCAAACATTAACTACTGCAGTAATTTGAGACTTTCCATTCCATAATAAAACCATTTTCCAGTCCTCGTTTCACAGAGGGAAGCTCAAAAACAAAACTCCCAGGCTTATAAAAAGAAGATCATGAACNNNNAAAAATACAGAACCCCCCCCCCCCCCCAATATAAGTTATTAATTTTAAAATTCATAACTAGGAAAAGGCTCAGGAGTTTGAAAACCTGAGGTTGGAAAGACTCCTAAACTCACCTTTCTCCAGCAATCTTCCTTTGGACTGATTGTTTAATTAGAAAAATTTAATGAGAAAAGCATAGTATACTCTAGGCTAGCACCATTTTAATGGTACATCCCCTAAACCTTCCAAGTTAAATTAAACAATTCATCCTTTCATGAATTAAAGGGGAAAAAAAAAAAAGGTTTCTTCACTAATTTAAACTTTTAACTTTGATTTCTGGAATAAATTCTATATTTATTTCTGTAATTAATTCTACAATTCTGTTTCAGTCTTCCGGTCCCCATCACTCTTGGCACCCACTGTGCAGACCCTCTTGCAGAAAGATTGGCTGATATCCAGTGACATCCACACCATCCTTCCACAAAGCCAAGCCACCATAAAAAGATTCACAAAATCTGCAGGCCCCTGAACCTTGTTACTCTGCCAACAAGGGAAAAAACAGTCCCATAAAATGGGATGGTATCAGGAAAAAAAAATAGGGAAGAGATGGAAAATAGAAGGAGGTTGATTTTGGGATGTTTAGAAAATATGCACAGTTATATACTGAATACAGAGGGATACCAATAATGATAGTACAAAGGGAGCAAGTTGGGTTAATTCATGGAATCTGCACTTCTAAAAGAGTAACTAATTTACAAGAAATCTTTTCTTACTTGCTGAATAGAATTTAATATAATACAGTTAGCATAGCTCTATTCACAGTATATCCTCCTCTTGGCAAGATTCTATAATCTTGCCAATCCTTCCAGGAGATAATACATGCCATCTGGAGGAAATGTTTCTCTTTCCCCCACCCTCCCATCTGTTATGTATTTCTCTTTGATCCCCCCACCCTCAGCACTTTATCCTCTGATCATCCCTAGACCTCAGACTCTAGCTGTACAACCATTTTCACTTTCAGTCTCACTGAATTTCTATTTGGGTTTTGCCTTGTGGTTTTATCACACTACTGAAATTCCAAGTCTGCAATAGTCTCGGCTGAATCCGTCTTCATCTCTAATTCCAATCCATCTTTTTCTTTCATCTTGAAGATCTGAGTGGGCTTCCTGAACTCATTTAAGGACTTCTGCTATCCAATCATATACTCTTTAATCAGGCCGATTGTCTGCGTTATGGTGACAGAATCAGAAGTAAAGTAGGAAGGGAGTTCAAGATTCTTCCCATCCAAGACAGGATCTGTTCTTTCTAAAGTAACTTCTGAACAATAACTATGTAAGCTTTCTTATAAACAAGGTGTTAAAAAACAGAGATTCCACATATTGTCCACAAAACTCAGTTCCAGTGCTTTGCTATCTGTATATTTAAAAATATCAATCCCTTTACACTGAAGAAGATCTTCGTAGTACCAGTCCTAAAGTTCCCTAGCAGCATTTTGAGTATTTTTCTTCTTGAGCTACCCCAGTGAACACAGATAACAGCTTGTTACTCTCTTTCAGCAACGTTTTACATATTTGAATACTCTTATCATGTCCCTTTTCTGTCTTCTTTTCTCCTAGACGAAACAATTTCAGGCCTTTAAAGCTCAGCTTTAAGTCATATTTCTAAACCTCTAATGATTTTACATTCTTGAAGATTTTCTCCAGCTGATTCACATACTACTTTTTAAGCAACAAATGCGAATCTCAGCACTGAATTCCAACTGAGACCTTACAAGCAGTGAGGAAGAGGAAACAAGAGGGGTGAAGTGGTGGGGTCTCCCATAAGCTTGAAAACTTACATGGGGAACTGTACTGAGCCAGTCAGTCCCTGTTTCACAACTGGATTTCTCATTACTTGTGCCAAAGTGTAGCACTCTGCAGTTGTTCTTATTGAATTGCATCTTATTTAGTGGAAACACTTCTCCATTTAACAAAATAATTTTAAATTTAATTTTTTCTATTCTTTTGTCTTGCACTCCGCGTCAGGAACCATAACAACAGTGCTGGGCTGAAGATATGTTCCTATGGAAACATCCGACATAGTTTCTGATGGACTGTGAAGGACTGATGACTATTTGGACAGCAGAGTTCCAAGAAGTTGTGCACCGTGAAGTTTCATCCAAATTTTAATTTCACTGTTTGCTTGCAAAAATATTATCAAATATATTAGTAATATCAATATGTTGTTGTATGATACCCACATCTTTTACACAGTCTACGATACCTATTATTCTATTCTAGATTAAATTAGGCTTGTGAGACAAGACACATTCTTAATTGTAATGTCTGTTTATTACTTTATGTTCTTCTGAAGGCTTATAAGCTGACTTTATTTTCACTCTGCTGTGAACTGTCTTTCTAGGCTGATTCTGGCAGTTTGTTTAGAACATCCTAAGCTGAAACATATTGCCCCAGCAAAGTAGAAAACATCTAAAAGAGACTCCTTTAACTAATTCCATAGAAATCAAGTCCCCTTTAATGCACTGTATCCTTTTTGATGAGAAGCATGTTGCAGGATATGTGTATTCACAGGGATACATCAGCTGGGACTGTTATTTGAAATTCTAGGCAGTTGTTCAACAGCAAAGCAGCGCACAGAGCAGAAATAAGCAAAATCCCATTTACGTTTGTATGTTTTCCGATTCATTGTAGCCATTTATGACAAGAATAAGGAGTTTCTATGACTCACAGCCATTTCCATGTGACTGCTGGTTCCACAAATTCGAATCACACACACAAATCTCTGAGCTAGAGCAGATGCAGTGTAGGTCTGGCAACGTCTTGTCTGAAGAACCCACAAAAGCGTGGTTTGAATCGAAGGAGATTCCTCTTTCTTTCAGATAGCCTTACACGTACTGAACTGATGGCAGCTGGTGTCACTGCTGTCACTTTGGAGAGCCAACAGGAGGTAAGGATCAGTAGATCAGTATTTTTAGAGAACCACAAACTTTGGTATTCTGCTAAGCAGTGGCCTGACCTCAGGTCTGCCGAGCCCACCTAAGCCCCCTCAGCAGCCACCTGAGCTTCTGTAAAAACCGAAAGCTTCAAACACTCCATAAGAAAACCGAATTTTCCAATGTAGATAGAATATTTACCTGCAACACCAAAACATCAAAGCCAAGTCCCTGTTCTTGACCAGAATGGTCAGAAAATTGAAATTGACCCCTACAGCTCAGAAAAAAAGCCTGAAATTTTGCTCCTTAGATTTCATGGAAGGAAAAAACAAAGGGGTCTTTTCTTTCCTCTTTTTCTTCTCCATTATTCCCTCTTCAAACACATATTTTGACTCACCCTTATCTCTCTATAAACACCCTCGCACATCAAACAGCTCTTCAAAGCACAAGTCATCTTGCTTTGTTCCTCTGGACACCTTTCATTTTTATGAATCAGTATTTTCCAATAAAAACCCAGATTCTTATTTTGTTCCCAAAATACCTGCTCAAATATACACTTACCTTTTAACTGCAGAATAACTTAATGATAAAATTTGAGATACAATTCCCCCTTCCACAGCTAGGAAAAAGCCTATTAAGACTGTGGCAAAATTTATAGCATATGATATCTAGGCCAGTTCTGTTATTAACAGTCTCAATTTCCTCTTCTTAAATATACTAACACAAACTGTTCTTTTGGCTAGAAAGGGAGTGAAGAACAGAGCAGGCTGTGGCATTTCCTTCAGGTCATCCTCTCTCTGTGCCAAAAGTCTACCTTTTTTCTCCTGCACCAAATGCAGTGAGGTCAGAGTAGATGAGTATGAGAGGAGAACCAGCTCTAGATTTTTTAATTTGCTTTCCATATGCTTTGAAAACATTTCTTGAATAGACTTTTGGATTCATTAACATTTCCAAAGATTATTTATTGGCATAAGTTTCAGCAGAATGAAGAAAAGAAAAATGACTTCTGCTTTTCAATTATTATAAGGGGGTGGGGGAAAGAGAAAGAAATGGTCCCAAAAAGTGTATTTCTAGGGCACAGCTTGCCTGGCTTATGAAGACAGCTGAGAAAGTTCTCACTTTGTTTGAACTGATGTGTTTGTGAAAGTCTTATTTCTCCTCCCACCTCTTCTTTTCTCCTGCAGCGTCCAGTCTTGAAAACAAACTGACAGATGTTCTCTTGGATCAGCTTGTGAGACTTGCAATGTCAGGAGTGCAAACAGACTTTAGCTGTTTAGTTCAGGAAATGAGATGCAGACAATCTGATAAATAAACAGTGTTTATTACTCCAGTTTAAACTACAGTTTGAATTTCTTTTCAAAATACTCCTACGAGAAACTGAGGATGAATATTAAACATGTGCTCCTAATTTAGAAAACTCAATGGCAAGGTCAGAGGGTCTTTAACTTACACAATTTGTACAGTGAGGTTATACCAGCAGTGAGTGTTTCTGATCTTTAACCATTCTAAAGAAACAACAAGAAATTTGAATTACATAGAAATTCACTCCAAAGAAATTTATAAGACTTATCAATACTCTGAGATGAACTAGAATAATACAATTTAGGACTATGTGTGAATTAGAATGCTTTGCGACTTTAACTAAGAGACACAGAGATTTAAAGAGCTGGTACATCATTACCCAGTATGGAATGGGATAAAATGAGTGGAAAATATTCTTCTACTCAAGTAATTAAGTATGCATTTTAATGGTTATGGGCTCATAAATTTAGATTTAGATATCATTCAAATGGCACTTCCTTTATCAGCAGCATCTAGATCCCCAGGACAGCACTAAAGCATCATTTAAGTCTGTGTAGTGTCATGTGCCAGCCTATTTCTCTGTCATGGCTATGTGGCCTACACAGAACAGGAGAGCCCAGCATCCATGGCTCTGATGACACAAATGCTGCCAGGCACAAGCAGGAACAGCCAGGGACCAAAAACTTGCCCTGCATGTACGCTGGGAGATGCAAGCAAGCAAGCACAAAAGGACAACTAACTTCATAAAAAGGCAACAAGGACTTTCCTATTGTGAGGAAGAAGAGAGTTTAGACTGCAGTACGTGAGTTTTGGAGCTAACTCTTGATATTCTCTTGAGAACATGGTGACTGAATGCTTCACTGTCCTTTGGGACTTGCAAAAACACAGTTTGGCCCTCAAGAGAGAAAACAGAGACCCATTGAGTCACCAGTAACATTTGCAGCATTGCTTTGGATTTGTCTTGAGGTGCCTCCCTTCCAGCTCTGCAGTAAAGCATCATTTCCACCAGACAGAGGTGATTCAGAATCCATGAAACGGTCATTTTTCCAAGTAATGGAGAACTATTACTGAATGAGTTATCATTTGAATAGCTTTTAGTGCCACATTTGAATTTTGAATGAATTCAAATTCCAGTGAAAGGTGTTCAACAAGTGTCATTGAGCCAAGAAACTTTACTCACTGTTCCCAAGAGGAACACACCCAATAGTTGTTGTGACTTTCATTTTTATTCCTAACCTTACTCTCTGCGTCACTCTCTTTTTTTGGAATAACAAGTTTTTTGGGGAAAAAAGTATACCATACTATTCTTATGCTTATGTGAGAGAAATTATTTCATTTGGCTACAAGACAGCAGTTATCAGAAAACCCTTTTCAGATTTTTTCTTTTTTAAATCTTAAATGAACAAGATGCAGACTGATAAGCCAATGATGAAAGATTCTGGGAAACCTCTTACACTCATCCTAGATTGCAAACTCTCTCCAGGTAGGGTGGCTGTATTTATTTGCTGATATTCACCCTGTTTTCCTATACTGTGTTCGAAATCTCCAAGTGTGACTACAGAGATAACAACAGGAAACCAACAGAACTATGAAACAGTCTGTAGTCCAAAAGTAGTAACAGCAGTACCTCACAGACTATTTTATATTTACTATTTACTACTTTGTAATTTGAAACATTTTCCCCAACATCTTCCTTGTAACTGTCACTGTAAATAATGCAAATATTCACCTTACCTACACACAGTGCTCGTTTCCTTCGGATCCTTGTTTCAGGCCAAATGCTTTTCACTTTTATTAGTCTCCTCTTTCCTTAAAAGGCAAGTTTATATCGAAACACTGACATTTTTTGTATTCTGGATATTGCTCTATAAAGTCATTTAGTAAATCTTACCTCTTCAAAAAGTAGAAAATGTGTACTACATCAAAATCTGACAGTTTTCTTATCACAAGACATGCAATGTCTTTAACTATCATGTATACCTTTTTTTTTTGTCGTAAGTGATAGTGCTGCTGCTTGGAAAATCCAGTCTTGAACCAAGTCTGCCCCTGTAAGAGAGGGAACAACAAAACATTAACTCACTAACTACAGCGGGGCATTCTGGCTGCTGCCTGCTGCATTCAAGAGGCCCTTAATTAGAAGACAGTATTGTGATTTCAACATTTCTACAACCCTATAGCCTGATGCCTACTTAAACCTAGTTCACAGGATCCCCTCAGGAGAAGGTCTGGGGTAGGACCTTGCAGGAGTTTTATCCCTTGCATTAAACAGGTGAAGGGGAGCTGCAGACAGAAGTCAAGGTTGGATGTGTCACATGCAGCAAATAAGACTTCCTAAGTTTGGAATAGTCTCTGGGTGATCAATGTCAGTGTTCTTTTTTGTGAAGTCACCTTAACTTTTCTGGAAGCCAGCTCAACCCATACTTGGATTAATTAATTTGAAAATTATGTCTAGTGAAAATTATGATTACCTTAGAGCCAAAGTGAGTATTTTCTTGATAAAGATAGCAGGCATGGGCAAGCTTTACTCTGCATGTTATGAGGACTGTGGGGGTGACTAGATGACAAAGATCAACAGATTATCCCTTTCACCCGACAGTCTTACTGAATACACTGTGATTAATAATAGATTTTAAAACCCCCAAACCTCAAATATTAAGGCTCTGGCAATATTTTCAACTACTATTGTAGAGAAGCTGCCAAATCTTTTGTTGAAGTAAATGACGATGGGGAGCCCAGTAGATCCCTTTTCTCTCCTCTGGCAGTTGGAAAGTGTCTCGCACAATGTGCTATGATGCCATGTAAAACAAGTGGTTACAAGGACTATGTTCAGCTACTTGTGTCTCTGCTTTGACACCTGTAAAGGGGGAATTCGTGTCCAGGAACCCGTGTGTTCAATTTTGCAACAGAGGCCGAACCTTGATTACCCTTCGGTGCCAGTGGTGACAAATACCCTTATTAACGCTGGCATTAAAGACAAGCATGAGGGAATGCAGAGCGGCTGCCCGCTTTCTGCCCTTGCGCTCACAGAGGTCACAACCGCTCACATGTAATATATTCGCGTTTGTTTGTGCCACGTCGGGCACCCACAGCCACTGGTGTCCAGGGTAGGCCTCTCGCCGGGGCTCTCCCGCTCGGGGTGGTGATTTACCCTCAGACTGGCGGCTCTGCCCCAGACGAGAGGCGCGGACCCTCCCCGCGCTGTCCGTCCGTGCGTCCCGCCCGGGGTGGAGCCTGCCCGCCCGGGGCTGCGGTGCCGCTGGAGGCGGCGGGCCCGTCCCACATAAAACCCTGCTGCCCCGCCGGCCCTTCCCACTGCCGCCTGCCTCCGGCGCTCTCCGTGCCATGGCTCGGCGCCTCAGCCCCGCNCGGCCGTGCCTCCGCGGCCCTGCGCTGCGGCCTGCTGCCCTCCGCCCGCTGCTCCGTCCCGCTCCGCCCGCAGAAGCGCTGCCCGGGGCAGAAGCCACTGTCCAGCCCGTGTGTGCACTAAACCCGCCTTCCCCTTCCCTCGCCGCAATCGCACCTTCCCGCCTCCTGCCCCGGGGCCGGGCGGGCTCGCACCCCGTCCTCCGCCGCCGCCGTCCCCGCCGAGGATGCGGGTGTCGCTGCTGAGCCCGCTGCTCCTGCTGTCCCTCAGCGCCGGCCCGCACGCCGCGGAGCTGCCGCTCGCCCGCGCCAAGTGCCCGGCCCGCTGCGATGTCTCCAAGTGCCCCAGCCCCAGCTGCCCCAGCGGCTACGTCCCCGACCGCTGCGGCTGCTGCCTCATCTGCGCCGCGGGCGAGGGGGACTCCTGCGGCCGCAAGGAGGACCCGCCCTGCGGGGACAGCCTCGACTGCCGCTACCCCATGGGCAAGCGCTTCGCCAAGGGCGTCTGCCAGTGCAAGCTCAGCGCCCAGGTGTGCGGCAGCGACGGCCGGACCTACGACAACATCTGCCAGCTGAAGGCGGTGAGCCGCAAGGCGCTGCAGCACGGGCTGCCCGCCGTCGCCCAGGTCCAGAAGGGAGCCTGCGAATCGGGTAGGAGCATGGTGGGACCTGCCGCGGCCCGGGGGGTGGGACACCTGGCTTCCAGCGTAAAGAAATGGTTTTCAGTGGCTTGGGAAGTCTGGGTGGCTCAAGGGACTCTAAAAACCTCCAAGGACGTGGCACCTCACGCAGCTGCTAATGACACCTGTGGTGCGCGGAACGGATGCTCAGGTGCTTTCTGAACAGCAAAACTCCTTCTCCTCGATGCTCAGTGTGGGCTTGGCTGGGGGTTGGGAAGGTTCCCCCGGTAGCATCGCTGTGGATGTCTCAGTGGAGGTGCAGGTGGCTGCCGCGGCGCTCCGGGGATAAGAGGCGGGCGCACTCGCCCGATGCGAGCGACATGGGTGGTGGAGGTCGCTCGGCTATCGGGGCTGGGCAGGAGCCACTTCCTCAGCCGTGGCCTTTTCTGGAGGCAGGGCAGCGGTACGAGCCTGCTCCCGTCCTGCCAGTGCCACCTGAGCTCATCACAGCCCAGTGACGGCCGCGGGGCTGGGTGGCATCACCCGAGCAGGTCACACAGCAGCACAGCCCGCACAAACAGAGCGGGACAGGAACACCTGTGCTCCGGGACCGTCCCTGGCCGTGCTTGGGGTGTTCATCACCTTCACCTGACAGAGGAAATGCTCTCAAAGCCAATCGGGGTAGAAAAACCACCTAAAACAGTCTTGTGCCCCATTTGTTTTCTTGACCAAAGGGTTTTGTAGTGTTGTAGAGCTCTAAGTAGGGAAAAAAGCCTGAGAACCTTCTTTACGGTGTAAAATATTGACACTCAGGCTATCAAATTGTCCTCTGGTTGTAGTAAAGTAATGAGGCCTTTGCTCAGATCTTGTGATATGCTATGACAACTTCAGGCTTGATGATTTAACTTTGGAAAGTTTAGTAATTTCTTAAGCTAGTAATTTCCTTTTAGTATTAAAATGTGTCTCTTTATGGAAGTGTTAATGCTGGCAGTATCTTTCAATGTACTTACTGATATATTGTTTTAAGTGTTTGCTTCTGCTGCCTTTCCCATAGAGTTCCTGGAAAGAGAAGTCCTGTGCTTAATGGAGTTTTAAAATTAGTGTTTCCATTATGTCAGGTGAACCACTAACCCTGCTATGTTTATTCATAACAAACTGGCCAAAATTATTGGGAGGGTTCAGAGGGAAAAGGGCTACTGTTGAACCCTTTCTGTGAATAGGGGACCTTTTATGTATATCTTACTCTTGTGAAAGGGTAAATCAGTTCAAAGAGGGTGGATATTCAAATGGTATTCCTGGAGTTCCTTTCAGAGTGTCTTTTCAGATCCAAGAATTGCTCCAGATGCCAACCTGGAGCCTCAACAATTAATCTCTCCAGTATTTTGTAGTTATAAATTGTTTTTCGCCTGTTCCTTTTCACATCAGCATCTATTAGCTTTAGTACTCTTAAAGCTTGGTTGAAACTGATCCACGTGAAATAATAAGAATGTTTAACCAAAATGAGTGAGTTAGCCTGCATCTGAGGGTTTGCTGAGTGCTTGGCATTTGGTACATGTGACATTTTCTTTAAGGAATCCTCCTGAATGTAATGTTAATAGGCTTAGGAATTTGGAGCTGTGAGGCAGAGGTAACCTTTTTTTTTCAAGCAACTATTTTAGTGTTCACTTTATTTTGGCTTTATTTTTTGTCTCAGAAAACCTCAGCTTAGATGAAGCATCTGGTTTTCTGTTAAGATTTAATTTTTTTTTACTCAGTTCTACAGCTGCACAAACTGAAGCTCAAAGAAACCAAGTGTCTTGCCCAAGGTCAGACTGAGTTGGTGGTTGAGCCAGGAATAGAACTCAATTATGGTATTTTTTTTGTTTTTTTAAACAATAACATGCAATGTCTGTAATGAGAGGCTTGGAAGAAAGTTGACAGTTTAAAATTGCTGTCAAATTTCTCTTTTGCCTATTCTTGCCTGGCCTCAGATGACTCAGAGTTTGAAGGGATAAGATAGTTATGAAGCAAATGCAGTTTTACTTAACCATCCATATATTAAAACAATTTCAGTTAACAGAAGCCTCACACACTATGACTTGGACCCTAGTAACAGCAGTCTGGTGAACAAGGATGCAGGAAAAATGAGTGTAAAGGATGCAGGAAGGAAGGGAGAAAGGAGAGTTACTGAGTGATAATTGCAAAATTAACAGAATTTGAATGGATTTTTCCTTGTTGGAGTCCTGGATTAGCTTGAAGAGCACCATGCCAAATTGCAAGTTCTATACACAGTGAACTAAACGGGGTGTGTACTGCATGAAGGTCCAGGAACTCCGTAACTGATGTTCTGCAATATGCCTGTGCCCAGAGACTTCTCAGAGACACTAATAGGAACAGTCTGCAGAGCTCCTAAGCAAAGTCAAACTCCCTGATACAAATACTGGGGTTTTCAAAAACTTTTTCAACACTAGATACCTTAATATATGGGAATATATTCTGAAGCAGCTAGTTTTCCCCTGTCTTCTGTCACCTGCTGTGATAAAAATAAGCTATTACAAGCTGGCATGTAAGTAATGGCATAAATACTTATGGTAGACAACCTCTGTAATCAAAGACCTGTTCTTACAGAGCCCTGTTTCTCAGGGCATCAAGTGTAAGTTTCAACAATGCCTCGTATCAATCTATTAAAGTGTCAAACTTCTTACTCAAAGGATTCACTTGGTCACCTCCAATCTACAGTCAGTTTGTGTTGCACTTGTTTCCTGACTGGTTTTGATCTCTCAGTACAACTTAGTAGAGTAAAATTCCCTGCAATGTTATTTTGCTAATAGCTTCTGTGAAAAGAGTTTAAATGTCAAAAGATTAGTATTTTTTTTGCTAAGATATGGAAACAAACAAAAAAAAAATTAAAGGCAGGCTCTATTTTGACAGTGGTGCTATTTTTTTGTCAAAATTAAAAGCTTGACTAGAAAACCTTTGAGGCTGGATTTGACACTGCCCATTTGCTGTCCTCTGTACTGTTAACCTGAAGTCTTTCTCAGAAAGGCGTCATGATACAAAGCCTCACCCATGTCAGTCAAATCTTTGCAAGATATGAGCCTAAAAGTCCATTTTTCTACGAGAATGTTTGAAACAGTTAATGCATGAGCAGAGTCATTACACACAGTTCTCTGTGGGGTGTTTGGAGTGCCTGTACATAACCTTGAAGATACAGAGGAACAACTGAGTGTATGATTACTTGCATTTCTGAGATGTTTACCCAGTCAGAGATACTGAAATCTCCTACTGGTGTTATTGTCATCAAAGCCTTAAAGCTGCCTGCAGCTGTATTTAGGGAAATGTACTGCAAGGTATTAGCTGGAGACCCAAACTCTGGTCATGGTCATGTTTCTGTACTGCTTGTTTTCCTTATGCCCAAGTTTGCTTTGAGTTACTGCAGGTGAGGATAGATATTGTATAGTATTTCATATACAGTGCAGAGCAGAGCACTTCATTCTTTTGTAAGTATAGGTAACAGGAAAGGGATATTCTCATTGCATCTTCTCATGAGGATCACTTGGAAGGCAGGAATAACAAACATGTAAAGTCAGTGAGGTGTCTGTGCTAGAAGGCTTGTGCCAGTCTGTCTCTGTCTGGCCCTTGTGATTGCTGCATTGCACAAGAAAGCCACTTTGGTGTTGGTTCACCAAATTGTTTTCATCTGTGCACAGTAGACATCCATTGTATAAACAAGTTGCCTGAACCATAATGTGGCATTATACTCACCAAGGCTTTATGGTCAGTGCACAGCTATGCAACTTGATCTTAATGCTGAATTCATCAGAAAAGCTGCCCATGAACCTATGTTTCCAGCAGATGTTTCTGTTTTTTAAGCAGAGACATTATAATCTTTTATTTGTCTTTCATTTCTTTCCATGAAAGCACAGTAGGGACTGTGTTTATCCCTGGTGATCAGATCTGCCAGGTTGCAGTCCTGCCTTAGACATAATAATTTTGCTGAATGCACAGATCTTTTCTGAAGCGGGTTTTAAAAGGGGGATGTGGAAACAGCTTTAAAAGAATGAGTTTCCCAGGCTCACAAATTCTTAATTAATATACAACTGTGGATTTTAATACAATGTATTGTCTTTAAGAAAGCAGTGAATGTGATTTGATTTAATTCTACAGGGACTAAGTTGGCAGATATTCAGAAATGTTCAGTCTTTTTTAAATGTAAATTGGTCTGGTTTTATTGTCTTCAGTGGGATTAAAATGATTTCTGCTGATTTTTTTCCCAGTTCTCTTCATACTAGGTTAACTCTATAGATTTATTGGCATTGTTCCTGGTTTACAGCAGTGTTAATGGCATTGGAATGGGTCTATTGTCTCTGCAAGAAAGTAAATAACCACTATTAAATGAGCCCATAGCCTGTAGATAACATCACTATCCAGGAAAAGTCTTAAATTGATAATAAGACTACTCCTACCTGGCAGTCACTTAGCTTTAGCCATTCAAATTCAGTGTAGTTGGAGCCCATAAAATTGGAAACATAAGATCACTTTTTACAAAATAGGCTGAAAATCTTTAGCTCCAGTTTATGCACTTACACTGAAATCTGTACTTTGAGTGATCTGTGAGAGGAGCTAGAGACCTGAAGGTCTAATCACTTAGTTGAAATGATAGGATCAAAGTTCAAGTCTACTGAAAATCTGGTTGCTCTTTGGCTATGGAGCAGATAGGGAAAATCTAGATTTTTGACTAAGAACTGCATAGACAGCTGAGGACTCATACAGCATAAGTTTGGATTTGTTTCAAATACAGCCTAGTTGTAGCACCTTTGAAATCTTGGTTATGCAACAGACAGCTAATCGGATTAAATTATGTCTTTTTGCCAAGATAAATTAGAATTTGTTAGTGTGAGATGATTTTGAGCAGGCAGTAATAACATGGAAAACCATGCATGTTATTGAGAGACCTTTGAAAACTATGTGGTAAATCTCAGAGGGTCAATGGGTCAAAATCCACAAAGGTGCTGTGAGCTCAGAGCTGTTACGTGCTCAGGGCAGCAGAGATCTGAAGGCTGTGTGGAGCTCTACAAGGCAGCAGGAGTATGGAGGGGGAGATACATATTTCGTTTTATCCCTTAATAAGGACAGCAGCAGAAGTTAGTGTCTACCAACTAATGCAAATTGAAGGGCAGCTTCTAACACTACACTTATAAACACTTGCTTTCAGGATGACCTTCCACAATATTCTCAGCATTGGATGTTGCTTCCTTCTTCAGTTTCCCAGGCTTCAATTCCTCCCTTTGGAAGTATATATCGAACTAATGATGAAAACTCTTGGTTTAATAATTATGGACTATAATGCGGTTAATAATAGCCAACGCTTCCGTTCCCTAAATAGTGCTGTATGTGTAAGTGTGCAGTTACATCTTCCACATCCATAGTTAGATTTCCTTACACATAGTATAATGTGTTTAAAGGTTCTCATCACTGCCAGCTTGCAGAAAATGAGTAAAGAAAGATCAGATTCTGTGAAGGCATCTCGACTTTGTAAGTCAGTTTTCACCAGTGTTTGGTTCCCACCAGACAAGAGTAACAACATCTTATCTCTGATCAGCCCAGTAGATCTTTAGCCACACCTTTCATACAAAGTCTGAGTGTCTGTTATTCTTGATCCTCCTTTGTTTCAGATTTCCCCTTAATATTGATGGAGATTTGCATTGTCTTTCAGAATTAAGTGTTCTTGTCTTCTGACCCCAGCAGGGAAGATCCCGACTTCTGAATAGACTGAGAAATGTTTTTGCCGTGGTATGAAAAGAAGGGAAGCATTGTTTCAGTTTTAGCCTCCCCTCTGTATTGCTGCCTTCATCTTTTTCCATGTTTCATCCACTACCTCTTTCAGACGTTTTCTCTCTGCCTCCCTCAAATCCTACCTGGAAAGCCACTGCCACCCGTGATGTTTGCCTGGTGGCTAGGAGTGGTCCAGACCTGAGGTTTTTGGCAGGCGTCTTCCTGTGCTTTTGGCCATGGACAGGGCAGTAACCATTTGGCCTGGGCAGAACAGCTGAGCACTCAGAAGATGCAAAGGGGTTTAGTTTCCCTGAGTCACACAGAGCTATACTGATTTACACCATCTGAGAGGCTGCATTCATCACTGTTTTCCCCCAGTTCTGTGCTAGTTTATCTGCTGCCTTTCACTGATGCATGGTCATGTCTATTAAGCTAAATGTGATGGCAGTGTTGTATCCTGTCAGAGAGCATTGCTGTGTATGCAAGTGTTCAAAGTCATATTAGTAGACTTCAAAGGATATACTACATAATCAGTATATCCTGCATATACAGGCAAGCTGCTTGGGAACTGAAGGCAAGATAAATCTTCAGTGGCCTTGTAAGCAAAATAAATAACAGTATATTATGCTTACGTTTGCCTGTCCTCTGCAATTCCTGTTTGCAGTGACTCTTTTAAATTAACCATTAAAAAAAGCATATTCAATTGGTTAGAGGGATCTTTTAGAGTGCGTGAGAATGTACATAGAAATAATAGACTGAATCTAGTCCTGCCAAGTTGTTCCTTTTGTTTATCCGGTGCCATATAAATCTAGCTCGCTAAATGTAAGCATGGTTTCTTTTCATTCAGAAGTAAATCCCGTGTCCAGTTAGAGGATGAAGAACTTGCAGACTTCTATGAAGAAATTTCTAATTTTCTTGGTCTGGTTTCTTCAACTCATTTGTTCCCTTCCCTAGATCCCATAGTTAATTTTAAAGCATCAGGCTCTGAACACGGAAGATTGCTGTTGGAGTGTGATGATACGTCCCCTATCATATGCTTGATGTGTGGTGATACAGCTCTGTGTATTAGAGACTGCAGAGAATAAGTCATTGTAGCACAAGCAGTGTGGGGTAGCACAAACATTTTGGGGTGTTGTGCTGCTGGAATCCAGGATACTGTGGCATTAGAAGCCAGGATGCTGTGGGCTCTTCCCCCTGTCCTTAAGATCTTCATTTCACACAGCTGTATTTACTCTCAATAAATGCTGTATATAGAGCTGTTTACTGTAGTACTATACAGGCTTTTGTCAGACTTTTTAGTAATCTATTGCTAGGCCCAGCTGCATGTGACAGTTTAAATGTGAATTTGCAAAAAATTTTCGGTGCAGAGGTTGTAATTTGAAGCAGGTTTCTGATGTGTCTACTTAAAAAAAAAATAGAACTTAAGTTCTAACTGTGGCTCCCAAATTCTGCAGCTGTATTACTCAGCACTTGTTAGACCACATCTAGGATACTGCATCCAGTTTTGGATCCCTCAGTACAAGAAAGGCATTGACAAATTGAAGGGAATTCAGGAGATGGTCATGAGAATGGCTCGGGCGAGCTGGATGTATCTCCTGTGACGAGAAGCTGAGGGTGCTGGGCTAGTTCAGCCTTGAGAAGAGAAGTGTCAGGAGGACCTGAGAGCAGCCTCCCTGCACGCCAGGCTCTTTACAGAGGGGCAGAATGGGAAGATGAGAGACAACGGGCATGAGTTGAAACATGAGTCTCAACCAGTGCAGACTAGACAGAAGAAAAGCTTTTACGTCATGGGGGGCAGTGGTGCAGAGGGACAAGTTTATCAGACAGTTTCTGGAGTATCCTTGGAATTTTGCAAGTCCCAACTTCGTTTGCCTTTGTAGCTGATGCGGATTTGAGCAGGAGGTAGAACTAGAGACCTCCTAAGGTCATTTCCAACTGGATCTATCTTCTGACCCTATGTGTTTTGGATAATAGTTAGTAGTTGTCTGAGAAAAATGCTTGAGACAGGGCTTGTAGCCTTCCAAAAGACAGAACTTACAGCTAAGTGATGCTGATGTTTAATTTTCTCAGGATCAGGCAAAATGCTAGAGAAGTTTTGAACAATCTCAATGACTTTGATTCCTTTTCCTGTACTATTTGGAAACAAGTAGGAGAAACACACCAATTCAAGGCAGGTTCATCTTGTCTCCTTGCTAAAAAGAAAGTGTTGTCTTATTAACATATCCAATTCTTTCTGCTAGTATAGGTCACCTACAGTCCAGCAGCCCAAGATACAAATTCAACTTCATAGCAGATGTGGTGGAAAAGATTGCACCTGCAGTTGTACACATTGAACTTTTCCTCAGGTAACACCTTTCAATTCTTTGTCTTAGTTACATAGTTTAACAAAGGTCTGCAAAGTTTTTTTTTCCCAGCTTAGTAACTTTCCCTTTGAATTAGGGATGTTTACAAAGTACTCTAAAACGTTAGAGCAGACTAATTTCTCCAGAGAACCACACATTTGTGTGGTTTGTACCTGTTCAATAGGTCTATTTTAATGGGCTTATAGTACTATACAATATATACTGTCTACCCTAAAATAAGCCTATCTCATATTTGGAGGTCTCTTCAGCCTTCACTAAAATGTATTGATTGTTGGATTATATTTATTATCTCAGTACAAATACCAAAAAAAAGGTATCTCCAGAAGGTAAGCTGGAAGAACATAACTTATTTTTGCTTTTTCTACTTTCAATGAGAGGTGATTCTATTTTGGCAGGAAGAGCATTAAGACGTAGAATGTTGAGCAGATGTAATGTATCTAAACACAGCAGCAGCTTCTCATAGGAAAGAAATGTACTAAATTTGCTGACCAGAATATTATCAATATTCAGGGTGCTGAAACTGGAGCTCAGATGGCAAGTTTAACATAGAGTGCCCAAAACAACCTGGGAGGCAGGTTTAAATACGAGTGCTCAAAACAACCTGCTGTCAGAATAAATTACTGCAAATATTGCATGTACTCCATTATGTAAATACCTTTCTTCTTGGAGTCCTTTCATTTTCCAAAGACATAAGAATTTATTGTAGAATTTTTGTAGGCTTTTTTACTATGCAAAATCAAGATAATCACATATATCAGGAGACATAGCTTTATGGTGGTTGGTCCTTTGACAGAATGTTACAGCTGAAGATGCTTAAGATCTTTGCATATGTAGTTAAGATTGTTTGCTCAGCAGCCTGCTGGGTGATAATTTTGGTACTGTTTTTCCCTGGGATTGCCTCCAATTCTTTACTGCTAAATAGCCCAGAACTTTCAAATAATATCCTAACCAGGACCATGTCTTGGAAGAAAGAATTTGCAGGCCTTTTCTCATCTTCTAATATGCAGGCACTTTCTGTTCCCCTAACAAATCTAAGGTCATTGCAGCAGTTGTTAGTAAAGTCATAATACTTTGAACAGTTTTATAAAATCCTTTACCTGTCTGTATTGCAGCACATGTGGTTTCTCATCAAATTTTACCCATTGTTAGTGTTTTTAATTTTTTTCTTTCACATTCCTAGTTGTTTTGGTTTCCAGACATGCTTTTTCAACCCACTCTACACTTGGGCTTCATGTTCCACTTGGACCTCACCTCTTCCTTTATGCCTCTGTCCAACTGCAAGGTTCCTTCTTTCTCTTTTCCCATTAAAGGATCAATTCATTTTTCAGTCCTACTATTTCCTGTCATTTTTCTCTTCCAATATAGAATCAGTAACCAGTGGGATCAGATGGGCTCCATCTCATTCCATTTTTGGCACCTAGCCTCTGTGCAAGGAACTCTATAAAGACAGAATTGGAAACCAAAGGAAAAGGGCCCTGCTTCGGTTGTCTGTAAACCTCAGTTCCTATCTCCCTGTCTGAGTGAAACCAGTGACAATTTTCAGAAAGGAAGTGATCCTTTCTTTGTAACTTTTTTAAATTTAATTTTTGTAAGGATTGTAAAATTGGTCATCAAATACTTCGTTATTTCTCAGGGTAAGAGGTGGTAAGTGATGCCTAATGTAATCTTCTCTTAAGTTGTGTTTCTGTTATGACATAGAATTGCTTGCTTTTTTTACAGGCACCCTCTCTTTGGTCGAAATGTGCCACTTTCCAGTGGATCTGGGTTTATTATGTCTGATTCTGGTTTAATTGTGACCAATGCCCACGTGGTCTCAAGCACAAATGCAATATCGGGGAGACAACAACTGAAGGTACAGCTCCAGAATGGAGACACCTATGAAGCAACCATCAAAGACATTGATAAGAAATCTGACATTGCAACAATAAAGATTCACCCTATGGTGAGTGGCATAAACAGAAGAATGACTTCATTTGGGAACTCTATTTCAGTTTCACTTAGTACAGAGTGATTGACTAGAATATATGTTTAAGGATTCCTTAGAAGGAATGGGGAAAACAATGTACTGAAATACAGGCCTGGAAACTTTTCATATCTTGGAATTAAATTAATTTGGCTTCTGTGCTAGAAACTGCTAAAAATTAAGAAAAAAAATGCAGCATGTTTAATGTGTGGCAAAATTCTTCTGTCTTTACCTGAAGACCCAGGCTATTTTGGCTCATCTTTCTAAGCTTTATGCCAGTATGCACGGACTGCAAGGTGATGCATAAGGTAGAGAGAGGCAGGCTGGTCAACAGCTGGTTTGCATGTTGTTTCTAGAAGGAGGGAACAGTCCTGCTGGAAAATGGGGTAATTTTGCTGGGTGAAATCCTCCTGTTTTTTTTTTTTCTGGGTGAAATTGCAAGAATCTACTGCTACCTGTTTTTTTCTGAAGACAGTTTAAAACAGCAGCCCTCCTGGCAGAAGTTTTGGGTATATAGTGAGTGGCTCTTTGATAAATGTAATGGAAAGTGTATGTTCCTAAATTTTGGCTAGTTTTTGATCTCTGCATTCAGGTTATTTTCAAGGATGAACTAATGCTTCTTTCTTTTCTCTGTGTTTACTTAAGAGAAAACTACCAGTATTGTTACTGGGCCACTCTGCTGATCTGAGGCCAGGGGAATTTGTGGTGGCGATTGGCAGTCCATTTGCCTTACAGAACACTGTGACAACAGGTATTGTCAGCACTGCTCAGCGAGACGGCAAAGAGCTGGGCCTGCGGGACTCGGATATGGATTACATTCAGACAGATGCCATCATTAATGTGAGTATGAGGCATGTGATGAGTTTCACTTCACAGTCCTTCCCCACCTATGCAGCATGGAAATGCCTGCTCTGAAAGATGGATCCACTAAATAAAAGCAGCTTTGTTTAAAGTCAGCGAAACTCTTCTTTTATAAAAGTCTATCCACACTCTCTAAGTTGCTTTCAGGAAGCGTTGTGAAAGATATGATAAACAAAATACTCCCTTTTAGGTTGTCTGTGAAGATACTGCATAGGTCAGACCCTTTTAATTCTATAAACTTCATGCAGTAACACATGGTTGTATCAAACAGCATTAAATCAGAACATTTCATTCTCTGCGTGCTGAATTGCTCTGGTCAAGGAAGCTGTAGAATAGAGCCAAAGTTTGTTTCATCTCCCTTCATTAGAACCAGATGGAGTAGTCAAATTGAGAGTATGTTCTTCAATTTAATGACAGGACACCCAGGTAAGAACCTAAGGAGAGGGCTGGGGTTTTTGTTGCTGTTCTTGTTTTCCCTTTGCACATTACATGCTTGAAACAAGAATCAAGATGTACAATAACATAAAGTTTGGAGCTAAGGGTCCTAGCATTGCATGTTATATAGAAATACATTAAATAATGTTCCTTCAGAGCAGCTTGGAGGGATCCAAAGAGCTTAAGTGAAGTCCTTGGGTGTGTATTTAACTTGTACTGTTTCTAAACAGAGCACTGCACACATATCTGAGGTGGAAAATGGCCTGAAATTTTATAGCTTGAATCTGTTATACATTGAAAGGAAAAATTTTCAGGATTTATTTGTTGGACCTCAATATCAAATTTGACATAACAAATAATAACACCTAGTGTTTGACACACACAAAGTGCTTCACAAATGGTTATTGTCAGACTTGTCAAGAGAAATTGTTCAGGAGGAGAAAAGAGAGTAATTATTTTTTGTGTGAAGATATGACATAAAAGAGAGCTTTTCCAAAAAGCTTCTATATGACCCGGGAGATGAACCTCTTTAGACATTAATTGGAATTACTCTCTTCAGTTGTGTAAGGAGAATAGGAAAACTTAGGCAAGATGGGTTAGTTGGGAGCATACAGTGAATTGGTGTCAGAGACAGAATTAGAACATGGGATTCTTGACTTCTTGCCTATGCACATTTTTCAAGCTCAGACTCCTTCCTTGTGTATATACTTAGGCATTTGCTGCCCTCCAAAGCTAATGAGCAGGTTTAGACATGGGTAGCAGAGTGTATCAGATAATGCTAGACCAAAGAAAGAGTGATAGCAGATGAGGTGAGGAAAATGACAATAAGTTTGAATTGCTTTGCCATCTGAGACCACAAAGTATGAAGATGGTCCCTGGCACAAGGATGCTTTGTGCTTAGCTAATGCACTCGTTTTCTCCTGAGAGTGGGAGGAGTTTGAGAGTTGGTCTGTTCAGAGCATTCCTGTGGCTCAGCCAAGACTTCCCTGCAGGAATGTGCATGCAGCTGCCTTCTGAGAAACGCTGGGACAGCAGTAACATAGGGCAGGAGAAAACAGGGCCACAAGGTTTTAAATAGAGCTATATTGCATGTGCTAAAGGTCTTTCACATCCTTCAAGCAGAAGATGAATTAAAGATGATGTGCTGAGGATGGCTGAAAAATCATTATCTTGGTTTCTTTATGTCACTCAAATTGTGCATGCAGCCTCCGCACACTGGAGAGATACAATATAAGGAACTGATCAATTTGTTTGAATTTGGACTTTGAAGCTGTTCTGTTTTATTCTCCTAAGAATCCATAAGGTTTACCCAGTCCTATCTAAGTGTAAACAGTTTACATCTCACTTTTCTGTCATACATCACTTAGCTTTTGTGTCTTTTGAGTGGTAAGTTGCTGCTCTTGGCTGTTTTGCAAACCTACTCAAAAACTCTGGCCTCACTCAAAAACAAGTTTGTTGAGCCAACATGAAGATGGACAAGCAACTTCCCCAACTCTCATTTCCTGTGGTCCTGTTGCATGTTTCCTTTGAAGGCCATTAGGTATTAGGTAATTTTGGGCTGCTCAGAGCTGCTCTATGCCCTCCCTAGAGAGGGATACGTGTCTGTGGTTAGTTACTAAATCAATCCTTATGTAGTAGCTACCTCATAGCAATATGCTGTCATTAAATGCATAAAACACTGTATTCTGCTCCAGTGGAGAATGAGAGACTGACAGTTACTAACCAAAGTGATGAATAAAACTAAAACTGTACAAGCACCTCACTGAAATATAACTTTGAATAGCAATTAATTATTTCAAAACCTTGTTCTGACAGTCTTCAGAAAAATCAAAATACCAGTTTTAACTATTTTAAAAGTCTAAAACTTAGGGTCTATCTATTTGGAGTGGCTCCTAACTTAAGGCCTGTTTCTGAAAAGAAAAAAATTTATAATCATGCGACCTCAAAAGGGGTAGGATAATACCTACCTGTAATCTTCTGTGATCAATATTGTTTCTGTCAGTGCTGCCTAGGAAATGACCTCCTCTTTTTCATTTACTTACAGAGTACTGTTTGAAATGAGAATTGCATTTCCTACAGTGAAGTATTAATTAATTGTTCCCTTATGTCATTTTTGCAGTATGGCAACTCTGGAGGACCTCTTGTAAATCTGGTAAGTCCGAGTGACTTGGTTTTGTTTGTTGGCTGGTTTGTTTTGTTTCAAGAGGTAGTTCGAAGTGTGTGGGAGAATGCTCTTTTGGAAAGATTCATAGATCATTCCAGCTTCCATTCATTAAGCTAATGGTGGGCTGATAGCCTGAAGCTAATGCAGACGATGCAAATTAGGTCTCAGTTCACACACCATAGGAAAACATTTCCCCATTGAGCAGAGGAAATTTTACATGGCAGTGAAGAATATGGGATTTGGTAGGAGCAGTTATGCTCATTTAGAGCCTGGGATGCACAACGAAAATGGGGCCTGGTTAACCCACTCAAGTATTTCAGAATAGATTGCTTTAAATCAGCACTGGTTTTGCAGGTCAGTAGCGACTCCACTGCCCGCTTGGCAGAGGGAATCTCTCACTGAGTGGTGGGATGGACCTTGGATGAACACGCTGTACTCTAATCTCTCTGGTCATCACAGTTAAATGTGAAATGGATTATGAATCAAAGCCCAGATACTCCCTTATAAGTAATGTTTATTTCTCGAGTGATTACAACACTCTAAAATTTCTTACACCAGCTTTTAAAATGAAATGCTAGGCAGGGAGCTGAGCCCTGTACTTAGGAACAAATTAATTGCATGTTGTCTCTCAACAGGATGGTGAAGTGATTGGGATTAACACCTTGAAGGTCACAGCTGGAATTTCTTTTGCCATTCCTTCAGACCGGATCACTCAGTTTCTCACAGAGTCACATGACAAACAAAGTAAAGGTAAGGTCTATAAGAAACAGTGGCGTCTTCCAATTATTACCCTGATCCAGGTTAAGTGCCAAAACACACAGGTCTGGGATCCTATTAGTGAAAGGAGCAGCATCATTTTACAGTATAGAGCATCACAGACTTGGAAATGGAAAACAACTTCACAGAAGTGGGAGAGACTTTATTACTCACACCCCCAAAGAGCAGACAGTATAAATCTGTATAAATATGGGAAATAGAGCCTCTGAGAATAGTGAGGACACAGATGAATCATCGCTGTCTCAAATGATCTTGAGAACAGATGATCACTTGTTTAAGGAGTCTTATTCTCCTCTTTTCTTTTATTGTCCAAGCAAAAAGATTATGGTGTACTGTAGAGAATAAGGTAAAAAAAAATTTAAGCACCTGTCCACAGGTGGGGTGTAGTGTGTGCATTGTCCATAAAACCTGACCTATATTTTATCATGGTCATGTATGTCCGTACTAATACTCAGATATTGTGATAGACTCTCAGACCCGAGTGGAAAAAGGGCTGTTACTAATTTGTGAAGAAATACATGGGAAGATTGGAGAGAGGCAGAAAGAGAGGCCTCTGCACCATGGAGCATATAAATCTAAATATATTGGCAGTGACAACTGCAGTACTTTAGACTTTTTTTACGTGCCTGCACCATATCTGTCACCCTATTCTAGATGTCATACTACAGGCTGCACAGCCAAAGCTGATCTAGTAATGCTGCATCCAGGCCAAACCTTCCCTACTCTTTTGCTTGCCAATTTATCTGTCCACACCCTACTACTCATCTTTTATCATGAGTGTTGGCTGCTGCTTCTTCTCTTGAATCTTTTTGTTATTATTCTTGTCTTCTCCTGTGTTCGGCCAGTTCTTGATGCCAGAGTTGTTTCCCTACAGCATTGTCTTCTCAGATAGCGTTATTTCAGAAACTTCCCATAGTCAGCAGTTTTAAAGTGATGCATCTGCTTGTCTGTATGAGAGCATCACAATTCTGATGGGTCCCCTCATCTGTGTTTTGCTGAATTCCACAAATTATATGGTTTCACTGTTGATTTGGGGGGGAAGGGGGAGTAGATGAAAAAAAGTTGTTAATTTTATGCTGAGAAGTGCATTTTAAAGTAGCTGACATAATTTTGTTTCAGCCAACAAGTAAAAAAAAATTATTTATTCACCCTAGTTACTAACTGTTGGTTTCTGAAATAAACAGGTGTCTCATTAGTGATGTTACCCTTCAGAACAAAACTACTCACCCCAAGCCAGGGAGGAGCAATGGCTCAGCCTGCAGGCCTGGCCTAGAGACACAAACTCAAGCCTTGTGCAGAGTCCACCATCTCCTGGTAACTGGGGCTGGAAAGTCTGTGAAGGTTAGAGATGTCAGCACAGCAATCAGCCATCTTGCTCCTTCAGGCACCTTTGCCTCCACAGAATGATGAATGAGCCTGCTAAGAGCCCAGAGCCAGCTTTGCCCATGGAACCCCAAGAAAAAAACATTGTGAAAAATTCAAGTTTATATAGTGTAAAATACAGATTTTTTTTTTTTTTAATCATGTTACATTATCCCCTAATCAAAAGGAATCACACTTTCTCTTGGTGTCAGTGTGACTGTCACTGCTTCAAATACCCTAAGCACAGGCAACTTTTATATTTTTTTTTTTTTCAATTTTTTTTTTTGCTTCTCTGAAATACCTCTTGTAACTTTGCTGCATCAGAAAAGTCCTTTAAAGCCCTTGATGCATAGAGAAAATATTTTTAGGAGATACTTTCACCATATATTTGAGACATAATCTGAATTTTTTAGGCCTTTAGTAACAGTTTTCAGGTTTATTGTACAGTTGTTATTTCTTGGCATAATGATTTATGTAAGCAGAATTTTTGAGATGTTTTTATCATGTTTTCTTTTCTTCCAGTTATGTTTCAGTAGTTTCAGTGGGATCCTCCCTTATGGTACAATTAGGTCATAGAAAAAAGTTTAAGGGTATTACTATTTTGCTCTTACTATTATATTGCCTGAAGATGATAAAACTCCCTTAGGATATCACTCTTCACAGATTTATTCTGGCATAGTAGATACTCAGTTGTTTAATAAGATTGGCCTTACTCTTACCTGATCAACTGAATCTCAGTTGATCAGATAACTTAAATATAGAAGGCATATATTTTTAAAATCTCATTCATTATATATAACTGCAAATATCTGATCTATTAAAGAACAGGAGTGGAGAGGAGGGGAAAGGAGAGGATGGCATAGTTATCTATTCATTCTGTGTTACCTAATGCATTGGTAATATATAATAGCACCTACTGTATTTTAGACCAAGGATTTGCTGCAGTATTCATGGAGATGTTTGTCTGTTAAATAGTCTGAAAGCCTTTGCTAATTTTGGGGTTGTCAGCAATAATGTTAACTTCCTTCTATAGTTAGGAAGTCTTAAACTTCTGCATCTCCATGTATAACTCAGTTTAACCAGCTGTGTATTCTGTCCTTACCTCTGGAAGTTAACTACATACTTAGGCATTGATTTGAATTTTTTGTTTTTTTGGTTTTTTTTTAACTTTAATGTCTTTGTGCTAGTATCCCATAGGAATTTCTCTGTTTCGTTCCTGGCTCTATCTATTCCTAGTTTGGACTTGAGCAGAACAGTAAAACTAGAAAGCGTTTAAACACAGATCCTTTAAAATGGAAGATAGTAAGTCAGCAATTTGACAAAATATTAAAGAGAAAATCCATCCTAAAAGGTCAATTTGGCCTCTCATGTAGTGTTCGCAGAAAAGTGAATAAACCTTGTTTCAGGTGGTTCAGGAGAAATGGGGGAGCTCTGCACTGGCCACACCCAACAGGTCATTTATATGAATCCTCATTTTATGTACCCATGACATTGTATTAGCTGTGTTGAAATGATACTCTTACTCTTGTATTTGAATGATTATTATTCATAATAATTACTAATCATGAGGGTAGCTTAGAAGGCTTGCTGAATATAGATTCAGACCACTGATTAAATTCAGCTATACAGTTTATATGGCAGGGACACTGCACAAAATGCAGAATTATAGGTTTGAGCTGTTTTCACATCTTCCATTTGGCAGTGGAATATCTTTCTTAAATGCTTTCAGGGCTGCTCTGTAGTCTGCAAGATTTAGCTAGGTGCAAAAGTAATCAGCAGAGAAGTATCTTTTTCTTCACTTGGAGGTTCTGGTGATGTCCCAGCCCCACTGAAATCAGCTGCAATGGGTATAATTTTGTACCAGAGTTACTCAAGACCATAAGAATTTGAGTACGTGGCCCCTTAATTTGGATTTATCAGTTCTTTTTGCTACATTTTAAAGGTCATAAACATTTCTGCCTTCAACTGGTGTTTATGTGTCTGGTTTGTATCTCTATTGTCGGAAGCATCAATAAATAAAGTTTAACAGTAAGGCAGGTGCTTTCCTAACTGTGGAACAGAGGTCTCTGTAAATAGTGGACTGCTTCTAGATACTTGAGGTCAGCTGCTTGAGACTTTCTACTAACACTAAACAGATTTAAGTTTAAACACATAGTTGAGGCTGGTTTGCTTGACTTTTTACCTCTGGAATTGGTGTTTAATCTGGCCTGGTGTTTACAAAAATGAAATGAGATTTGAGACTCTCTCTTCTGTGCTGTGCTCCAGCTTTAAGCCACAGTGTTTTCACATTTGCTAAACCTGATTGTTCTAACATATGAACCTTCTTTTAACTACTGCTGGGACTGCATCTTTGCGATGTGCCTCTTAGATTTACAACATCACTTTATTCCAGTTCTCCTAATTATTTTTTCCTTTTGCCTCATGATGGCACAAATTTCCAAAATGATAGGCTTTGAGACTTTTCATTTACAGAGCAGATGTAGTATGACAGTGGTAGTTCCAGCCACATACTGCTCTGCAGATGTGAATTAGCCCAAACATCACCATGCCTATGCTTTGGGAATGATGAAACACTACAGTTGGTTGTCTGTGCCTGTTCAATCTCTGCTGATACTTCAAATAAGATGGACAATTATGTTCCCTCTAATTGCTGTTGATGAAAACTTTGGTTTTTGTTGAAAGTGTTTATCTTGGTTTAAATTGAGTGGAATGGACTTCTACAAAACAAGAAGACTGAATTTTTTTTTTTTTACTTGTATTCTGACACAAAATGTCTGGAGAGGGGAAAGAGAGGAGTGTATACTCTGCTGCTAAAGTCACTCATATTTCAAAAGTTTTAGTTTTACTTTATGCAATAGCCTGATACTCTTATAGTATGAATTGCTGTTTGCAGTGTGGCAAACTTATTGTAGAGAGAGGGCAGAAGGCCTTTTTGAATTTCAATGCATGAACAGGAGTGAAATAATACTTCAACCTGCCCAAAGCTGATGTTAGAATTAGAATTTTGGTTAGGAATAAGTCTGTAGTTACAAGATTTTTTTTTTTTCCCTAAAGCTTTATGTTTACATTTATCACTAGTCACTGGGGAAACAATTCCCTGTATCAGCAGTGTCATTTCTCCTGTGGTTTTTCATTCTTGGTATTTTGTTTCTTCCAAGTCAATTTCTTTTGTCCCTTCTTTCATTTTCATTTTTCATTCATGTAAACATTCCTAACTCAGGCTCCAGAGTATTTTTGTGTTTCTGCAAATTTCTGCCTCACACAGGTGATGATCAGCAGCAAATTGTTTAATGTGAACAGAAAACTGTCACCAGAGATTCTGTCACTGATGTGTTTTATGAGGACAATTTCAGTATTTAACTGTCTACATTGCATGGACAAGGGGATTATTTTCAGGTGGGAGAATTACCTTATCTGAATATTTTTTATGAGTGAGAAATTACATTTCTGCCAGGCAGATTGGAGGAGCGCTATGAGCTAGCTCCTGATCATTCCCAAAGCTCTTCAGACTTCAATTTTGAGCAACTGAACTTCTTGACACTCTTACTGTATCTGATTTTGATCTTATTAGTTTTACTTTAAAATAGAGAAGAGCCAAACATTTCAGGACAAAGCAGGGATGGCAGTTATAGATGCAAGATTGTTCAGAGTGTACTAAATCCAATGTTTAGTAGTCAATATTTTCAGTGACCCCAGTGGGAATATTGGACACGTGTAAGATTCAGAGCCAAATCCTTTATTTGGGAGTATTTTTCTTGGAAAGAAAAAGAGCTAGAGAAGACTGTGTACATCTCTTTTTTCCTCATATGAAAACCTGGAGAAACTCAAAGTTCTTGTGAAGTAGCAGTGCTGGAACAAGTAAGGGGAAATACTGTTTCATTCCGGATGTAACTAAGTACTGCAGCACTCACTTCAGGAAGTTATCAAACTGCATTTTTTTCATCACACAGCTGTGCAATAACATGACTAACTAAAAGCCAACTGCAGAAGTGTGGTGTTCTTTCTAAAGCAGTGACTTCTCACCATTTAAAATTCCACAGAGTCCTGGCTAATCATAGAATTACAGAATAGTTTCCATTAGAATGGAAGATCACCTGGTCCAACCTTCCTGCCCTGATCAGGGACACCTTTCACTACATTAGGTTGCTCACAGTCTCATCCAACTCGACTTTGAATGTTGAGGGTTGGGCATCTACCTCTTCTCTAGGCAACATATTCCAATGTTTTGCCACTCCAATCATAAAAAATTCTTCCTGATACCTACTGCCACTCTACCCTTGTTTAGTTTAAAATAATTACCTTTTGCCCTGTCTTATAAGCCCCCTTTAAATACTGAAAGACCTCATAAAGGTGTCCCTGGAGACTTCTCCAGACTGGACAACCCCAATTCCCTCAGCCCATCTTCATAGCAGAGGTGCTCCAGCCCTCTGAGTAGTTTTGTGATCATCTTGGCAAAGGCCTACATGTTTTGGATTTTTTTTTTAAACTTGCTTTTTATTCTTTGGGGTAGAAATAACAAGCCATTTGCATTATAATCAGTGTGAGTCTTTTGATTGCTCTGTCTCTGAAAGGTGGAAATGAAAATTTGTTTATATTCCATTTCTACATTTTAATGAGAGCATCACATGATTAAATTGTCTTGACCAGTTTCAGATTAAATGGTAGTTGGTTGTGAAATTTTCCATTTACTGAATCCATATGATACTAAATCACAGAAATTTCCTGAGTTTGCTGAAGGAGAAACTCTTATGGACTGTGACCGAACTTTCTCTCTTATTTTTACTTGCAGGGAGAGGGATTGTCATTCTGTACACCAAGGCTAATCAAAGTTTAAAAAAATAACCTCAATGTAGATGTGCATGATTTTGTTCAATTTTGTTAAAATCTAATACATTCTGTTTTAATTTTCAGGTATTTTGGGTCACAAGAGCAGTTATCTTTGTCAGTGTTTTCCTAAATGTCTTAAATATCCTCTGTATTCCTTTCAGATGGGAAGAAACGTTTCATTGGCATCAGAATGCTGACAATAACACCTGCGTAAGTATCTTGGAAAGGTCATTATACATTCATGCACACAAGATGTGGTCAGTAGTGGTTCAGAACTTCAGCTTTTGTTACAAATCTCTGGAGAATCCAGAAGTAAGAATTGGCTTCTAGGAAATCTGCAGGCATTTTAGTTATATTGGTGAAATCTATGTTCTGAAACCTGGAAATTCTCTAAATACTGATAGTGGTGGATGTCCTGCTGATAGCTGAGGGAAATTAGGAATAGCCTGAACAGAGATTTTGGTTCTTGACGAGGACATGTGGAGTTACACTGGGTTTTAGGTGACATTTAATCAAGCAGCTGCTTTCAGGGGACTGTGAGTGCCAGTGACAGATCAGCTCATGGAGGATTTGGTGGTACTTTTATCAGTGCCAGTGGAGGCCATCTGATGTTAGATTTGGTGCCTAAGCATTAACTAGAGAGCATTGCTAAAGTGCCAAACTAAAGCTTTGTGCCTCTGTGTTAACACAGCCAGAAATGGACACCCTCCTCTGGCTTTTTACTGCCTTTTCTCTCTTGCATTGCTTTGTGTCTGCCATTACCCAGATATATTCGTGGATAATAAATGAGGGCTCTTGTGCTGATGTTCTTTCCCAGCAGTAGGCATGTTTCCAATGTGGCAGTGGGCTGCAAAATTAAACAAGACAATTTCCAGCTGGGATTGCAGTAAAGCCATCTTTGTTTATTGAGTTACTCTCTTGCAGTCCTCCCTGAAGGGTCAGATCCTCAGCTGGAGTGAATCAGTGTAATGGCATTAACAACACTGATGGAGAGAAACTCAGAATGTTTCTCTGCATAACTGTGAAGTGAACACGATGTGAGATTTTACTTCTTTTGTGGCATCTAATGAAACCATGTAAGATATCTGCAGGTCTGCTTTCAGAAAAAGATGGCTTCCTTGGTGTGTTTGCTTTAATTCTTCATTGGTTAGCTTCCTCAGTACAAAATCAAATGAGGAGAAGCTGTGTGCAGCCATTTTGGCTTGTTTTCTATCTGTGGGACCCCAGTTTTTCCTGGCAGACAGCAGAATAATCCATCCTTGGTTTAAAATCTTTTCTTTCTAGAAATGGGCTTTAGCCCACACTGCGCACAGACCTGAAGTGCTGTCATCACCTCTGAAATGAGGGGGGATGTTTGTAGAGCCTCTTTTTTGTAGTGGATTCCTGCCTTCTTTCTTTAGAAAGTGATGCACAAAAAATTGCTAAAGAAAACTTGAGGAAACTGAAGTTTCCAGTTCTGATCTATCTGCTGGCTGAAGTTATCAAAAGCTCTGCTGTTCTACATAAAAACAAAATAAGAGTGACTTGCAAAACAAAAGAAGCACAATAGTTAGCAAATTTCTGCCTCATCACAAGCATTAATTCTTTGGGCAGAAATATCTTTTGTCCCTGAGAGTGCTCCTGTCCTTGTGTTGTGTACAGGGCCCTCTGTGCTACTGCTACACAGAGCTAAAGTCAGATTCTTGCAGATGTACAAGACCATTAGGTTTACCATGCTTTGCATAGATAAGTAGTTTTGCCTCTCTTAAAATCTATGTAATTTGTTTTAATCCAAGTTCAAATTCCTTACATTTTCATCACAGAAAAACAGGCTAATGATTAATTGTGACCTCTTTTATTTTTTGTCACAAAAATTTTAAATAAATAAGAATATTTGAATGCTTCTGCTTTTGTAGTGTAATCAAATTCTATATAACTTTGTTCTCCTTTTAGCTTGGTGGAAGAACTGAAGCACAATAATCCTGATTTTCCTGAGGTCAGAAGTGGAATTTATGTACACGAAGTTGTTCCAAATTCACCTTCTCATAGGTAGGTACAGCGCATTATTTTCTTCACCACAAATAAATTTCCAAAGAGATACTAGTAGATAATATTTCTTTCTATATTCAAGTAATATACCAGTCTTGGTCTGTATTTAAACAATTAAAAATTGTGCCTTTAGGTTTAAAATATTTGTGCTAAGATTCTGCCCACATGTACAAAAGTGAAGTATTTCAGAACTACTCAAATCATTGAACAATTTAGGTTGGAAATGACCCTTAAGATCATCAAGTCCAACCATGAACCCAGAACTGCCAAGGCCACCAGTAAGCCCTGTCCCTAAGCGCCACTTCTACCCATTTTTAAAATACCTCCAGGGATGGTGACACCACCACTTTGCTGGGCAACCTCTTGCAGTGTTTGAAAACCCTTTCCATGGAGGAATTTTTCCTATTACCAATCTAAACCTCCCCTCATACAACTTAAGGCCATTTCTTCTTGTCTTGTCACTTGTTAGTTGGTAAACAAGACTCACCTCACTACAACCTCCTTTAATGACATTATGAAACACTAACAGTGTGCAAATATAGAGAACACCCCAAAAACAATGAACAAATTTGGGTTATTTTTGTGAAGTGTGTTGAATATTAATGAACAGAAACTTGGATTAAGTTTAAACAGGAAACAGAGCATTCACATAAGGCACTGTCAGAGCTGTTATCCGAGACAGTGCTTAATCTTACCGGAAGAGGCCATTTTACATAACAGTTGCAAAATAAAATATTTCTAAAAATGATTTTAGGGAAATCAAAAGCAAAGTCATAAAAGCACCTATTTTGGATTACATTTGGACTTCCCAATACTTCAGCTGGTGCACTTTGTCTTTAAATTTTGTGAATGTTTTTGTTTCTAATGTTTGAAATACATGTTGGAGGCATGACAGCATGATCTTGAAAATGGACTGAGTGAAGTGAGTCAGTAATGGATAAAAATCTTTTTTGTTTCTCATTTGCTGTAATTTTGTAGAAGACAAGAGAAAATTGGTTTTGCTGTTTAAGAAGAAAATCCTCAATGAAAATACCTGAGCTGTATTTTGCATTTAGCGAGTGCTATCTATTATTCTTTTGCAGTCAGAAGTGTGGAGTTTCCTTTCCGTGGAGACTAAAACAAGTAAAAATTTATCACACCAGCAAAAGAGGTGGTGAATAGCCTTTGTGCTTTTCCTCTGCATAGAGAATGCATTCTTACACCCATTTTCTTATCTCTGCAGAGGAGGGATCCAAGATGGAGATATTATTGTGAAAGTCAATGGGCGTCCTTTGATGACTTCCAGTGACCTGCAGGACGCTGTGATGAATGAATCACCTCTACTACTTGAAGTTCGAAGAGGAAATGATGACTTGCTATTTAATATTGAGCCTGAGGTTGTCATGTAAATAGAATTGAGGAAGCTCTCACCATAATTAAACTCACTTATTCTGGAACACTAGATACCTCCTTTACAGCTACAGTAATTATACTTCCTGTTGACTAATGACAAGGTGGACTAACTTATTTGCCTGAGCCATTTCTGTACATAGTAGCTAGAATGACTTCAAAGATGCCACTTATAGAAGATTTAAATTTCAAATAAACTTAAGAATTGTGGTATGGGAAGGAGGAGAAAAATTTTGGGTAGCTGGCAGAAATGGGTTCCACTTCCTGTACCTGCAGATTCAGAGCAGATTCAGTTCTGCATTTTGAATGACCAAAATACTATTGGGAGTGGGGAAGCAAATAAAAGGGGGAATTATTCTTAAACCACAGTCATGGCTGCAGCAGACCCAAGCTATTGCAATGCAAAATTGAGCTGCTTTTTTTTTAATGTACCTTTTTCAGTGAACCTACTATTGGCAAAGCTTGTTATTTGTTCTTAGTGCTTCAATGCTCCATGTTGATGCAGGTAGATGAAATCTGTAAATATTGAAAGGAACAAAAATGGTATCAGGCTATAGAGTGTTACACCTAGGTCATGCGATTTTTGGAATATAGTAAATGATTCTTATAGAATTAATGCCTTATATATAAATCAAAACAATGTGCCAAACAAAGTTAAGTTTGAGAAAGTGCACAGTTTTTTTAAAGAATTTGATACAAACCTGTTTTGCATTTTACTGGTAAGCTTTGCTGTAAAATTGTTACACTACTTTTGGCTTTGACTGTGTATGTTTCTACTGTAAGGAGATTAAAGTTTACATGACTAATGTATTGATGTAAACCTCTTTTTAAACAAGTATGTCTTCCCTACCTCTTCTGTCTGACTGGAATAGACTCTCCCAAGAGAAAATTTTCTTACAGAAGATTGGGCCCTGATGTTATGAAAACCCTTTGCCATCCCTATGATATAATTATTCTGCCCTTATTTAGGTTATGTTTAGAAATGCTTTTCACACAAGTAATTTATTTACACTGTTTTTTTCCATATTTATAATTGTGCTTTGATGTCACTTAGAGAATTTTGACTTGGGATCCTGTTGTCCTCAGTTCTCCCTGTACGTGACAAGAAGCAGAAAGGAAGCACCAGTAACCCTGTTTTAGTGCTAGAGCGTGTGAGACTGCTGTGTCGTAAACCCAGGAGAGAAATTGCTAAGAGCTAAATCTAGATCCCTTAGGTACCCTAAACCAAACAACTCTCTTCTTCCTTAGTCAATATTGCTTCAGTTCCCAAAGAGGCAGAGGAGTGTTTTTATCTGCAGCATTTTCCACAGCAAACTGTGCTTTCTAGACCTGTTTTTTCTGGCTTTGCTACACCGATGCAAAAAGGAATTAATCTTTGGAGCAAGTGCCCTTGAGGTTGCCATCATCCCTAGACTTTCTGGTTATACCAACTGACTTAGGTGTGACAAGCCTTGCATCTTTGGGTTTGTACAATGCCAGATGTGCAGAAAAGAGCAATCTTTTCCCTCCTTGCTGGCTGTCTGTAACTGTATAGTTCAAGGGTGGATGGGGTACCTTCTTCTTAAAAAGGAACAGTGTCCTTTTCCATCACAAGCCTGTGTCTGTAATGATGGCTTCACCCCCATGTGTCATTAAACAGCTGTTCTCACCCCTCCAACAAAAGATACTTAGTTGTACCTGTTGAATATTCAAATTCCTTTGTATTAAGGCTTAGCCTTAGCATTCAGGCTTGCAAAAAGCATACTCATGTTCTGAACTTAGGGTAGCTGTGGCATGCAGAAGGGTGCTCTCATGGCTGAAGCCTATCCATCCATGTGTACCATGTCAGTACCAACATTTTATGCTTTGTGAGGGATGTCTGTTTGTAACCATTGATTAATACTAAAGAAATTGAAGTATTTCTGAGTTTTTTGCTTATTTTTCAGATTTTGGCCAAGGAATTGTTTGCTCAGAAGACCCAGAGAGTGATTAGCTTCTTTTACTGTTAGAGAAGCTTTTTGTCTTCCAGTTAACACATTGCTGATTTTGAAATAAATTGCATAACAGCTCCTAGTACAGCAGTACAGGAGAGACTGGAAGTGACACAACAGTATTAAAAATTGAAAACACTATTGTTGGTGCTGGCCAAATGTCTTGGCCTTTTAATCAAGTCAGTGTGTGGGGGGAGAAAGGCTATTTCCTTATTCATCAAAAAATGTTACATTCTACTAACAGTTCCTAGTTTTTATAAACTGCCTCTGAAAACCTTGATGAACTTGCACATCACATCTGATGGTCTGCAAGTGCTGCTGTATTTAGCAGATTTCCCTCTGAGGTAACAGAGGTCAGCTGAGGTTTCTCTAGAAAGCAAGCATTGTCCTTCCCTTTGGCTGCAGGCGCATCTGTGTGATTTCAGCTGTGATGTGACCCTTGTCTGCTGAGATATGAGTAGACTTTATCAAGTTCCACTTGTCCCCCTGACATTGGCCACAACTGCAAAGGGTAATTATTCAGAGTCAGCATCTCCTGATGCCAGCAGTTAGCTTTAAGTTTATGACCCAAACTTGATATCTCTGTTTCTTGGATAAAAGAAAGTAAAACGGCAGTCGGTGGCTCTTTAAAACAAAATATTCTGGCAACCTTTCTGTTATAAACAGTTGCTGGCTCTGTCTCTTAGTGAAAAAAAAAAAAGTAACAAAAGCATGGTCTTGATCTCTCAGAAGAGCTGGACTGGCAGCTACAGTGTTTCCAAGTCAAAATTGGGTCAATGTCCTGATCATTTCTGCAAGGCCTAATCAGCAAAATAAGGAGAGACACCACCAGTTACAATAAGAAAAAGAAGACTATTTCAGGATGATTCGATGCTGCAGCCCAGCAAGGTTGTCAGTGTTTGCTGCTCAGCCCTACCCAAGCTAAGCCCTGTAGGGGAGCTCCATCTCACCTGTGCCTGCTGTGAAGCTGAGCAAGGTAATGACAACTTTTCAGGCTCAATGTTTGGTACAAAACAGGAATGAGAACACACCATGCATGATAAAATAACATTCATAAACAGAGGTTATAGCTGTTGGGAAGACAAGGTCTGGGTGGAGCAGGAAACAATAAAACAGCACAAAATAGAAAGAAAATAACCATATCCTTAGGAAAAAAAGAAAAGAAGGTATGTCTGTTAGTTTCTTTTCTATAACTAGGTGGGCATGACACAGGGCCAGACTGCTGAACAGCTGCCAGGTTCTTGAAGCCCCTTTCTGCAGGGATGGCATCTTATAACTGTACCCTCAGAGCAGTGTCGGATGGGGAACATCCCAAAACACCAGTTGCCCTCCCCAAGAGGAGGCAGTAATTCAGAGAGCCTTTAGGCTGTGTGGCACACACTTTGTCATCTTCCCTGAGCCCCACAGAGCAGTTCCTATGGCTGATTATTTGTATGAGAGCTCTAACACATTTGTACCTCTGATATCAGCTAAAAAACATCACAGGGAAGAGAGAAAAAACAAGGGAATCCCTTCCATTACAGGGAATCCAGTCCTGTCAAGGAACTGGACAAGACACAAGAGGTGCATGAGGCTCAGGGTTTGCTAAGCTTTTACATGTGCTTATGTGTAACAGCAAGCTTATGATTTGCAGGCTGTGGCTTCTCTGCTGTCCAGAGGAATCTCGTGGTCCAGCAGTTGTATCTGCTGCAGCTCCAGGAATTTTGGCCTGTGGAGATCTAAAAAGGCTTGAAAAGGCAGCAGAAATTTGGATTACTGGGGACCCTCTGGGTTCACACAGAAAATGAGTGCAAGGCAGCTCTTCTGCACATCCTGCTCTCTGTTGTGTACATTCCACACCACCGCACACCAGCCAACAGTCCCTCCTTTCTGTGTATGTCCTGGAACTGCCTCTGCACTACTTACTCCATGCAAAGCTCTTCCCACAGCGTCTGCCACAGGGGCTTTTCACACCTCTGCATTTTGCCCTCTGCAGCAGCTGTTCTGTTTGCCCTTCTCCGATGGCTCTGCACCAGCTGTTCCATACCTCCATACATCCCAGACAGCGGTCTCACACTCTTTTAGGTTTGTTTTGACTGCTTGTTTCTTGCTCGAGGCTTTGTTGTTTTAGCAGAAATCAGGAAGAAGGAGGGATTTTTATTTCTTTCTTCCCAAGCTCTGAAGTCTGGAGTGCTGTGCTGAGCATTTCAAGTCCATGGCAAAATACTGAGGCATTGGGTTGATAAAAAGTTTATTTAACCACAAGACACTGCAGGATATAGAAGGTGGTGCTGCCTCTGTTCAAGCACCATGAGCCAGGAACTGGTGTTTGTAGACATACAAAAGGGCTCACCCCAGGGAGGGAATGTATGGACAGTGTGTGTATGATTTCTGTGCCCATGTACAGCGCTGAAGTCAGGGAATTGCTTTGAAGTAGGAAGAAAACTTAAAAAGGGAAGGAAAATGGTGTTTAGCATGTTTATTTTATTTTATTCCCCTTATTTACTTGACTGTCTGTAATCTTCATTTAACTGGACGTGCCCAGGGAAAGCCTCCAGGTCTGTGTTTATTCTGATCCTTATTCCAACAGTAGCAGATTATTTTTGCCACTTTGGTGTTCTGCAGATGGTAGATTTGGTCTTCTATCCAGTTTTTCCCAGTGCTAGTGTCAGCAGAACAGCTTGGTGGAGTTTTGGTGTAGAGGAACTTTGCAGCTGATGCCATGGGCTATAAAATGAGGCAAAAAGAAGAACCCACTGTCAGTTAAGACAGAGTTGGTAAGAGGACCCTCTTGGTGGGTCCAATTCTCTATCTTCTGTCAAATGTTGGAGAAAATGTTATACTGCATTTTTATACTCAAAAATGCACATTATATTTACTAGCAGTAAATGCTCACGGAGAGCAGAACATGGATACAGGAGAGGAACTTCAGTCTGCAGCAGTCACAAAAAAAACAAAAAAAAGGAAAAACATATTTGGGGTTTTTCTCTTTTGATTTTTATCCTCTGGGGAAGAAGGTCAGACAGTGCCCCCCCATCCCTTCTTCCTCTTCCCCTCCCTTTCTGTCAAAAAGCTCCCCCAGAGACTGTGAGAATATGCCAATATTAAACAGCATTTTCCCTATAAAGATCTCTGGAGAATAACAGAAGCAACTGCTTGCTCTTTCTTTCTTCAACAAACACAGGCCAGGCCTTCACAAACAGCCAACTGAGGCACAGTCAGGAAAAAACAAGTTCTTAAAGGAAGCAGTCGCCAAGGAAAATAATTGGGCAGCGTGAGGGTTTTGGTGACGCAGCTCCACAGCTGCTGAGTTCAATGACTTCTCAATTGCCTCCATCTGAAGTTGTGCTCCACTCTTCAAATGATTTTTTACCTCCATTGCTATAAATAGCACAGCATGATGAGTTGCTGCTTGCAGTCCCAGAAGCAGCTTGGGGAAAAAACAAAACCACAACCAAACCCTAACTGACCCAACACACAACAAGGAAACAAAAAACCTTCAAATGTCTTCTCAGTAAGATGCCAAATGTCAAAGAGGGATTGTGAAGCCAGAGAGTACAGTGCTAGTGCTTTTGATGATGATTTTCTAATATCTCTGTTGGTCAAGATGTGCAGCACTACAAGAGTAGTTCCAACTTCTCTGTCCTCCTTCTGTAAGAAGAAATCCCCCTCAGGGTTGGTGTCACATACCTGCTGCTCATTTCACCTGAGCTGCCTGTCTAGATGTCCCTTAGCACCAAGGGAAAGGAACAATAGCTTTCCTCTTCTCAGAAAGTAGAGGTTCAAAACAAGTCCAAAAGGTTATATCCCAAAAATATTTTACTATAAAACCTCCTTCCTCTGGAGATGCCTCAGATAACCCGAACTGATGTAAATGATGGCAATGTACAAATCCCAGGTTAGGTGAGGTGACTCTCGATGGATATAAATAACCTTGCAATTGTAAGATGGATTCAGAATAATGAAGATTTCCCCTCCGGTTACTAACTAAAGTTCAATCCTAATTTTGAATGAGTGAAAAAAACCGACCTCTCGACTTTTTCCTATGTCCAGCAGAAGTAAACCATAAAGTTCTGCGACAAGGGAAGAAATTCACTTCCTGAGTGTAGTAATATTTAATGGTATTTTGTAGGGTACTCTACAAGAGCATGGGGCAAGTTTTTCTATTGAAGGCAGCAAAATGTTGGTTCCTGACTTGGTTGGATGTTAAGCTCACTACGCCACAACATGTGCACCACAGCCACCTACCTAAAGCTATCTGATCAGTGTTTGAAATGCATTAATTACATTTGCCTTTCGAGCTGTTTTACTGCCAAAGCTGTGTCCCTCCTGTCTATAAACCCAGATGCAAGGAACGTAGGAAAATACACCTCAACCAGCAGAAATGCTCCCAAAAACCTTTTATATATGGATAAAAATATCTGAGCTTGGAAGTCCATCACGTTGGTAGTCTTTGTGGTTGGGCAGCAGTGCTGTGTGTGCCTCTGCAAGTTACACGTGTCACCTACTGCCAGCTGCACATCCCACTGGAAAACCAACTACGGCTCACATTGAGGGCATAGAGCTGCCAGTTGTGCCTCTGCTGAAAGACTTCAACATCTGAAATACGCTTTACTCCTCCGGAGTTAAATATGGCCATTCTGGCCCATAAATCTTACAGTGAAATTCCCCTTTTAGGGAAAAGTAGAGAAATTTTTTCAGCAGGTTAAGGGAGTTCTGATGTTTTGAAAAACCCTTTACAGTTTCTCAGTAGTTCGAGTTGTCAGATGTTACAGGAAGAGGAGAATCAGTGGACAAAATCTGAGAAAGTGATGAGAGGTGCAATAATGAATATATGCCATTGTTTTTTATGTTTATTCCCCCAAAAGGTCTGTACATGTGGTCTCCACTTCTGTCAGTTTTATTTTTGAAATAAATTTTCGGAGTGCTTCTGAGATTTTTTAAGGAAAAGTTATGATCTCTTGCTGATCAGTATCTTTACTCTTATTGGTATGAGGCTAAACAACCAAAACCAGAAACTGAACATGGTATGAGGAAGCTGTAACGTTTGTTTGGTTCTTTTTTTTGGGGGGCAGCTGGTTGTTTTGTTTTGGGTTGGGTTTTTTTGGTGTGTTTTCCTAGTTTGGGTTTTTTTTTTTTTGTTTGTTTGTTTTTTGATTTTTTTTGCTTAACATCTGCAGCATCAGCTGCAGAAAAAGACACATAAGTAAATTCTGGCAAATTGAAAAAGAGCAGCCTCTGAAGGCAGGCTGGCAAACCTGGCTATCCTCACTATCTTTTAGAATAAAGTAAGCTTTTCTACAGCTTGTTTATGCCATTTAAACAATTTAATATTTGTGTTGAAAATAAAAATAGTAATCTTTACCCATTTTGCACTGGCAAATGTTGTTGGCATTACAAATTTTCCTTTAATTGGAACAATATTTGAAAAAATTACTTTGAAACAATTTTAGTCCAGATCATGGTATGTAATTAATTAAAATCAGTATTTTCTTAAGAGAAGGGTGAACCTTGGCTAAGATAACTTTTTAAGTGGGCAGTGTTTTCGTAACACAACAATTATTTAACGCATTACCGAGGAAATTTCACCCGACAGGGTGAATTGCTAATGCCGACAACCCTAGTGGCATGGAATGAGCTTCTGGAATGAAAGACTAAGGCACAGAGATTCTGTAAAAGATACCTGAAAGTTAATTCGTCAGCTAGCAAAGTCCTTCCATGGAACTTGGGTAGATTTCTGTAATTCTGCTGACTGCTGCAGGCCAGGCCTGCATTTGCCTCTTTATGTAACTGTGATGGCTGTGAGAGGTTTCAGCAATTGCTATTAATTACAGCAGCTCGGCATGAGTTATATTCTCCCCCCAACTTGCTGATATCCACCTCCATCAGTTTGAGAACTTGCTCCTGCAGGTGATAAATCAGCATTAAATATAATTCTCTCCAGAAAACTGATTAGTTTTTAAATTTTACTTCTAACATGCAAAACAAATTGCTACACTTACGGTCTCATTTAGGTCAATGGGGCTTGGGGGATAAATGCAAAGAGATGCTTAAGCTTCAGGTGGTCAGTGAGAAGCAAATTGTGCAGTTAAAAAAATCTCAGATTTTGAACAACTCTTGGCACATTTACATTTTGCATGTGCAGCGTGGGCTTACAGTCACAGATGTACCCTCTGTGAAATCAAGCCTCTGTGGTCTTTTTATTTTTAGAGAAAAAAAAAGGAGGGAGATGTCAAAGTGTGAAAATTGAGCTGCCTACCATCCTGCTTTCATTATTAGCCTGGAGGAAAACGAAGGAGAAGAGAAAAGCAATCGTGGCCTGAAGATCAGCTTGCTCCTCCTGCGGTTCGGAGTGGTTGGATGATGCAGAGATTTATTTAACTGTCTTTACACAGTGCCATTCCCATGGCATTTGAGGTCCAGATTCTCCAGAAGATGTAGGTGGTATTCCATGAATACCTTATAGATTACATGATTCGCTGTGTGTGGTACTGTATTTCCTAGAGACTGGCCATAAGACAAAATTTATATGTGTGTGGCAGTATCCAACACCACAGTCCTGATTTAGGGGAGAAAACATCAGAATGTAAACATCTTTCTTGGAGCAAAGACTTCCCTCAAGTCTAATTACAGTGGCACATTTTCAGATTCATTTATCTCCCTATGAACACATCAGCAGCTCAGACAGAAAAAAAAAAAAAAAATTTACATCACAGGGCACAAAGAGTACCCAGAATAAGGTGACAAGAAGGGAAGTTTTCAAATTTTTAATGGCAGTTATATATTAATAATTTTTAAAAGTGTGGGTTTGCTTCATGTCAAACATCTTAAGCTAAAATCACACCATTTTGAGAAACTACTTCATGCCCAGATTTTAAATTTACACAAAACAGGAACGGCCTGCGTGAAATTAAGGCTAACTGCTTAGTGATGTGTAGCAGAAATCTGTCTACTGTTAAAACCAAAAAAATACTCAGTTTATTCTCACTGATAATTCCCCAACTCTAATTGTGCCAACAGTAACAAGTAGAAAGTCATATTGATTGTAAACGGGATAGGTTTGGTTTAGATTGAAATTTTCCCCTAAATGCAGAGGACAAAAACCCAGTCACTGTAGGTCATTTAACTTTCTTTTGTGTGTGTGCAGAGATTAGGAGAATTAGAAAAGGGGGTGTTAGTGGCATAGAAGATACTCTGGGTTAAACCCAAGACCTAACCCCATGGCTGTAGCAACAGTATTTTGAAAAATCATTTTTCAGCTGTTATAGTAAATGTTTCTAAAAACAGAAGAGAAGTTTATAGTCTGTTACAACAATATATCAAAATAACTCTGTTCATTTTCCATGCTGAGTCTCAAGAGCCTTGGTAAACACTAATGTTGGCTCATTCAAAACACGAGAGTGACTGACAATATAAGGAAACTAGAATCCTGAAACAGAAAACAGGTAAATTAATTATCCATGAAATTAATACTCATCTGCTCCTCAGTCCCAGGCACGGGATCCTGTGTCTGCTTAACAAATAATCTGTCTGTGGGTCCAGCACAAGTACAACATAGAAACCTAGGGCCTGGTCCTAAAATCTGGGAAAGAAAACATATGCTTGAAGTTGAGCACATGATTAATATATTGGTGAACACTGACATCTGGTCCATGCTGGAATTCTCATGTTTCAAATATTAAAAAATCCCTCCAAATCTCTGCAAGTGAATAATCACAATTTGCCCGTCCAACATGTATTTCATCTGCCGTTGGTAGCAAGTCCACAGCAGCCCTGATCTAATGAGGGATGAAGACACACTTTTAATGAGCCCCAGGCTATAAATACCCTAAAACATACACAACAGATTTATGTTGTGTGTGCATATGCAGTCTATATAAACATAAAATATAAAAAATACAAATTAATACAGAAGAGAATATAAAAACTGTAGAAATATTCACCAGGGAAATCACAGATGAATTTTGTGGCTAGGAATGAGAATCTCACAGGAATGAGAATCACGGGGCAGTATGAAGGCGAGGCAGGAGGTGGCTGTGGTAAATAAGCCCTGAATTTATACAGATAACAGCTTTGCTGCAGCTTACTTGAAAAGTAGGGGGGTTGCAGTTTAATTCCACTCCAGACTGTGATGAGTGCTGGACTGGTTCTTTAACTCCTCTGATTCAGCTCCTGAATCCCTTAGATGTAACTGGTGGCAATGCTAACAATGAAGGATTCTGAAAGCTCAGGAAAAAAAGATTATACTATCAAATTGCAAATACTGTCTCTAAGTGATTTAAAACAACACGACTCAATGAGCCTGTGTGGTCTGCAAAAAGACAAATGTCTAAATGGACGTTGGCTCCTCTCTGATGTTCAGTCTTTTCACTGCCACCTTAGCTCGTGGCTGTGAATATGTGCTTTTATAAATGTCTGAATTCAGAGTCTCAGCAGGCTAAGGACAACATGCCCAGTTAGTCAGGGTATTGCCTCTAAGCATCTGAAAGTTTAATTTGGACTGATTTTTCAGCTGTCATTATTTTTTTATATCTTGATAAGTCATCTTCTATTCTCCAACATGTTTTGCTTTTCTGGGTCAAAGTCATACTCTTTCCCCCCTTTATCAGAGAGTAAATGCTGGTGTTTGTTTTTGGGTTTTTTTCCCTTTTATATGTTTTCTTTGTCAAGTCTCAACTAGAAAACTTTCATAGGATATTAGAATTCTTATAATTTAAAGACAGAACAGTAAATATAAAATTAAAGTATCCCTTAGATAATTTCTTCTTTATCCTTCATAAATTAGTGCCATAATTCATATCACAGGGAAAACTAAAAGCTAATATGTCAAACAACACAAATTCAGCCTTGCCAGAAGATCTTCCACTTGATTTTACCTTTTGAGATGAAATGACTGGTGCTTGAATCAAAACTCAGAGAATTTGAAGCACAAGGATGCTCTCCAATTTTTGTAAGGCTTGGAGGAAAAAAAACCCAAATGCAAAAATTCTGCCTGTGTTGACAGATCTCAGCTGCACAACCACAGCAAAAATTTGCCTGAAAAGGTCAGGTTTTTTGAAGACAGCCTCCATTATCAGCCAGCTACAACATAGCTCAACATTACAACAGCCAGGAACAGGAAAAATCCCCGTAAACATCTTTGTGGCTGTTTGGTTCTGGAAGGTCTGAAATATCTGGGAGCTCTTGGGGTGTTTAAGCTATGAAAAGCAGCTGAGGGCTTTCAGGTGTGCTGGAAATGGCTAACTACATGCTACCTGTCAGCCTCCTCATAAATCTTTTAGAAAGCAGAATATGCCCAGGCTGGCTGATATTCTCCATTTTTATGCCTGGAATAACATAGCAGCAGGTGATTTTAACATAAGGACAGTAATCTGTGCTCTTTATGCAGTATAAACTCATCAGGCAGCTATTTTGGTACTGGCAAGGCTTCTGAGTAAGACAGTTTTGAGGGGGAAAATAGAAGACAAGATTTATTCAATTTTCTTTGATACCCCAAGATGCAAGAAAGCATCCAGCCTTTCTGCTAGTCAAGCCTTCAGAGGACCCTTCAGGGATCATACTAGAGCCGTGTGTTCTGTGCTTCACCACTTGGGTCAGGTTCTCAAATTAAATAACCTCTAGCTTTATTATCCCCCTCTTTCCACTCCCACCCTTTGCTCTTTGTCAAATTGACTTTTCCAAATAGGTGCAGCAGACAAGCTTGGGGAAACATCAGGCAAAGAAAGGGAGGATTTATGAACAGAAAAATCTAGGAAATTCTAACTTTCTGACAAGAATAGCTACATTGTTATTTCCTGTATTAAATACTGTAAATCACAGGAGAGAGGTGTAGTAAGGCAAGGTTTATTTATTTATTTATTTATTTATTATTTATTTATTATTTTTTATTTATTTGTATATTCAGAGTAGCTTATCATGAAATGTAGGCAAATAAGAAATCTTCTTTATAGGATGAAAACCAGTATTTTCCTAAAAACTTTTTTTTCTTTTTTTCTTTTCTTTTTTTTTCTTTTTTTTTTCTTTTTTTAATGCAAGGAACCCCATTATCTGCTAAATATCAGTGGACTTTGTTTTCGGTCATGACGCTTAGAAGAAATACAAAAAAGGAAAGGAATAAATCCAGACCCCAGTCAATCCCTTCCATACTGTTGCAAATACAAACAAGGTACAAGGCTTTGTGGTAAGTTACAAGCTGTTGAGATCTGCTCTAAGAGCAACAAAGTCCTTTTGCATCCGTCATGACTTTTATGTGAAGGAGTGGCCTGGATTGGAGCCAAGTGGCCAGCTGGAAAATATACTGCCAGTTTTAGGGTCTGTGTAAATTACAAAGTTGATTCCTTCTGAAGAAACAAAGATAGAAGTGCTCTGATCCCTTTGAAACATTGCAAGAATCAAATTACAGGTACATTAAACCAAATAGAGGACAATCTAGTTCTTCTCTTGCCTGGCCTGGCCTATCCTATTCAATGCTATCCTATTCTATTTTATGTCTTTTTTTCCATTCTGTCCTTACCTGACTTGACCTTATTTTGGTAATAAATAAAAATGTGACTGTGCAGTCACTGGGTGTTATTCTCTAATACTCTTCTCAAGGAATGCATACAGTTGGTAAAAATAATAGGATTATGTAACGGTCTGTACTTTTTAGCTAAATAAAACAGAGTAAGTTTAATCTCTAGGAAAATGTTTTCCTCAAATCAGAATTTTACCCTGATCAGTATGAATTTCAGAACAGCTTAGGTTTATCCTGAATTTTAATTACAGATTCAAAGAATCACTAAGGTTGGAAAAGTCTTCCGAGATCATTGAGACCAACCACTAACCCAGCACTGCCAGGGCCATGAGTGTCACATCTATACTTATTTTAAATACAGGTATGGCGACTCCCCCATTCCCTGAGCAGACAGTTCCAGTGCTTGATAACCCTGCCCATGACAAAATTTTCCCTAAAATGCAATCTAAATGTCCCCTGACATGACTTAAGGTGGTTTCCTCCTGTCCTATAACTGGTTATCTGGGAAAAGGGGCTGAAACCCCTGGCTACAACCTCTTTTCATGTGGTTATAGTGAATAAGGTCCCCACTGAGCCTCCTTTTCTCCAGGCTAAGCAACCCCAGCTCCCTCAGCCACTCCTCACAGGACTTGTGCTCCAGACCCTTCCCAGCTCCATTGCCCTTCTCTGGACCTGCTCCAGCCCCTCAGTGTGTTTCTTGTCGTGGAGGACCCAAAACTGAACACAGAACCTGAAGTGTTCTCAGCAGTGCTGAGTACAGGGGAGTAACATTTACTAAATGTTGAAGGTTTTTAGACTAAATAGGGGCCAATGCTGATGTTGAAGTGAGAAATATGAAGTCACAAGTGACTGTAATTACTTGAAAGAGAAAACAGAGCACACAGTTCCGCAGAAACAGCCTAGATGTCAAATTACTTTCTTCTTAGGTTAATGGAGGGACATCTCAAGAATCAAAATAATAAACTTCAATTTAAAATACCAGATCCAATGTATAATTAGAAAAAGATGAAATAGAAAAATCTTGTCCCAGTCTTTAATATTGTGAGAGTTTGTCAGTCTACCTCTGATGTATAAATACAGAACTAACAAAATCATATTTTCAATATTAAAGCAGCAGTAAGATAAAATTTAATCGCACCAAAGCCAGTTTCATAACATTTACTTTGGAGCTGGATATATTGAGAGAAACATTCAACTTCGGTTTCCCCTTGCCTCTTATAGCCTGGAGACAAAATTTTTGATACACAATGAAATTATTCTTATGACATCTCTTGCAACACTATCTTATTGTTCAAATAGGAATTGAATACGAAACAGATATCTCTTTTTAACTCTACAAATTGTGGCATGTGCTTTGTTACAGCAGATATTTTGTTCCTTCGGGAGAATCTCCCAATTAGTGATGGCCTTGTGTAAGAATGCTTTTTAAAATCTTTGGCTGAAAGCTGAAAAAGTAACCCATAACATCATGAATCTTGAGCCTGTACTTACTTCTGCAATTAGATCAGATCTTTTTCCAGTTACTTTTCTAAATCCATTTATGGTGATACAGAAGGTAGCATGACCAATAATGGAAGTTTAAGAAGACTCCAATAGAACAACTTTAATCCCATCCTCAATAGCATGTAATAAAATTCTATCCTTTAGTGAAGAATTATCAGATCTCAGAAAATAACCTTTACAACCCTACTTTCCAGTTCCAAATAAAGTAGACATAGTTCTTATAAGACTATTATTAGGATTTTCCTTTCTGGGACATAAACGAATTCAAATTCGCTTTTGAAAACTAAACATTTACTGTTGCATGTACCACAGCGAGTTGGGTCTCCTACTGCGGACTGGAACAGCTTCAGAGCAACAACTGAGTCCTCTCTGTGTGCACAGCCTGCAGCCCAGATACTCCTGAACTCTAAATAAATGCATTGACTCACACACTCATTCTGACTTAGCCTGGGTTTGTGGTTTAATAGATTTCCCAAAGATTGAGAATTCAGCCTGAGATTTTTTGCCTGCCTGGCATACGGCTTAACACACAAGCAGGAGTGTGGGAATACGCTTTTTTCACTACTTCTCCCTCATCAATAGTAAAAGACTTCGTCTGTGAAATTTTCTAACAGACCCAAGCGCAACAGTGGAACCACAGAATTGGAAGTCAGTGAACGTGGGCAGTCATGGACTGAGCAGTTCTGGGGTCAGTCCTACGGCTTTCATGGAAACGCTCATCTCCACCTCAGCTTCCCTGACCTTCTGCTGAAGGCCTTATCCCAGTGTGGGCTTTGAGCAGTGTCTGTCAGACCACCCCATCTCAGCAGATGTGCTTGCTCATTCGGAGGGAGAAGGGACAGCAATTGCTTCACTTTTGTACTTACTGGAACTCAAATGCTATGGAAAGCTTCAGGGGTTCTTGCTTGGTTGGCTGGTTTTTTCCATGTCTCCTATTTCTTCCTTTCCACACAGGAGGAGAATTTCGTTCCATTCAGACCAGTTGACCTTTAAGGTCTGAACAGATCTCTCTCATGAATTACAACAAATACATTGGCCAATTGCACTGGAAATAAGAATTGGGAAAACTGGATTTTCTTAGTCAATGTCCTGTGAGCTCTGTATGATTCCTGCCCCAAGGGAAAAAAACCAAAACCCAGATTGGATTATGAGAACCGGAGTCTGAGAAGCTATCTGAAATAAGTCTTAACTGCGATTAGATACTGGCATCCATTATTGCAATATTGAAATATCTCTCCCCAAGTGTCATCAATCCCGAGAAACATCCAAACTCCAAAGATGTGCAACCTACAGCTGCACTTCTGCATCTATGCAATGTCAATGCAGCTGTGATGAGACTGGGACAAAAGGTCCCTGTGTTATTGTCAGCTTTAGAGCTCTTATCCTTCCACTCAACTTTCTTTTTATTTGTCCTTAGTTACTGGCCATTTTTAGAGAGCTTTCACTAAGAGCAGTGTAAATGAGCCCTGAATGGAAGAAAGTCTTAAATCAATGTGAAATGCTTTTAGAAAGAGGTGGTATATACATATCCTTTCTTCTTTGTGGGTGGCTCCAGAGAATAATGATCCTGCTTTTTATACAGAGGCAAAAGGGCAAGACAAGGGAAAAAATCTGACCCAACTGTAAGCACCACTGTAAGCAGCTCAGGGGGAGGAGGATAATGCAAACACAGCTCCATAAGATGGAAGTCACTTTATTGAAAGCAGCTGGCAAGCAGAGAAATAGGATATTTTGGCACCATCAGAAACTTTATCAAGACTTAGCCATGTAAGGTTGCATTGATTGTTATTTATAACATCAGCTTAGAGGGGGTATGGAAATTATACCAGGAACCTCATTAGTATCAGCATGAGAGCTGTGTCCAATCTTTCTGCTCTAGTGATTGTATTCATTCCATAGCATAGATAGAGCAGGCAGCCAGGGAGAAATCTTCTCAGTGGCTTTCAGCCTTATTATGGAGGAAAAATGTGAAAATGGTGAGCAACTGCAATACTGACCAGGCAAGACCTTTCTTTTCCTATATTTTCTAGAGTTCCAGACATATACTGCCATCCCATCTGCCTGCATCTCCCATGGAAAGAGGATTTCTGTTTCCTTCACAAGTTAAACCATTGGAAAGAGGAAAGTTTCTAGAGATAAAGCTTCAAAAATCTGTTCTTACTTTTGTCAGAAGAGAGTGTATAATAAGCTAAAACTGTCAAGAAATGGCATATGCCATTAGCAGATACGGAAGTTATCTACTCTGTGGCAAAGTCTGCCATGAACTGGTTTTAATTTCAAAACATCTTATCAATTTGAGAGTTTGTCAGTCTTGCAGGAACTTGTTTTCTTTAACTAGGTCACATGATAATGAGCCAAGACAAAGAGATGGCTGATTGATTGTTTAAACCAAGATGCTGCCAATTGCTAATATTGCCTATGTAATACAAATACCACTGTAGGTGTCACAGCTCTGATTTATCCTTTCAGGCTGTCTGTATGTGCTGCAGTCTCATTTTGAATATTTGCTATACTCATGTGTTTTACATCAAAAAGCCCTTTCTCAGGTCTAAGCAGCTGGTGTGTCCCACGAGCTCTTGTCACGGAAAAGCTGAAAGAGACTTGGCTTTCAAAGGTTTTGAAGGGCTGGTATGTATATTTTAGGGCTTTGGTACTTTGTTTGCAGACTGTATCATCAGAGAATTACAGAAGGGGCAGAGAGAACTTGAGGAGCCTCAGTTTATATAAAGAGCAGAGCTGCAAAAACATTGCTGAAAAGAAAAATCATGTCTTGAAATGTAAAATTTTCCCCATGTGCTTACTACTGCATATTGTCTGCATTTAATAACATATCCAGATTTTTAAAATTCATACTCATTTGCAATCTGACTTTATTCTGCTAGTTTTATATCATGTAGATCAAGTGGACAAAGACATGCAACAGCACTATATTTTGAAATTCTGCATTCCTGTGGGAGTCTGTGAATTTTCAAAGGTTGCAGTTCAGGCTCTAACTGAACAACTGTCATAGAAGTGAACAGTTTGATACTTTTAAGTATTAAGCCTTAGCTGAATTTGATTTAAAGTCATTGATTTTCTTTAATCAAGGTTTATTTTTCAGTCTGTATTGTCCTTAATAGTTTGATTTACTTATTGGTAGTAAACTGAGTGATAAAGCGCATGTGAAATACAGCCATGTCAGTAATTCAAACATCTGATTTAACTAGTCTCTCCAATTTGGTGCTGGCATTTCTAATTGCTTTACCTCTGGATTTTTCTTCTCTGTGTATCAATTACTCAGGAAAACTTATCCTGACAGCCTCACCCATCTCTGGAGTTCTATTATGTTCAACCTGTGCATCCACCCAAATTTTTTCTCTCAGACTGAATGACATTTTAGTACATTCTCTTGTCTTATGCTTTGGATGTCACAGGAAAATCCGGAGCATCTAGGCCTTCAATATGTTATTTTCAGGTGAGATTTTTATATGTAAATTTGTTTTCTCCTTTTTCCTAACATCCTGATCTGATCTACCCTTTGCAGCTGTTCCCTTAAAGTCTTTATAAGGGCTAGGTCTACTACAACACATGTACATCTGAATTGGCACTTTAAAATATATTCTTCTTAGTTATTTCCCATTATTGTTAAAAATCAGGAGTAAGATCATATGTTTTGAATGGTATCTTTTTTCTCATTGCCAGTGCAGAGATCCTTCTGCATCATTTATCTGCAGCATTGCTTCCTCTCCTGGACTTTATTACATTTGCAGACAAACTTGAGGATTCCTACTAGGCACTTTTACTGAGAAATTACCTGCAATGTGCATTTGTTGGTAACTCTGAAAGAATGTCTTTCATTCCGTAGTAGTGTTTTACGGTGTTTCATTTAAGATTGGGCTTCTGTAATCAGAAATTTCCAACCTCACAAAGACCTTTTAAACTTACTTTCTTGCAAGCTGTCAATAGGTGACTGAAGTCATGTAATCTTGCATTTTCTGGGCCACAACTGTTGAAAAGGGAATTGGGCTGCTATTCTCAAATGAGCTATTAAATAATGACAGAGGATTCCAAGGTTTCTGGCGACTGTGCTAGAAGTGGCGCAGACAGACATTAAACATCCTGCGCCTCCCATTTGCATAAACATTGGTTTGGAAATCACTGGGGTCAGTAGTCTTCAAAATACTCAGTAACCACCCGGCTACCATTAGGAATTAAAGATGCAAGGCTAATGTCAGGGCACGAGTGGGATGTGGGTTCAGGATCGTGCCCAGCCTGTGACCAACACCTCCTTGTCACACAGCGCTGGGAAGGGGCAGAGGGAGGGGAGCAGAACCTCAAAAGGACCAATAACAAGGATCAACAGCAGTGGGTTTGTGCCCTGCAAGTAATCACTCCTCCTAGCTCCTCAAAAACTTAGATGGAACACGGAACCATAGAAGAGAGATTTCTGCTTTCCTAGAAGAAAATTGTGTTTCCTACATGAACGCTTCTAAAGCCTCTGTGTCGCATATTTAGGATTAAGGATATTTCCTAATCTGTACCAAATGTAGAAAAAGCAGCGTTCTCCACTGATTCTATGGGAAATAAGTGCCCAAGGAAGATGCTAATGGCCGAGATAGGAATATCTCCCTTTGCAACTGTTGTTGGGTACCCATTCAAGTGTGGCCAGAGAGAGAGCAGCATTATGCATTAACTTCACAGTTCTGAAGTAGAAGTTGGGATTATGAAATAATTTTAAATATTATGTAGAGATTCCCACAGAGATAATGACAACCAAGGAGAGAATTTGATAAAGTAGGAAGGGGGGAAAATGCTATTAGGCCAATTGGAAATCCAGGGTATCGTGGTGAAAAGAAACAGTCTGAAGAATAGAGGAGTGTCTGGCAACTGTTATGTAACTGAAGTTATTCTGGCCAGCTTTGGGTAGAGAAGAGCCAAAACCCCGAGCAGGGTTTGGTAAGGACCGCCCAGAATGAAGAACTGGAATGGAAAAAACTTGTGAAGCACTTTCCAACTGTCCCAAATTCCTTTGTCAGTAATGTGAAGTGCTCTTTACGAATTGCCTTGGATGGGGCTGGAGGTGGTGAGGTAGTGTCTAAGCTTCAGCATATACCTTGCAGCTTTTGTGCATGGGCAAGCTGAATAGGAGGAGAGGAAAGTTGAGTTCCCCAATATCTCTGCAGAGGGAAAAAAGAATCCATTTAATTGCTGCTTTTTCCCCACTTTGCCTTCAAGCACTAAGCCATTGTAAGAACACTCAGCTCATTGTCTCCAGGAAAGATGTCACCAGCAGAGCAGCTGTGGTGTTTCAGTGAAGCATCTAAAATTAAATCACATGAAGCCATCTAATTTCTTATTTTCCCATTCCAGTAAAGTCTGCTTTCTGGTTCAAAAACATCTTGAGTGCCCTCAGCTTTTTATGACCTACATTCCATGCATTAGATAGTCTCGCCCTNNCCCAGAAATAGCGATGATGCATGTCTGAGTCAGGGAGAGAGAAGCCAATGGGTGTATAAACAATACAAGCACAGAAAGATGAAAATGATGCAAGAGAATCTGACAGATTTTGTTGTGTTTCTAGTTTTTCATAAACACTCAGTATATTCAGTACTGAAGTGGTGTTACTGGTCTTTGAAAATATTGGAGGTGAAATAATTGTTGTTTCACCATTTTAAAGGTATTAGATGCCTATTTTTTTCTTCCTATAATTCTCTATTGTGTAAAAAGGGCAATTATTTTTGACTTGTATAACTCAAATAGGTGATGATACAATTCTAATTTTTTACCTGGATACTTATTAACTACAATTATTAGCATGATATATTAGATACATGTTCTTGAAATGTGTCTAAGTAGTGTTACTACTGAAGTTTTGAAGTAGAGATCTGAAGCACAGAGAGATTTGAAGAAAACACAGAACAACCCAGAACAACCAACAGTGCAGTAGACTGAAGCTGATGACAGCCCGAAAATATGTATCCTTCTTAAATGTCTAAGCCTCCTTTTCTTTCTTGTTTTGTATGGTTAATTTTTCATACTTTGGAACATGTAACTTTCTAGTATGAGATTAAAGATTGTGATGCAGATGGATTTGGAGGGGTGGGTAATCTGTTGGTTTTTAGAACAAAAAACCAGATAATAGAATGAAACGTAGAATGACTTAAGTTGGAAGGGACCACAGAGATCATCAATTTCCAATGTCCCTGCCACAGACAGGGATGCCTTTCACAAGACTAGGCTGCTCAAAGCTCCATCTAAACCGTCCTTGAACACTTCTTACAGGGATGGGGTATCCATGACTTCTCTGAGCAATCTGTTCCAGTATCTCACCACCCTCACTGTAAAGAGTTTCTTCCAAACATTTAAACTTAACCTATTCTCCTGCAGTTTAAAGCCATTCTCCCTGGTCCAGTCACTTCTAATTCCTGTGAAAAGTCTCCCAGTCTTCATTTTAGGCTCCCTCCCAGTACTGGAAGGCCGCGACGAGGTCACCCAAAGCCATCTCTTCTCCAGGCTGAACAAATCCTATTCTCTTAGCATTTCCTCATAGCCAATAGGTCGATAATGGACTTTAGAGGGCACTGAAAGAGCAAGGGTGTTTTTAGTTATTCTGTACTTTCGAGTAGCCAGGAACATCTTATATAGAAATAGAGTAGGAAAAGAGCAAATACTCAGTGATATGTAGTCCTTGTTTTATTCCACCAGCAAAACATTCCCCTACAGGGAATTTGAGCTTCAGGTTATATCCTTCTACCATTCAGTGATAACTGTTGTGGTTGAGGGAACCCTAACAGAAATTTAGTTTCTTGTGGCAAGGCCTTTGCAACACTAAGGACAAAAATTGAAAAATGTTAATGTGTGTGATTATATTTGTCTCTGTAATCCCATTTACACTAAGGAGAAGCGATTATAGATTGACTTAGTTCTTTCACTTATAATAGTAAGTCAGTTGCACAGTTTTCATCAGAATATGCTGGGTGGCTTCAGTGGCTGGGTGAAAAAGTATTAATTTGGAATCACAAAGTGCAGTGCTCCAGCCAGTGGTTTGCTTTGATTCTGCTGTATGCTGTCTTTATGTGTCCATTTCTGTAGGCAAAAAAAATCAGTGTTTTGATTCTGTAGTGTGTTTTGTAAACATTCTGCTTGTCACACTATAAACTGTTTTTCTATTTTGAGGTTAAGCTTTTGGGCTCTGTATGTTTCAAATAGGCCAAGTAAATTGAGATACCAGATTTTGTTACATTCACAGACAAGAAATTTAATGATATGGATCTAGCCCATAGGTTGGTTTCATAAGAGAAGTTTGATGCACCAGCATTTTGAATTTATTGACCCTCTGAGTGCAAAGAATAAGTATGTATGAAAGTACATAGGCTCCCTTTGAAGAGCAGGAGGAAAATTAGACATCTTGGAAAACACATGTATCAAGCAAGGAGAAGATTAATCCTAACCAATAGGAAAAACTAAGAATGGGGTTTTCCTGTGTTATGAATACTACCCCTCTCCAGAGCATAGCCTCTGGATTCAAGCCTACAGAATGATGTATCCATACATTTCAGAGTTTAGAGGATCTTCTGTGGCTAGAGATTTACATCTGTTTTTTGAAAGAATAATGTTTCATGCTTTTCTTTAAAAATAGTACTCCTCAAGACAAAAGTGGTTCCCTTTTTTCATGAGTCTTATGCTTTAAGGTCTTACAGGGAAGGAGCTGGTCCAGGCAGGCACTGAGTGAGGGGCGTTCAACTCTGCTTAGATAGCAGAGCTCTGTCCTTCTGGGCTGGGCTGGGGAGAACTGCAGCTCTCCCTGTCCACTAAGCCAACAGGAGTCCAAGGTCCAACAGGGAGCAAAGCCAGGAGTGCACAACTTGTGGCTGGTGTGGAGGAGGGAGTCTTGTGTTCTGCTCCATTCTAGCACAGATAAAATCTGTGCTGAAAATTCTTTGGAGAGGATATGGGCAGAAAACATGTAAACAGTATTTTGTATTCTTCAAGATTAGGAATCTCTCTAAAGTGAGCCTCTTTGGGCAAAGCTGGAGGAATGGTTTCTGCCTGTATCCCAGAGAGGCACAGGGCAGGAAGCATCAAGCCTGAGGCATCTGGGCATTGGTACCTTTGTTCCACCAAAGTCCTCTGTTCATGGTCGAAACTTCCTCATTGGCTGTAGCTTTCAGTGACTTGCCTAAATCTACTCTGTTTAAACCAAGGACCGATTCCAGATCTCCTCACTCTGCCCTACAGCCTAACTGCTGTAAGGATATCCTAGTGCCAGCAGGATAGCCACTGTTTGACCGGCAGCCTGAGCAGCTCCTAAATTTGGGAACCATTTCCTCCTCTGAAAATTAATCTCAGATTTCCTCCATTTCAGAAAAGTGAAAAGACTTTTCTAAGAAAATCCTAAACCAACAGTGCTTGATCAGAATTCTAACAAGTCACCTTTCTGTCGAGCCTTGCAGTAGGCAGCCTTGGAGAACAAAGACAAAATTTATGCTTGCTTTAGCTCAAGTAAGTGTCAATATTTCTGCTGTAAGCAAGAGGAAGAACTCAATTCCATGGAACTGAGTTTTTGGTGTTTGATGCTGAATGAAAAGGAAAGCTTTGCTGGCACTGGTGTGACACAAAGTGACTGTACAAAGTCAGAGGCCAAGATAAACAGTGGAAAAAACAGTGACTGACTCTTCCTAACCTCAGCTGTAGGTGAAATAGCACCTTAGGTTTTTCCAGCCATAAACAAGACTCTGTGTTTTTATGGTTTAGTATACAAAATTCAGAAAAAATGGTTTGTAATTTTCTACTTTGGTTTCAAAAATAAAGAACTGAACACTGAACTGAACTATGGGCGATATAAATTCTGGTATCCAGAATAAAATTTCTTAGGCCAGGAACTAAAACAAAGAAATCTGGTGTGATGAAAAAAATAATACACAAGAAATACTTTGTATTTTAGCAAATTATATGTGTCAACACATGCAGAATCTTTTTAAATATCAGACACTTAACTAAAATCGGGCATGGAAATCTTAAGAAACAATTCTTTGAGCACAAGCATTTTCCTTCCATTAATTTCAAGCACTGTTTTCCATGAACCCACTGTATCATCATAGCACAAAATAAATTAACAAAAGCCTGTCTATTTATTATTTTTCTACTGAATAATGATTTTTAGGCTATGAACTATTCAAATTCTTACATTGTGTTTTAGGCCCTGTGCTAGCTGGAGATTACTGTAATTATGAGTTAGGTGATCAGATTGTGCAAATGCTCTTTGTCAAGTTCAGTGCAGCATCGATTAGATCTGAGCATTTTTCACCAAAACCTCACCAGAATTCAAACCAAATATGGAAAAGACAGTTTTAGGTGCTTCATCTAGAGGTGACAGAGCCATTGGTACAGTTAAAGTCACCAGAGGAAATAAAATTTCTGGTTAAGAGGGCAGTGCCATCTTAAACCACAGTACCAATTTCTGACCAGGCCTGATTTTCTATTTCCAGTAAAAGAAATAGAGTTATTTAATCATATATCATTGCTGAGCACAGCAGGGTGCTGTCAAGCAGTTAAATAATTTATAGCAGGAATAAATTGACGTAATTTATAGAGACCAGCTGTGAAGAAGAAAAATAGATCACCAATGGGTTTCACAGCTACTATCTGGCAACAGCAAAGGATGAGGCTTAGGAAGCTGGATATCAATTGCAGGCTAAAAAAGGTATGTTATGGCTCTCAACTTGTCACTTCATGTCTCAGCTTCTCCAACATGTTCCTATGGCTGCATTGATTCTTCTGGGCCTCTTATTCCAAGTCATTCATCCAGGCTCACTTTCCATCCTCCAACAAAGATTTAAATCTTGGTTCGCTCATTTTCAGAGTGTCATTCCCTTCACTGGTCTATCTTTGTCCCCTCTCCAGTTCTTAGTAGACCACTTCTCTGTGCTTCCTCCCATCCAAGTTCAAGTTTCAGCTTAATTGTTATTGCTGAGTTTCTATACCAAAATGTCTGTGGCCCAAAGAGAGGGAATCTGGACGATGTCCTATTTCTAACTCTGAAAGACCAACACTACAGGACATGTGAAAAGAGTAAGACTATACAGTGAGGACAGAACTGGTGCTGTTTAGCTTTTAAAACAGAAGCTGTTTCTGCTGCACCCATTAAATCTATGATATTGTAGAAGTTTATCTCATAAAACTTGTTCTAGATTTGGTGGAAAGCAGTGAAAGCATGTTTCATGTAAGAAAGCATAATGTTCATTGTGTTTCCAATATGCCTTGTAGCAAAGGCTTCCAGGTTCTCCAAGAAAATATCTGTGTACTTTTAGCATTGCAAAAAATATTTCGTTTTCTCAGTTTTGTTCTTGAAGAAAGCTGAGCAGTTGCACAATTTTGGCTGATACTGGCCAGTAAAATTCAGCCTGAGGCTGTATTTTCTGAGCAACATGCAAAATTGCAGCCCAGACCATCCAGGTCTGGCAAAGCTATAAGCTGTTAAATACTGAGCCTTGTAAGTGGAAGTGTTAGTAATGTTTAATAGTAGGCAGTGCTACCAACTCCACCTATAGGATACCTTAAATCTGCTATTACGTTTATAAATAAGATCATGCTAAAAGTAATATTAAAACAGTAACAAACATGTTTTTCTCAAACTTGAAGAGTCATGAAAGGCTTTGCAGCCTTAAGCAGATATATAAATGTAGGTTCTGATCTTGCAGTATATCCTAAGCGGAGGCAGAAGTCAACACTTTCCAGTTGTGGTGTCAGTATTCCCACAAGAACGTGTTGGCGGAGCTTCACTGCCTTGATCTGCTACATAAAATTTCCGTGGGAGTTCCTGTGCTCTGTGGTTCATGACCTGAAATCTCTGCTCCCACTGAAGTCAGGTTTCCCTGGGAGAGTATTGAGCAATAAATAGATAAGGACCTCTGTGTGTAGAAACATTTTTACTGTAACGCTACCCACGTTTGTCATGTTTTTATGATGAAGGAGAACAGGATCAGGGTGTATGTACGGAGGGGGGAGTAGGCAAGCTGTGTAATAATTAACATCTAGCAGACCTAAATTCTTTCTCAGTTGCTGGAAAGCAGCTGTTAAAGGGATTAAAACAAAGAAGAAAGAGCACAGTTGTTTCGGACAAATAGGTGCACTAATATCTTCCTAAGTTTATGTTGAATTTGTGGTAGGCAAGAAAACGGAGAATGGAATGAAATGTCAGGGATCAAAATGGGTTTCATTGGCAGAGAAAACTGGTTCTTTCTGTCTGCCTCTTTCTTTACATCTAGAGTACTGAAAAAGCCCAAAGAACACTCCCCCCAGAAAAAAAACAAAAACCAAGCAAACAAACAAAAAGAAACCAAACAAAACAAAGAAAACCCAAACCACCACCAAAAATAAAAGATATGGAGCAAAGAGAATTAAAAATCTTGAAATGTCCATAATTGTAACCCATCTCTCATAGCTACCATGACTTCCTCTTTACACTTCATAATCAGCCAAGGTACCATTCCACCTCTCCTTGCTCCAGGCCCAAAGAAACCATATAAAATTGTTCTACCAATTTTAGCTAATCCCCAACCCTTCCAGGAATTCCTAATAGCTTGTCTTCTCCCATGTACATTTTCCCATTCCACCTTATGCTCTTGCATAACAATTTTGGTTGCTTTATAGGAATTTATTTTGTCTGCCTTGGGCTCCTATATTGCTTCTGTTATCTTTCTGCACAGAGACAGCTATAAGCACCAGCTACGAGGTCACAGCAGAAGCATCAGTTTATTGGATCAAAGTGTGCCTGATGAGATTCTGCACTCGAGATGCCCTGGAGTGAGATGAAAACTAGGGGTTAGCAACTGAGAGTGTTGCTCTTTACTGCTTGCCAGTGCTGGGCATTTATTCTGCAGAGTCAGAGTTAGAAAATGAATGAACTCTCCAGCCCCAACCTTTGCTGTTAATTATTTTCCTTCCCAAAGAAGCTGTAGACTCTAGTTTACACCACCTAAAAGTTCGTCAGTGTGCTTATCCTGTGCAATAATGCTCATGTTTACAAAGGGAAGAAGAAATTAATACCATAAAATAGAAGGTTTGCTAGATAATTTATTGTTACTTACTTTTATTCCTAACTAACTTTGAGAAATTATGAGAGATTTCTAATTGCTTTTGATGTAAATAGTTTCTGCCTCTGCATTTCAGCTCAGAATCTCTTTTGTGGGGTAATGAGTTGCCTGCCCCACTGCAGGGGAGGTTTTCCTTATCTAGATTCAGAATTCCTGTCTGTATGAATCAGATTTTCAGTTGCCTCCACTCCTCTTACCGCTAAAGACAAAGGTGGAAAGAAATCAAGCAGAGATGAATTTCCAGCAATGGAGAAGCCTAACTACCTCTGTGACTGATGATTATGGAGTGAGACTTCTGAGAAAGAACATTATTTTAAAAAACTCTTAAAAATGAATAGGTTTCAGTCCTTAGAATACAATTGAACTGTATTGAATACATCAAGGATGATCATACTAAACTAATACCCCTTCAGAATGACAACTTTCCTGAAGGTATTTAGAAGACAAATAACAATAGAAATGAACTATTTCTCTAATAATGCAGAAGAATGGAGCCCATACTTATGAATTCTTGAGGAAAATGGATAAAGGCAATTTCATGCTGGCTCCTTGGCATCATGATAAAACAGAAGGTCTGTACTGCTGTACTGAAAAGGGGTGTGACTATTCCTCAAATCTAGAGTCATGTCTTCAACCTGTCAGACCTATTTTCCCTATCCTTGCTGTGCTGGGAATGCTCACTCTTAGCACTCCTTGGGCTTTGTGTTCTCCTTGAAGTGACATCTCTGGTAAAATGGAGTGGCAGGATTAATACACACTAGGAATTTGGAATATTTGCTGAATCTGGACTTTATAATAGCATGGCATGGAGTCGCATTTCAGAAATGAATTTAAAAGGAGTAGGAGAACTACACTTTCAAGTAGGCTGGCAAGCAGACAGGGGACCATAAATCAAGGTTAATGATAATGGCAATGTTCCCGCTTGGAAGGGAAGATGAACATAAGGAGTATTACACAAATTGGTGCTAGGCCCAGCTTTACTAAAAGCCATTATTTATTATGTTAATGGAAACTAAAGAACACTGAAGTCAGAGCAGTTGCCAAAATCTACGGAAGATGGAGAAGATATCTTGCCTAGCTTCAGCTGAGTCCTACTTGCTGAGTACATTTTTGTTTTCCAAATTTTCTTGGGAAAAAAAAAAAAAGAGTGTAAAAATGTACCTAAAAAAATGACAAGGCTAAGAGGAAGGATGTACTGTCTAGAAGCACATTTCCACAGACTTAGGAAAAGTCCAGATGAGTATAGTGCATAGTATATATTTCAGGATGAATTAATGTTATTGAATATGGAAAAAGGTTAAAATATGTTCTCTACCAGATTTTCTTTGGAATGGGATATATAGCTGGAGAAAAATATTTTGAAATCTTGGTGTCAATGAAGAAGTGTTAACACAAATCAAGAAGTATAAATCATCTTTTAACATTAAATAGCTCCAGAACCAAGTGTTTTTGTGCTTCTTTTGTGAAGTTCAGATAGGTATTAACTAATTAAATTACAATAAAGAAATGTATGTTGAGTTTGAAGAGTTAACAGTATTGAGTGAGAAATCAATGAGTTAGTATAACAAAACATTGAAAGTTCAAAAAAATTTTTTTTTGCCAAATTATGACTAAGAGGGAGAAGAAAACCTGCTAAAAGTATTTATTAAGATGAAAACAGCAAGAGGAGTGAAACCTCAAGAGGCATGAGTAAGGGGGACGAACTCAGTGTAACTTTAACCTGAATATTAAAATTATTGTTTGATATTAAATTTCTTCAGACTCAGAATTTGGTTTTTCCAGAAAGAAGATGAAAGCACAGTGATATTAGAGTTGTGCATTTGAAGTTGTTGGTTTGGTTATTTTTAATTACCTTTACAAAACAATGAGTGCACACTGTGGAGTGTGTTCTTATGCTACAGATGTCATGGGAAAATCAGAAGTGAAGTGAAATATAGATGTGGCCCTCCAAAATCAAGATTAAAGATTTTCTATCCATGGTACTATTAAGTTTTGATCACACCCAAGGAAAAATGAATGAGACAGAAGAAGTAATGAAATCAACACTCTAATTTAGTGGTTGAGTTGTTTCCCTGAAAGACGCAAACATGCTCTTTTAATTTTACTGCATTTAGGAGTTTTGCATCCTATTTCTACTGTATCCATAGTAATTGGACAAGATATTTAAACAGGTCTTACAGCAAGGACTGGAACATGAGTCTGCCCTCATAAAGGAATATTTAAACTGAAAAAAGAAGGATTATCTCTTGGCCTAGTGAATCTTTTATAACTCCAGGGAAAGCTGGCTGTCTAGAAGGGTGCATGAAGTCATCCTCCAACAGTTCAATGTTTAGATCCCATTCCTAGGACATGTGTATTTGATATTTCTTAAGCTAGGAAAACAACTGGAAATAGGTGTTTCACAGGCTGCACGAGTGCTCTGCCCTCTGCGTTTACAGATGACAAAACAACACTACAACTGCCAAAACCTTTGCTGGCATTTCCATGAAGAATCTTACTCAGAAGACATGCTGTAAAAATCTGTAATATATAAGAGAGGTAGGAGAATAATCATAGTCTTCTGATGTAACTGATGTGCTGTGATTTTCTGTGCTGTCCATGCTAGAGCTTGCGTGGCTGGTGCTGACGGGGTGCATAAGTTAGGGATGAAATGGAGACATTGAGGGGCTACCATTTTCCAGTCACACAGCCTGTGTCACACGTCTGACTTTTTACTGGCCATTCTGAAAAGCCTAATGTGCTGACAGCAGCATCTGCCTGGGAATTCGCTGGAAAAGAATGGTCACACAGACAATAAAATCTCCAGAGCTGACTTTCAGGAAGCAGGAGTGGACGACTGGTATCTCTGCAGGCTGCCTATTTGCACTACATCACCTGTGTTATTAATCCTGAAAACCTTGTCACTGTCTGGAAACTATTTGCTTTGACTATATTCAGGAGTTCTGGACCCCATTTCTACCTGCCCCAAAGCAATTCCCTACACTGCATGTAGTCCATTAAACAACACACAATTCCTGTTTAGGGTTTAAAATAAAATAGCTTTTTGCTTTTTGGAGCTCCATTTGGATTTTTATTGACTGACTGTAGTATACTATTATGTCACTTGCCCTGTAAAAGTGCACAAGCCATGAATGACATCAGTGTCAGAGATAAAAAGGAAAGGCCAAGGTCTACAAAGGAGCTTAAGGTACTTAAATCCAAAACATAGGTCCTTGGACTTTTTTCATACCTTTCAGAGAAATGGAATTCCCATCAGTGACGATTTCTAGATGTCTACATTTCTGGTGTTGAAAATATGGATTTATTTCAAAATCCTGGTAGCAGATCAGTATCTAAGTCCTCTCTGGGTTCCTAAGCTCCACAGATTTTGACAGTCTTCCTCGTGATGTCCCTGTACCCTGGGCCTCTCGGGATGTGTTCCAGTTCTGCCTGGGGAAAAGCTGGGAGAAGGAGGTAAAATCTCTAGCCTTTGGCAATGCAATGGTGAAGACAACTCATGGGTGAAAATTTTTCCAGTGTCTATTTTGGCCCAGAGGTTTACGCTCAGATCGCTTGCTCACATTGGCCAGTGAAGCCTCTCCTGTCTGTCACTCCCCTCAGTCTTCAGTGAACACCTTCCACAGAGGAATAAGTGAATTCTAAGTGCCCACCAGTCTGACAGGAGGAGATCCAAATCATGGGGTTGTTGGGGGATAGCCTGACTTGTGTTCTCTTGAGGTTTCTGAATGGATAATTTCACTGTTGAACAATCACTGGGCTGTGGGGGAAAGCGGTGAAGTCTCTCTGCCATCACTGTAAGGTGCTGTGCCTGGTTTATGGGCAATGCAAAGCTGCTCCTCTGCCACAGGAGAGCTGCAGCTGTTAGATATTTGGTGCTGAGGGAGATCTCCATCTTCACTTTGCGAGAAAAGGGCTGGGCTAAGCTGTGGCCTCATTCAAGGCAAAAGTCATCCTGGGTCTTAAGAAAGAGTATCAAACTCTCACATTTTCAGGGGTGTGGCAAGCAATCCACAGGAGAGTGATGGAATGGAAAGCAGAAAATCTGGTCTAGGTTCTCTAAAATTTTGGAAGTTTCAGATCATGGGACTGAGCAGGAACCCCTAACCACCAGTGCAAGTGCTACGCTAGTCTGAATTAAAGTACCAACATGGTATCTTGTGATGCAGAAAAATATTGAGTCTCCCAGCAGGCACAAGGAGGCCATGGCTTTTAAAGACCAGGGAAAATGGATGTCTGGGTGGCAAACACATGAAAACCATCTGGAACATCATCAAAAGAGTTTCCTTGTTTCTTAACTAGGTATACTGTTACCTGTATCATATCTCAGTCTAAGATGGATGTTTAAAAAGCTCTTGTGCAGGCTTAGATAGCACTTGCTAGGTTCAAAATGCTGCAAGCAGCCCTGCCATTGTCTGCAGGGTGTGTTGAAAGTGAGGCTGAAGCAATGGGAATGGAAACAGCATTCTTGGGGTGGGTGGATCCCTTGTCACCAGTTTTTGGCAAGGTAGGGGCTGTGTCAAGGCTGTGCCTGCCTTCAAATCTGCATTTTGAGACACTGTGTTCTTGTCTCAGATCTTCAGATATCCTTGATGTTTCATGTCGTTACCAATGGTAAAAAATATTTGTCTTTTATTTCTATTAAAGGAACAGAGTCTGCTGTCTAGCTCAAACCAGATCCTTGATGTTTTGAGCACTCGCTAGTATCTACCTGGACTACTGTTAAATAAAAATCCATTTGCTTCTCTTTAAGTAATGCACTCAAATACGGTCTCTGCAAAATGCAATTTCCATCTAATGCTTGAACGAGACCTCATGAAATAAGATGCTGAGAAAGATTTACGAGTCACCGAAGCTCAAGCTAATGTGCTGATAGCTGTGGAATTTCAGATGTTTAAATAAAAGTACTCACAGCTGCAGCAGGAATTTCCTAATTTGCCAAAAACCCTAGAAAACAACCCTCCAAAATGGTAAGTAAAGGTTTAGACTATATATGCGCACTTGATTTTTATACAATTTTAAATAGCCCTTGCAAACAATTAAAAATAACTGTGGAATCATCTTCATTTGCAAAAATACTTCCGAGGGTGGAACAAGCAAGGAAGAGTGAGATTTTTAAAATTTCCATCTGCTTTAATTTCTGTCTGCTCTGCTCCTGGGAATTCTCCTAGATGCATACACCTGATGGCACCTACTTTGCAGAATAGCTGCTAAAACCTCCAAATTCCTCTGGGAAGTCTCTTACTGACTTACCCTCTACTGAGACTTTCCTCTGCTTCTAAGCACAGCATAAAGAGCATAACAGACCAGCTCCTGGCTTGAATAATCGTTTGAAAGATTCAGTCATGTTGAGTGAATGTTTTACTTAGCTAAAGGCTGCAACACCAATTTCATTATTTAAAATAATGGAGGATTTGATGCAATGGAAAGCTGATTTACAAATATGATGCATGCCAAATCCAAATTTCAGGTTTCTTGGTTCGCTTAATGTTATTTCAAGATGTTAAATGGACCATACACTAGGTTGTTTTCTGCAGGAAAGATAGACTGCAATCCACTTTTATATGTTTCATCCTTATAGTAAGTGTTCAGAAGAAGGAAAAAGAGCCATTTGAGAAGACAGGCAGTGCTTATAATCATGTAGCTGGGATTGTTTAAGAGTGTTATTATTTTTCCAGTGTATATATGCTGGCATAATGCTGCTTTGGATGGAGTTATGAATGTATATTAATAAAAACTTTTTTACCAGTATAATTCCTCCCCTGGCCAAAATCAGCTACACAAGTATAAGCATATGTATGTAAGCACAACTATGTTTATACCATTGCGAACTGCAGTTGAAGCCTCTTGTATAGGCAAACCCAAGCCCTTCAACTCTTCAGAATACACCAAAATGGCACCAGCCTTAATGTTTAGAGAGTTGACCCTCTTTTGTGAACGAGTTATAAATCACTTTCTCTGCATTTGGGGAATAGTCCTTGAGGGAACATATTTAAAAATATGTCGTGCTTCCAACTGAGGCATTGGAAATGAATTTTTTTTTTGCAATGTCTCTCAAAAACCAGTTGTGTCAAGTGTGCCAAGTGTTTGATGTTGGTTTTCTGACAGGAAAACTTAGAAATGTATTGTTTGGGCTGATTCTGGATAACACAAACACTTCCATGCTTTGATGAATCCTTGATGTTGTAGTTCTTTAGAGAAAAGATGACAACAACATCAAACTCCAGTTGGGGTCCTTCTATCATATTTCAGTTACATGCAGTCAGAAATCCAGCTTCAGGGTAATCACAGAATCCTAGAAAGGTTTGGATTGGAAAGCACCTTAAAAATCATCTAGTTCCAATCCCCTGCCATAGGCAGGGACACCTCCTATAGATCAGGTTTTTCAGGGCCCCATCCTGCCTAGTCTGGAACATATCCAGGGACAAGGAGTCCACAACTTCTCTGGGCAACCTGTCCCCATGTCTCACTATCTGCACAGTGAAGCATTTCTTCTTTTTATCCAATCCGAACCAATCCAATCCAAACCAATCCAGCCCAACCCAATCCAACCCAATCCAAA
>VZRL01004627.1:2945614-3003524 GCA_013397895.1 Origma solitaria
CCAATCCAATCCAATCCAATCCAATCCAATCCAATCCAATCCCCTCTTTCAGTTTAAAACCATCCCCATCTGTCCTATCACTACATGCCCTTGTTAACAGTGCCTCTCCAGGTCTCTTGTATCCCCTTCAGGTACTGGAAGGTGCTATAAGGGTTCCCTGGAGCCTTCTCTTCTCCAGGGTGAACAATCCCACCTCTCTCAGTTTGTCTTCATAGCAGAGGTGCTCCAGCCCTTTGATTACAGCCTGGATGGAGATGGGCTACCTCGCACTCAGGCTCTTGGGGAGCACCATCCTATGAGAGAGCATTGTAAACCCAGTAGTGCTACTGTACTAACACATGGAGTTAATTCAGGACCAGAAGTGAGAGTTTCATGTCCAAATTATTAAAGATATGCAGGGAAGAGATGCAACATAGAGACATTGCAGAAGAGCCTGTTGACTGAGCTGGTTGCCTGGCCATCCATGGCATTTTTCTCAACTCAAATGATGGTTGGAGTCTCAGCTCCAATAATGGTTAAGAGAAGTTGGCTGTGAATGCACTTACTGGTGAAGAAATATATCTTCTAAGGCAAAGGGAATTTTACTCTTAATATAGGAAAATGATCTTACTTCTGTTCTTAGAAGTGGACATAAGTTAGGTGTAAACCCAATTAATTGCTTTTCAATTTGCTGGTCATTGGAGAAGACAAAAAGGCAGTGCTTTTCAAGGCCTGACCCAAACTTCACTGAAGTTTGTAGATGCTGTTTTTCATGGGCTCTTTCTCCAGCCTCTTAGTAAGTATTTGCAATGCCTCGGCTTCCATGATTCATTGTATTGCTCAAATTTCACACTCTGAGATGGAATGAATGTGTGATATCAGTTTAAGGAGAATAAAAATCATTAGAGAATTGTTCCAAGGACATTTGGGACAACTTAGCATTAAATGAGGTTATGTATTTTCAGTTCATCTTACTGCAGCCAGTCAGTACGTGTCATTCCAAGAAGACGCAGCTGAGTTAGAATGATTTCCAGTTCACTGCAGGTTTTTGGGAATTTGCTGCAAGAAATGAATACTCAGTCTCTCCTAGGAGGAAAAGGAACCTACTAGACATCACTGGGTGTGTGAAACAAATATCTTCCAAGGAATCAGCAACATCAGATGCTATTTGAACACTGATAAAACAAGACACAGGCAGTTCAGGACAGACAGTAAATTTTACACTTTGCAAAACAAATGTCTTTGCAAGTGCTAATTCAGCATTTAATCAAAGCTTGTGGTCACAAGAAAGTTGTCAGTTTTGTTTTCCCTTGTTCCTTCTTTTTTCTTGTGAGTTGCTTTTATTAAAATGGTCTTTGATATTTTCTGGAAACTTTTCATTTTCTTGTTATTTTTAAGAGATACGCTGCTGCAAAAATATTGCTGTGCAAAGCGATCTCCTGCAGTGTCAAATTTCTCTTTGTTTTCAATGTTTTTAAAATAGTTCTGTATTTAAATATTTTCTGGCATTGAAGAACTGGGCCATTTTCTTTATGGTTCATATGGAACCATATGTATGTGACAGTGCTGTATAGAACTTCATATTTTATTCATTAATTTGCTTTGAGAGAGTAGCTGTTTGATGTGCAGCGATTTCAAGCCAATTCTACTTTCTAAAATCCTTCTAATCAAACTGGGTAACATCCTGGTATAAATATTTAATTTAAAAAATCCTGACACTTTTGATAATTTTTATTCTGTATTGTAAATGTCTAACTCTTCTTCCATGCATGAAGAAACTAATCTTACTCTCAGTATAAACACAAAGACATTAACATTTATCTTCTACCTTCTAGTCAGCTTCTGTAAACATGTTTCAGTACAATTAAGTAATTTAATATTTGGGAAAGAGTTTGGGCTTACGACAATGCTGTGTCTGCTCCTGTCTGTAGCTCTTAATAGAGTGGCTAAATCGAGGCTGAAATCGCAGACTTCCTCATGGATTTACCAAACCTTGGCCACAGCAAGGAGGGAAATGTGGCATTGGCTGTCTCTGAGGGACTGGGCTGCAGCCTCGGGGGACCCTGGATGTGCAGGGACTGTCCTGTTGGTTTAGTGCCCTTGTGTCCAGGAGGGGCTGGAGATGGCGAGATGGCCTTGGTGTCTCACACAGCCTGTCCTAGTGGCTGCCCCCACTGGGATCAGCTGTCGTCCCGGTCAGGTGCACCCTCTGGACTTGTGTCCTGAGCACAGACACGTTTCAAATGCTCAGCTCAGAAAACACTTTTAAAGAATAGTTGGAGGGAGAGAAGTTTGAGCCAAAATTGGCCTTTTAAGTCATATCCTAATGACTACAAATTGGGCTAGGAAATGAGAAAAGTGGGGTGGCTTTCTCTTTGTTTCCCTTTTAATTTCTTTGGGGATTTTCAATTATTCCTGCAGCCCTAAGAGGGCTCCTGTCTGGGCTTTGCCTCATGCCGTGGTGTTGAGGATGGATGTGGATGTGCAAGTGGGAGGCTTTACAGGGAGAGTGAGCTACCAGAAAAACTTAGCTGCTTCCAGGATTAACAGCAGCTGAATGAGAGTTTTCCACAACACACTTAAAGACTTAGATTACTAGCCAATTATAGATGACTTTTTTGGAGTTGCCTTTAACCCCTCTGCCTACCTCTTTATTGAGGATATACCTCCCTCCTTGTACCTCAAAAAGGCATTTAATATCTAGCTTTTATTAGATCATCCCTTCTATCTTCCCACCAGCAGATGATTGCTCCTGGGAGAAGTGCTTAGGATTTTGTGTGGTCCAGTTTTGAAAGACTTTGGACACAAGAATCAGCCTCTCTCCTTATGGCACAGCTTCGCATCCTACTTTGTTCAAGTGGTAGAAATTGCATTCCAATTTAAATTTTCCTTTTTCCTAACTTCATCCTCTGAGAGCCCATTTAATTACACCGGGCAGCTAAGCCAATTCTCCTTCAGCCAAATTGGTGCTGGCTGAGTCTAACTCCCCCTGAGCTTGGAAAAACACCACGCATGTGACAAAGAGGTAAAGCAAAGACATTCCTGGTAGTTGCACTGTTTTAGAAATCCTTCTCTTCTTTCTCATGGAGAATAGAGACAAGCTGCACTTTTTGTACTTTCTTAATCTCTGTGTTTGGTATTAGGTGCTGTATAGCTGTGACCAATGACTTTGGGAGGTGGATTCTCTGCTGACCAATAGTTGCTAGATTACTAATGGATATATAAAGAAGTTTCTGTAAATAAACTCTCTCTTTTCGCCATCTTGGGTTCTCCTGCCTGCTCCCTCTGACAGCTTCTGCAAATCCCACGAATATAATGAAATTTAAAACCAACAATTCCCCTATTAGTGTCCAGTGGGTTTGCTGAGATCTGACCCCTGACCCCTTGGCACGAGCCTGAGGGAAAGCAGACAGCCTGGGCCCAATCCTCCACTGTCCATCCAGATTTTCCATCAGTTTGACTTCTTTTTTTACAACCTGCTAAAAACGTTGATTTTTCTATTTAAAAATAAAATAAACCCCTCTATTTTTCAGCCCATTGTTATTTATCACAAGTGGTAATCACGTCAATCATGTTTCTGCATTTCCGCTCTGTTTCACTTCCTGAATCCAAGCTACAGGCAAATTTGAAATGCTCTGTGGCAGACAGCAGGGCACATTCAAAATATGCTGAACATTTTGAAGGGATTCTGGAAATAAATTTAGAGTTTATTAGAAGATGGAAACACTATTGTCTCTAATGTGCAATTACAGAATTGCAAACCTTTCAAGAAAATCCGAGCAGCTAGGATAAAAAATTCCAACAGCCTAATACCCCCAGTAACATCCAGGTCTGGCATTTAAATTAAACATCTCTCTCTTTCAAGGTGTGATCCTTTTCACTCTCCCCTCCATGGCCACAAAGCAACATTTAATGTCATTTGCCAAATTAGAAAATCCACTCCTTCTGCTCTGTCAAGGATTCATGCACCCTTTTCCTCTACCTTTCCCAAAAGCAGGAGAAGGGTTGCTTAAAATCTGACACTTGTCTTTGTAGGAGAAGTGGTTTACAGGAGTTGGGTGAGTTTGGATTATTTCCAGAGCAATTTCTAGCACAGCAGCTGTAAGGGCCCTGTCAAAACACCAGCCTGAATCATTTACTTGCTGTCCTTCACCATTCCTTTATCTGTGAGCAAACTAAAAATAGAGATGAATTATGGGGCTCCAAGTAACTACACTGAGTGGAGCATTTGAGATGATGGTGTGTATTTAGCAAGAAATAGTTTATAATTGTAACAGAAATAGTAGGAGCTAAATATAGACTTTCAAATTGATTTGGACTCTGGAGCTGGCAGTTTTGTCTTTATGGTATTTGTATGATTTCCTTATTTGAACTAACATGAAGTGTTTTGTTTTGTGTTTTTTCCACACTGCAAGCATTTTGGTGATCCAACACTTTTGGTGCACATCAGCATGGAGTGTCTGGCAAGTACAAGTCAAATTTTAAAACCAGATTTTTACCCCAAAGTTCCTGTGAAGAAAACAAACTGGGAAGTAGTGAACCCTCAAAGGGTGAACAAGAGAAACAATACATTTTTGCCAAATCCATTATTTTTGTTCAATTTTGATTAACAAGTCCAGGGTAGTGATGTTTTCCTTCTGGCTGTAGAGATATATGAGTTATTTCCTCCCACACTCATCCCAAGCCAGAAGGGCTCAGAGCCCCCTGATTCTGGTGTGCACTATTAATTGCTGCCATGCCAAGCTAGAAAGTCCTCTCCTGTGATTTCCCCCTTGAAAAGCTCCTGCAGAAATCACCGCACCACACTTCCCCAGACATTGTGGATGTTCTCTAAATTCCCCTGGGCAAGTGGGAAGCAGTTTTCTTTTCTGTGGGGCAGATATTGCCTAGTCAATAAAAAGCAAAAGCACATTGGGTTGTCATTGCCCATGGACACCTGGCTGTTGTGGGCAGTACAGTTTGTGGCAGAAAAGGCTAATAAAAAGCAAAACACCACAGTTTCTTAGTCCTTAGATTGCCCAGGAAATAGGCAGTAAAACATCATGAGTAGTCCTCTCACCTAACTGTAGCTGCCTATAAGATAATATTTGGGTCTCAACTAATTGTCTCCCTCTAAGATTGGGGAGAAAGAGGAATCATCCCATCATAACACAGGATTAGTACTACCCACTGGAAATGTGCCACTCTAGTGGATATTGAAAAAGCCTGGATGCCAGTTCAGAGTCAGAGAATCCTGTTGTAAGAACAGAATTACCCAGAAAAACTTAGAGATCCATGTGGGCCAATAAATAGTTTGAAAATGTCTCTCTAGAAGAGATTTCATACAACCTTTCCTTTCCAAAACAAATTATTTGGCTAAAGACACCAATACTACTTCAGTTCAATCTCAATAGAAATAAACAAAAAATATTTTTCATTAAAACCAGCAATTACTGAATAACAGGATATAACATTCCACCACATCCTATTTCTAGCTGCAGGCCTTTTGAAAATGCACCAGCATCCCAGTGGCAGAAATGGCATTTTTGACTGAGCTCCCTGATGTCAGAGCTTTCCAATAACAGCAAGCCTCATCTTCACCTCTCCATCAGGTCTGCCAGGGGGTGAGTTCAGAATTAAGTCAGGAGGGGCAAAGACATCACTGCATCATCTTTCAGCCCTTCAAAAAAAACAAAGAGCACATACTTGGCAGCACTTTAATTTCTATGGTTACTTATGAATAACAGCACAGCTGGGGAACTGTTGCTACAACCCACTAGCAGAGATCATTTAAGAGGTCACACTTAAGCAGATCCATTAAAAAAGCACTGTTTTTTTTCAGAGATAATAAAATTGCAGACTGTAGGTTGTACTCTTTACAGTGGTATCCAGAGGACTATCCTGCTAGTCATAAATTTGCCCTCATTGTTTAGAAAGCAATAGGAGGAAGGATGGCTCTTTATTTCAGACACCAACCAGGACTGATGATTTCTGAACAAAATCTTGACCAGGAATATGATTCACTTGGATTTGGTCAGTCACAGATGTTGATGTCTCCCGTGCTAATGCAGGCCAACGCTTCATGCAGCTTGGAGAGGCTTTCTGGCCAGGGAGACCTGCATCAAGGCTTTGCTTTCTACCAAGGGGACAGTAATACAACTTTCCAGCAAAGTCCAGAAAAAATAATTAACCCTGAATCAGAATGATTTGGGAGTTCTGACACAGGCTTCCTGTACTACCTGGGTGAATAGCTGGTTTGTGTTTTCAATTTTGATGTTTATTTCCTTTCTTAGTTATTGGGGCAGCAGTCATGAAGCCCTGGTAAGTTCATTGCAGAACAATACATCTTTAATTGATGGAACAGACTTTAAAAGCCTTTTGGCCTAGGAAAGCTTATTGCTCTGTATTTCACAGTGCCCTATTCAGAAGGGAAATGAAAGAAAAAATTCACTCTTCTTTTTGTCAGCCATGAACTTACTGTGGTCTCCTCTGAAGCAAATTCACTCCTGAACAGCCAGGGATGAAGAATTTAAGTACTTATTTTACTTTTGCAAGTTCAAAAAGGTAGCATGTCATCAGGGAATGGAAAAGCTGGTATTTTACATGCTTATGGGTAGAATTTTAAAGGACTCTATTAAAAACGTAAAATAATTACTAAACTTAGAATCACAGAATCACAGAACCGTAGAATGGTTTGGCTTGGAAGGGACATTTAAGATCATCTTGTCCCAATCCCCCAGCCATGGGCAGGGAGGTCACCCACTCGATCAGGTTTCTGCATTAACACCCTGAGCCTGTGAGCTGGCCCATGGAAATGCACTGCTGCGTCACTGTAAATGCTGTGTTTTGACATTTTATTCAGTATAGTGCAGGATTGTTATCAGAAAAGACAAATGAAATCCATGTAAGTCCTTTTCCAAGACTCTTTTTCTGCATAGTGTCCCTACACACACTGGAATAAGCGCATCATCCCAAATAAAGCCACTGACATCAGTAGAGTTTCACCTGGGACAGATTTGGCTTACTTTTGCTAATTGCATCATTACCCTCAAGCTGCACTGAACAATTCATTAGTGGCAGACAGCTGAATTTCTAAAAGTGTGTGTAACCTAACTCTAACCAACTGCACAGTAGAAACTACTCTCAGTAGCTCCTCTGGGCAACCAAAGACACCATGAAATTGAATAAATAAATATAAACAAAGAATGTTTTTCAATTCACTCACCATCTGGAGTATTGGATATTTTTCCCACTCTTAAACTAAGGCACCTTTGCACTCTATTACAGACAATCCCCTTTACGTTTTGCATTCTCTGATGACCCCAGTGAATTTAAGAGCATTTCTATGGATTAGAGATTCCCTTACAGCACTTCCAAAGAATAAGCCAGTAGGCCATGGATAGCTAAATTTTTGAAAATTCCTGCTTAAATCTTTTTTTTTGTTGATGTTTAAGGGAATGGTCAAAGTATGATTTTGATTTTCATTCTTTCTTCCTGGATTTTCCTCACCTATTTTCACCTACTGGTTAAATTCACACAAATAATGAGGCAATGCTGGGCATGGCTCCCAGCTGAGTGGGGCTGAGCTGCCAGAGCAGTGGCTGGGCTGGGGTGACAGGGACAGCCAGCTCTCCCCAGCAGCTCCTGGGGCCATTCCCCATGGTGGTGTCCTCATGCTGCTGCCCTGTCCAGGAGCAGAGGCGAGCTCAGTGACAGACAGGGCTTGCCCTGTGCCAGCTGCCCTGAGTGCCTGACAGCCTTTCTAAACCTGCTTAATTTACCAGCAGAGACCTAACCTGGACTCTGCCACGACACCTTTCTTTCCTTGGCAGGTACACGCTGTGTTCCTTCCTCACTTTTTTCTCTAACATCACTTAAGGAGGAATGGTATTGCTTCATCCCTCTTGTGCTAGACTCTGGATAAACAGGATGTTTCCTACAGAACTTGCAGTTTGACTGATGTGTCTAATATCCAGTGTAGGACTTAATGAAATAAATATCCCCCATCCAAACAATCTTAGTTGTTGGCTAAAATTTTGTTTCTTGAGACACAAAGTTACCTAATCTGAAATGTTATGGCTCTTGTCCTCTCTCGCTTACTCATGGTCATACTCTTTCTTGCTTCAGGAGAAGAGGGAGTATCACTCCCTCAGTGGGACACTCTTCTTTCTCCCTGTAACGGCTGGAAATGGCAGAGGCTGTGTGTAGATGCTCAAAGGTTTTTCTGGATCTCCCAGGAGCTGCTTCGGTGCAAGTGTGGCAGATCTGGGGCCATGTGACCTACAGGTGTGTGCCCTACCAAATATTCCAGTCTGGAAATGAATAACTTTTTAGTGTCTGGGTCATCTCACCCCACCACAGACCCCTGAAATAGCTGTTTTGAACTGTACCCTGCAAGCGCCTGTTTCTGTTCAGTGGTTGTAAAGGCATTCTGGATGAACACCTCAGCTGCACCATTCCAGAGATATCCAAGGCCTGGAGAGGCTGGTTCAGACACCAATCCCCTGCTGAATGTAGGTCTAGATGGGGGCCTGATCAGCTCATCGCTTGATGAAGTACCAGAGACTGTGATTTTCTCACACAGATATTATCTACAGAGCAAAAATCTGAGATCAAATCTTCCATTTCTCCTACGTGTCTCTCTCCACCCCAAGGTATTCAACGCCCTTTGGCCAATGTCCAGCTTGCAGACTGAGCCCAAGTTCTCCTTCCACCCTGCCTGACTTGTATTTTAGGAAGACCTACATGCTCTGGTCCCATGATCAGCATTTTCAAGTTTTTCAAGAGTTGGGGCTGTGCCCAGAGAAGCCCACTGGGGCCTCCATTTGTGAATATTCCTGGTAGATGCTGACTAACATGCACCTGCTGCTCAAACAGGTCCCAGCCAACGCCCTGGTTCTGGTCTGGCTTTGCTGGTGTCTCAGAAGTGCTGACTCATCAGATCCTCTCCTGTGATATGCTGGAGCAGTATCCCCCTTCGTCCTGGAACTTCTCCAGACCTTATAACTTGTAATAGCACAGGGTTACCAGAAAAACAAATCATCCTTCATGAATGACCTCATGAGACAAATGTTTAATTGTCCTCCACCTCTGGTGATCTACAGAAGTTTTGTGTAAATAAAGGAGCTGAATCATCTTTTTCACAAATGTTTAACTTGACCCAGTCTATAAAAAAGGATAAAAGTAGAAAAAGATTTTTTAAAACATACTGTACATGTCCAATTTGTACTGCTTTAGCAAAGTATAGCCAAAAACTAGAGAGCTATTGACCAGTTCTTGGCAGAAAGCTTGTTTCTTTTCTATCTATCTATCTATCTATCTATCTATCTATCTATCTATCTATCTATCTATCTATCTACCTCAGTGTCTTCATGCTTTCTTTATATCTACAAGACTGGTCAAACAATTATGTTAGGGGATAAAGAAAAGTCCATTAAGGCCTAAATTAAGGAGACAGCAGTCTAAAATTTAGAGAAGACCATGAGCAAGTAAGTTCAAAGGCAACTATTCCACAGCCAAGTGCTGTAAATCCCTAGCAAAAATCTCTAACAAACTCTCTGTGGTGTAGCTTTATCACCAAATGTTTTGTCTTCATTTAATTAGTGGAATAAATTACAAATAAAAGTTTATTTGACTCTTCATTTCTCAACTTCTCTATCTCTATTTCTTTAACTCTCCAAAGTATAAAATTGCTTGTGCAAAAGGAGCACCTGCAATGACAGTTTCTTACTTTCTCTGATTCCAGGAATAAAGACAAAAAACCACCTCTGATGCTTCACTTCCTGCCTGTGCATTCAAACCAGCTGCTTCAAGCCCAGCCATTCTAGTACATCCCTGCATTTGATACCTCTTCGCTAATTTTTAAGCTCTCAAGCAATGATTAATGAAACGGGCAAATCAATATCAAACTGAGACTAACTTTCCTTTTCTACACAGGAAGCATCCAGTGTGGTGAATACAAACCAACATGGAAGCACCACTTGGAAGCAGGTGGTGAAGGTGCTTCCCAGGGCAGTGCAGGTCATGCTAAGGAGGGAGCTGGGTGCTGTCCTTGCCTTCTCTGAATCAGTCACCTCCTCACTGGCAGCACAGTTACAAAGGCTCAGCCTTACCCTGAGTGGGGCTGCGGGCTCTGCACTCTCCTGGGCACTCATCACCATCCTAAACTGGGCTCGGCAGCTGCAGAGAGGAGCAGGGCTTTAGATGTACCAATCTGCAAGGTGCAGGTCCTATCGCCGAGTCCTGCCCCTCTCTCCTTCACAATATATACACCTGCCAATGCTTGTGCTTCTGCAATTTTCCACCCATAGTTATGCCCTGCAGTTTTGAGTAATGTGATTACAGTGAGTTAATTTAACACTTCAAAAATAAAGTAAAAATTAATATTGGTACATTTAAAGGGTACATTGGATTCTTTAAATTGGCATAGCAAATTGTTGTCCCAATTAAAGCAGATTTCATGCTATAATTATTTCAAGGAAATAAGTTTGTCTTGTTTGAAATGGCTGGAAGATTTTAGGGACCATTTCATAATTCTGTAGACTCCAAGAAGATAAGTAGACCAGAAACTGAGCTTTTAAAACTCAAGGAATCATAGCATGCAGCAATAGTAATTTGACACAGAGCTTACACAATAGATTTCATTTTTTCTTAACAGAACAATAATTGAAAACTGACTTAGCCCCTTAAATAAACCAGTGACAGCTGGGAAAATCAGCAGATTGGCCTTTTGTGCCTGTTTGTAGCAGATTTTGGCAGCAAGATAGTTGATGTAGTCTCTATAGGACACAGTTATTATATCTTCCAGATGTGCTTGACCTTTATCTTGGATAAAAAAGCATCTTGCCATAGAAACTATCAATTTATATACTCTTAGCCCAAGTCATCAGCTCCTTTAAGATGCTGGAAAACCCCTCTTGTGATGGTAATGCTTCCAATGGCACTCAGTACAGACACCTAACTTGTGAGTGCCTAGATTTTTCAAATGCGTGTCCATAATTTAGCTCAATGTGTGCCTGTAGAGCTTCTAACATGAGGAAGATCTATAACATGATAAGGGTTGCTCAGTGCTTGCAGAGGGACATTCAGGAGGTTCTTCCTTGGGTAGCTGCTCACAGTGGGTGGAAGTAGAAAGAAAAACGGCGATGGCTTCTTCATGGATTGCTTTTCTATTTCTTTATGTGTGTGGGATGATGCCACTGCTGTCTTTGGCTCTTTGGGGAAACTGTGTCAAACACAGTGCCCAGGGAAGAGTTAACCTGCAAATATCTTAATGCTCACCTGCCAGACAGTGGAGAAGGGCACAGGCCACCTCATACCTCACACCTCTGACTCAAGGGGACAATGGCACACCTGTGTCAGCGTAAATTGTTCCACTGGCAAAACCCCAGAGCCAGGAAAGCAAAAAAAGGAGCCTCTGGCTGTAAATGCACTTGAGTCAAAGGAGGATTTTCAGTGTGTTAATTTGACTGTGTGGCATGAGAACAGAGTGACTGTCACACATCAGTGTTTATGGGGAGGAGAATAGGGGACAGAGAGGAGCAGAAGAGAATAGGGGAAAGAGGTAGAGTGCTGTGGGATGAGAGGGGAGCTGTGGGCACCCTGGGACTGGCTTGGAGGCACAGAGGAGAGGCTGAAAGCATTACATCAGCTTGAAGAGAGGATTTTTTTTGGTGGAAAACAAAGCAAGATGAGATGTCAAGTGTATTGTATTTGCAGTCACATACTCAGGTCTCTGGGCTAGTAGCTGAAGAGCCATGGCTACCTGACTCCCAATGGTTTTGTGGCATCTGTTAACCCTGTGATGACTGAATTTCTTGCTTTTCTGTTTCATATAGGTGAGAAATCCTGAAACAGAATACAGGTTCAGTACAGGAATCCAGGCTGACACACTCAGAGAGATCCGTGTCCTGGTCAGTGCATCTCAGACAACCTCAGTGCAGCACTACAAATCTGTGACCTCCTTCCATCATCATAGGAACCAGTATTTCTTGGTCCCCTGTGGTCAGGCAGGCTCATAGATGTGAGCTTGTCACCTGCTCTGAGGCACAGTGCTCCCACAGGGCCACCTCATTATGTGACTTTGCAAAGAGATGCCTCGTGTTGGGAATTTAAAGGGCTGGAGGGAGGTGTGACAGGGTTTGTTAAGGGTACACAGAAGAAACCTTGAGTAATGCGATTACAGTGAGTTAATTTAGCACTTCAAAAATAAAGTAAAAATGAATATTGGTACGTTTAAAGTGTGCTTTGGACCCTTTAAGGTTGCAGAAGAAACCTTGCTGACAGAAAAACTAGAGCCAAGCTGCACGAGCCTGGTGCCCCACCAGTATGGAGCACTGACAGTGATGGATACCTCTCTGCCCTCTACATTGCTGTACGACAGGGAGATGAGCTTACAGAAAAGTGAGAGTAAACAAATGATGTAGGAAAGAGAGAAAAAAGGGTCTGAAAGACATTCTCTCATGTCCGCATTTCACCTAGATCTAAAACCTTGGAGATCCTGTGGCACAACAGTAAGGCACTTTCAAAGGAGGAGGAGGATTCTGGAACATAGTTTCTGGAATAGCGCGTAACGCTGTTTCGGCAGCTGATTTTCTGAGGGATTGTTTGCGGGAAATCAAAAAAGAAACAAGTCCACAGTAACTGCTCAAATTTGACCTAAATTACACACAAATCAAAAATCTTGATTTTCAGCCTTTGTGTCTGTCTTCTGGCTCTTCTACTGAGTCAAAAATGCCAGCTGGCAACAGATGGATGGTGCTTTCTGAGATGTTGTTTCCTGGAGATAGGAATATTTTTAAGGGAGTTGATAGGCAAGGCAGGACTTTGCTTCACCACACAGAGCCTCTGGTATGATGTTGTTGGAGGACATTACTTAGTTTTGCAAAGGGGAATCTCTAAACAGAGCTTTCTTCCTGTGTTCTGCAGAGCTTCCTGAAAAGGACAAATTCTGTCTATAAATCCCTGTTTCTTTTGCTGTTCAGAAAGATGTAATACTACCCAAACCAATTCATCTGTATTTGGTATTTAAGTCATTGCACAGTATCTTTAAATCATGAGGCAAACCAAGGAAGGCAGTAAAATAACTCGGTAAAATGTATCTCATCAAAATAACCAAAATGTTGAAATAGCAAAGAGAGAAAAATGGAATTTGACAAGTGGGAGGAGGAAACAGCTGCGTCAGTTGCTACTTTGCTGTGTAAACAATTTAATGCAATTACAAATCTGCTTCTGATCCCACTGTGCTGTAAATAAAAAGGTTTTTCACGTAGGCTCTTCCTCTGCGTCCATCGGAAGTCCTCTCTGGGCTCACAGGCTGTCCCGGCAGCTCGGCAGCACATGGTGAGCTGTGTTTGGAGCGGCACACAGGTTCCAGCCTGAGCCTCTGCAGATGCTCTGCTCATCTGCAGCGCTGGGGATGGGCAGGTGCTGTCAAACCGTGGGGTCAGGATTGGGGCTCAGGCTGTGCCTCACTCTCAGGGTTGGTGCCAGGCTAGAGCTCAGCTCACCTGCTCAGAGCTCTCCTGCAGAGCGTGGCTCAGGTCTGACCCGTACCTGTGAGCTTTGACAGAATTCAGAGGTTTTACTCGCACACATCATGGCATTCCATGACAAGGAAACAAGAGGCTTCCGAAGCTGTAAGTGCAGGTGGCTCACCAGCATGGCCTCTCCTGTGGCTCGCTTAGGGGACGCTTTGATGGAGTTGTCACACCGATTCCTGTGGCACACCCCTCGTGCTGCGGAGGTAGCTTCCTCTGCCTGCTGCTGCTTCTTTCAGCTTCATCAGCTGAAACCTTTTGTCTCAGAGATCACTGCTTGCTGGAGACTATTCATTATTGAGTTTGGGTTGCTGTTTTTTGGTGTGGTTTAATCCCTGATTTACTCTCTGTGCCATAGACACGCACCGTAACCTGCACGAGACATGGAGGAGTTTGGATAGGTGCACAAATTCGAGGAATTGGTTTAGACAGAGTTTGATTTGAAGTGTGGAAACAGCACAATGAAATAACTTAAAACACATTGCTTCACTAATCAGAGAGGGTGTACGCATTGAAATGGAATTTGTATGAAACCTTCAAGCTTTTCAAACCATTTCTAGTTTACATAGCTATATGTTAATCCACAATCTATAGTTCTGAACAGCCTCATAGCAACCACAGATCAACAAATGATTTCCCTGGGCTCTTAGGCATACCACTGCCATTAGGTCCTCTGACTTTTAATTAAGAGGAAATGTCTCTAAACATCTTGAGGTAATTAAAGTGGTAATATCTTCTGTAAGATGCAGTTGTTAAAATAATAGCAATTTCCCTTTGTGACTCAAAAATATAATAACTGCAACTTCATTAGACAAATTAGGTTTATCAAATTATTTTTTTATATAAACTTAAAATGTAAAGTATGCTCACAGTTCTGCTGTAATTCCTGAATGTAATAAGAGAATTCCCTGTCCCACATTTTAGTGTAACTCTTGATATAATGATCTTGTTAACTTTTATTATGATTCTAATTAATATACCATATTACAAATAGCTACTTATTATCTCTTTGCCATTCATAGTGCTTTCATAAGGAGATGATTACTGTGATAACGTTATGACTCTGTTAAAGCAATATACATGCTAACCTGGCTTTACACATCTATTTCTGGCTGAATTCTGACAGAAAGAAGCAGCAACCAGAAAAAGAATGATTTGAATAAGCATGCTTAAAAATTGTTTATTTTTGCTTCTGAACACACAAGTGTGGGTTGAGTTTTGTAAATAAGTGTGTGTCAGTGCATGTATGAGATCTGAACAAAAATGTTGCAACATGTTGCAGTGAACCACTGGATTTTAGGAGTTTTTAGAAAATAATATTATTCCAGGTGTTGCCTAGATACATATGGAAGCAAAAAATAACGGAACCAAAATTTTAACAGATGTAATTACTTTAAGTAGTGGTTTAAGGAGAGACTTCCAGTGTGGATGAAAGCTCATCATCAGCCAGTCTTGTTCTTATGTCAAAACTATCTCTAAACTTTAAAACTCCTTTGAGTTCCCTGTAAAAACTGTTGACTTTCCTCCCAAACAGTAAAATGTACTTATAGAAGTATGTGCCCAGTATTTCCTTTTCTCAGTCCTTGGAAAATGCACCTCTGTCCTTATCACATCCATGCCAAATGCAAGACATTATTTGCACTTTCTCTTAGCACAGGACTTGGCACTGTCCCTTTCCTTCCTTTTCTCTCCACTGATTTCATTGCTACATTAAGTGTAAATTCTTGGTCTTCACTCTCAAGGCTCATCATAGTCTAATCCTAATTTTGAAATCTTTTATTCACTGATAGGATATTTCCTCCAGCCTCCATGATGCCATTCTGTAGGCGAAGTACTGACTACCATTTTTCATGTAAGCTTCTTTTCCAAATTAGGAAGGCCTCAGAAAATTCTGGCTAAAAATGGCAAATGGAGCATTGAGATTGCTGCACACAGTGCTACCCAGCACTGACATATTGATTTGTTCAAAGTGCATAATTTCTTGTCTTCTCTTTAAATTCCAGTGTTTTGGAGATTTATTTGTAAGAGTACATTTGTGTACAGCATTTAGGATGGTGGGACCCTGAGCTGTGATTTCATCTCCCATGCATTACAAGCCCTCCCCCCTCTCTCCACCAAGAATCTACAAAAACATGTGATGAGAAAATACTAGATCTCCAAAACAACATCTATGTCTGCCTGTTCCAGTGTGTTAATTACAATCTAACATTGGCTCTGTATAAAAGAAAATGTGAGATTTCAGGACTAACAGAATTACCATTAATCTTGTCTTGAAGAGTAGCGTTTGACCAAATCATACCTGAGTCGCCTGAGCTCCTGGGATGGAGGAACATCTATGAGTGAGTTTGTGTTAGACCTCCTAATTGTTTATCTTGGTTGCATTCCTGAGTGGGAATTTGAATACACATGAGAAAATCACTCTTCAGAGTAGTTCAGAGGTAACATGATGGTTCTGAGAAGTGCTGAGACACACCTCACTACTAAGGGTGATGCCACCATATTCCTCCCCAATGAAACAAACTGTAATCAATCATGTTGCAGATTGAACTTCTCAGGAATGTGCCTTTCAGTTGAGTTTTTTTGCTACCCGACTGAAGCAAAATACCATGAGTCTTTTGACTCTGAGCTTTCTTAGGTCAAAATGAAAAAAAAAAAACCCCAAGAAAAGTTTTTTTCTTTAAACATCTAAAATCCTGTCTTATGAGATTAGCTGGTGAATCAAGTTTTGAATAATATTATTATGGGAGAAGTCAAGCAAACAGAAAGATGACTCAAAGAGTTTACTGCCAGGACTATTTCTTAACACAGGAAAATCATATCTGGTTGCATATGGAATCCTCCCACAATGAACAGGGAGCCTGGCAACAGAAATAAAACTGCAAACACTCCTACTTCTGCTGTTGAACTGTCCCCACTGCTGAAGTATAATGAGTAGACACCAGAAATTTGGACACTGAGGAGGAGAAACCATAACATAGCTAAGCAATTCTGTGCCTATTGCCTTCCCTATTGTCAAAACAGACAACCTGGTCTTTAGAAAGATAAATTTCCCTTTAATTCTCCCACCCCATCAAAAGAACCCAAATGAAACCCAAAACAAAAAGCAAGCCAAAAACATAGTGGGAAAATCCCCGAGCACATGCTCTTGCTGTAACCACGATGGGCTGTGCAGGCTAGGAACGTGTTCCTTCTGCTCCCGCAGAGTCCAGCAGGACAGCCCTGCACCATCTCCTGAGGATCACCTGGTCACTGTCACGGGGCCAGCTGGGATGGAGCCCAGCAGGACAGCCCTGCACCACCACCCAAGGATCACCTGGTCACTGTCACGGGGCCAGCTGGGATGGAGCCCAGCAGGACAGCCCTGCACCACCTCCTGAGGATCACCTGGTCACTGTCACGGGGCCACCTGGACCAGAGCCCAGCAGGGAGAGCAGAGTGGCTCTGGCTGGATCTGTGCCTTGGATGAGCAGCACTGAGTGCAACTGACGGCTGGGAAAAAAATACATGGTTTGCATCTGCCGCAGAGCATCACTCAAGCATGCAAATATTTATGGATTGAGCAAAGAACTGGGCTGCAGCTTGCTGAGCGTCTGAGGCACTTGTGAGTTTGTCCCACTGCCCCACACTTCTGGCTGTGGAACTCACCCACAGATTTGGGACTGGAACAGGATATGCAGCTCTGCAGAGCTGGAAGACATCCCTTTAATAAGAATTTGTAAAGAGATCAAAACAAGCACAGAAACCCAATTCCATCCTACATGTGTCAAAAATAAATTTACAACTGGGAATACTCCCCAGGAGATATGTTTTTCCTGGCTGCTCCCTCACACTAGTGAAACACAGCCAGTGCTCAGTTCTGGACTTTGCAAACACTCATCATTGATAAACTAGATGGAAAAAGCCAAGTGTTTGTGTGGGCTTAGAAATTATTTAATGACACTCAGACAAGTATGTTTTTGGAGGGCAGTTCATATGGCACCAGCTGCTCTGATTTAAAGGATCTTGGTACAGCATGTAACAAAACCATAGATTATGGTTTGGTCATCCAAAATAATGTGTATATGCACAAACTCTCCTTCAAAGTAAACAATATTCTTAAATCTCTCCCCAGTGATCAGACACAAATTATATTTGTTTTGACGTGCGACATTTTGCTCTACTTTGGAGAAGCCTATAATACTGCAATTGCTTCAAATTTTAGGCTCCCCTTTGACGTGCTAAATATTGAGTGTGTTCAGTTTCCTATTGTACCACATTTTTCTCTGGCTTTGAATTCAATATTTTTTCTCCTTTATGTTAGTTTGTGCCCTGTAAGGAAAGCAGAAATTTGGTATATGGTTTCTGCAAACACAGATGAATACTCATCCAAAATACAGTTTCCATTTTCCAGGCAGGCTGGCATTTGGATGTGGCTTTTTTTAACAGTAGGACTGGTCAAGAATCAATTTTTCTGATTATATAAAGGTTATAATGATCTCACTTTTTCTTACTCTTCCTGTGACACTCTCTGTAGTATTTAGAAAAATTTCAATTCTCTCCCAAATACATCAATGTCAGTTGTTACTGAGAGCAATCAGCCAGGGTGGAGAGAAAAGCATTCACCCTCCCTCAGCTCTGTCTGACCTACGATGACAAAATCTCTTTTTATCCCTTCATTTTTGAGGATGTTGCATACTTGGGTCAGCAAAACCAGTCTGGTTTAAACTTAGGAAGCCTTTTGGATTATGTCAGTTCTCACTTAATTTACCAGTTCACCAATTCTGCACATTTTAATAAAAGAGATTTTAAAATGATTTCCAGTTCGCTGAGGAAAATAATAAGCAGTGGCAGGTCTAGGATTATCCTTAACAACATCCCTAAAGCACATAGAATGATTTCTCCATGGATGGCTTCCTGAGATCCTGTCAGTCATGAAGTTCCTAACCCAATTCAAGTGTGTTTGTTGATAGACAGAATGCTGATTTTTTTCATTTGCATCATGTGGCACTAACTATGGTGTGTTAGAGGTAAATGTCTGTGTTGCATGTGACACATATGCAAAAAACAGAGTGTGAGAATAGCTGGGATGAAATCAGGTTTGTCTGATAAACTGTATTTTCTGTAATATTTCTGATTGATTTTTTTTGTATTACTATATGCTAATCATTTTATTAGTTGAATCCCCCTTCCAGTTTTCCATTAGTTTGTTTGTCACCGAATCAATTCTCCACTCTTCTTCCTTTTAAAATATTGGTAGCACAGCAAACTCTAATCTGGTGGAATTTCTTTGATATTCTTAAATATAAAAGAAATTAGTATGTTTAGACCAGTCAAATCTTCATAGTAAAGCCTTCACCATCTTTTGTTATATGGATTTTAGTTTCCCATAGTATGTGTAGCTTAAGAGCTTCCTGGGTTACTGAGGGATTGGAAAATATTTCATCACATCCCAGTGATAAGAGCACGTAAATACAGTGCAGAACCACTTGCTGAATAATTCTTTTGCCTCTTTATAAACAATTTTGTCACCAAAGCTCATATTTTTGCCATAGGAAATTATGTATGTCTGTAGATTCTTGTATTAATTATTACCTTTTACAAAAGAACAGATCATGCTGTCAAAAGAGGTTTCATTCTCAGGCAATGGTTGCCTGTTCCTTGTGGACAGGCAGCCCCAGAAAGGTGGAGGGGCTAAGGCAGAGCAGTGTACGCTGTGGAGCACACTGGCACTGTGGTGGCTTTCCTCTGCGTGCCCTGGAACCTGTCCTGGCCCATGGATCACGTCTGGAAATCATGGATTACATCTCTGTCACAGCCACGGGACAAAGTCCAGACCCATGTTGGTCCTTCCACAGGTTGTTTTCTAACTCCTGGTTATCTCTCCATGGCAAATATGCCGCAGGAAACTGCCCTTCTAAACAAAACTGACACCATGAATTGAGGCATTTTTCTATCCAAGAATATATAACTAAAAAATATCCTTTGCTTAAAAGGAGGAAAAAAAATGGATATTTTATAATTCGGCAAAAATTAGTATTTAGCAAGGCTCTGAGTAGAGACAAGACGACAAGTGAACTGAGTTGGGAAGGGAACTTTGCAGGATGGAATAACATGGGCAGGTGAAGGCAGCTAATGGGGGTCTTTGGAGATTGCTGCAAATCTCAGCAGATGCTGGATACTAAAACTGACCATAGTTCCCAAACAAAATACATAAAAAACAGTGTAAATTGTCTTCAGGAAATACACTGGGAATTATTCTAGCCATACACTTACTGTCTATTCAGTTAAGAAATACAGTGAAGAAATTCCTGATGGAACTTGAATTTATTCAAGACAGATTCATGCTGTGGGGATGCTGAACAAATGTAGCCAGGGTGCAAAAATTTGAGAAAAAAACAGAAGGTAGTCAAGAGAATTGCTGTTCTCTCAATTGCATTCACCTCTCTCTTTGCCTTGAAAGGAACTTGATGTAAAATACTTGATGTGAAATGCTCTGCCTGTGTTTCATAAACCTGTGATTTGACTTGCTTGGAGAAGAAGGAAGCTTTCTGCTTCTGTTGGCCCTGACAGTGCTGCGGGCAGCCTGCTGTGCTCCAGCTGACCTGCACTGGGCTGCATCGTGTGGCTCAGATTATTCCATCACATGGATGTCTCATGCAGAGAGCTCCCCTTTGCCTACAGTGCTCCTCAGGCCATTGAACCGAGTTAAAATGCTCTCACTCTGATCTCAGGCTAAGGAGAATTGGGAATAACAAAGCCCTTGAGGCCTGTGAAGGTGTGGGGCTACCAGAGGACACATGGCCTCTGTGGTGTCCGTGTGGCTGGAACTGAGGGATTGGCCATGCTGGCAGCACAGGCTGGTATGAAATCAGTGCTCGCGTTTGAAAACACATTAGGTCAGCGAAGAAAATATAGGAACAAAGGCAAACAGAAGAGGAACTTGCAACCTGCAGAATGCATGATAAATCATTTATTACAGTGAGAAAGAGGCTTTCAGACAGAAATGGCAGCATATGAGTCTACTTATTCCTGCAGCAAACAAGCACCTCCAGGAAGCCTGCATCTACAGAACTGCAGCTGTAAAGGATGGCAGGGCTTCCACATGACCCACGAAGAATTTCTCCTGAAATTATCACTCCTAAAAGGGTGATGTGAAATATTCATGTATTTATCCTGCCACATCAGCAAGGGAGGTGCGTGCATTCGGTGTTCTAATGCACATCAACAATTTAACTCTTCCTGTTTGGAATTCCACCTGGTTTGGCAGCTAGGTGGTTTGACAGTCACAAAGCAGAAAACTGCCACTCTCCAGGGGAGGAGCAGGGCACAGGGCACTGGGGAAGCACTGTGTTATGGCTCTTTCAGGCCTACTTGGATTCGACTTTCTGGTGCCTTCACTTGGCAGCTCAAAAGGACAGATTGCTGAGGCCAAATTGTTTTGGACTGAAGCTATTTGACTGACTTTGACCCAGCTCCCCAACCAAGATAAAATGACACATCCAACTTTATTTGGCATTTGAAGTGGGAGAGAAATGACTTCTCTGTCCTGCCAGAGGCCTCTTTTATTTAAAGTTCTACAAAGAGGAAGAAACTACATATAATAATGACATCTTGTGGTAGTTGTTGAATTATTGCCCTATGATTTAGCAGATAATTGCATGCCAAATTACATGACATCTCTCTCTTTCCATGCTGCAGCTCTGCAAGCTCTAACTTACAAATTCTCCTGCTCTGAGAAGCTGGATGTTAGAAGACCTCTGGAACATTTGACTTGATTTCAGAGGAAAAGGCTATTTTGCTCGTTTGATTACAAAGATCTGGCTAAACATACAGGTCAGAAATTCACAGTCACACCAGATTAAAGAACCTGATTATGGTTATCCAGGTATTCATACTGAAAACACAAGTTTTGATAATGTTGAGTGCGGAGTGGCTCTGGCCCATAGAATAAGCCTGTCTTTGCTGCACCCTGGCTTTGTACTGGGGGTGAGAGTAAAGACTGACAGCCTTTGCTGCAGCACGTGAAGCCTGGCACCTGCACTGAGCCAGCAAACAGCCTTGGTGGGCAGCCACCAGCTCTCCGTGGCTGGGGGTGCAGGATTTTTTAGAGTAAATTCCCAAGACCTCACAGTGCTCCTACTTATTTCAGCTTTGGTGCTCAGCTCTGTGACTCCTGCCATTAACCAGGGGTGCAAGAGTCCCATGAAGCTCTAAGTTTATTGCAGGCTGTGTGATATTTCACATTTAGGATCCATAATTGTGCAATTTAACTGAGTATCCCATTTTGCCTGCCCATAATCATGTTCTTGTTGGTGCAGCCTCTGCTGTGCTTGCTTGAGTTGAGGCTGGAAGCTTTTCAGAACAAGCAGTACGCTTTCCTGCCAGTTTGTACAGTCCTTATCAGCAGTCAGGGGCTCAGCTTTTATCAGGGAGTTTGGCTGTTGCCGAGATAGTCATAATAAGTGAGATTAGCAGGAACAGTTAAGGGATAAATTTTTACAGTGTGTCTGTTTATTCTGTCATGTGTTTGGTGAGTATCCTTGCGGTTCACCAGGTCTTCAGATCTGTGCTACTGTGACACAATTTTCCTGTGGTTTTATGGGGATGAAGGTGGCTTAAGCTCTATGCCAAACATCTTTGTGTTTTCTTCTGCGCTACCAAAGCCTCATAAATAGACTTACAGTTTATAAGCAAGATTTACACACAGCTGTTTCCCAGCTGTGAGGAAGGAGGCAAGAAAAGATCGTGTCACTTATGAAGAGCTCAGAGGTGAAATCACATACATGTATGACAGTGAATGATCAGCATTGACAATACAGAATGTGGAGTGGCAGATCACTGATACTACATTTAATGTAGCATGGAATCTCTTCCCCTTTCGCCTTTTCCACTGCCAGAGCTCCTGGTGTTCACACTGGATATTGGGCATAAAGTGCTCCACCTGTTTCCTTCAGATCCGCAAAAATGCAGGCAGGAGAGACTTGTTGGATTCCCTATTGATACAGAAAATTGCTAAAGATAATCATGAGACCCCTGACTCCATAATATCTAATGATAGGTGTTTAGCTGTATTGATCTGTTTTTTTTCCCATAGGACAATGCCACCTATTGGACTTTATTAAAAGAGGCAAAACAGTTCAAAGAAAGTTAATACTTCATGCTGGGTAGTTGTTTTTGGTTTTTTTTTTAGCATAGAAGAAAGAATAGAGGCAGAAAAACCACAGGCAATGCTATCTCTGGCAAGGAAAAAGACATTTAGGGAAAAAACACAGGTAAAGTTTAACAAGACAGTTTTTATCCATTTTCCAATGGGAATATAAACAACAGTCACAGAATTTCAGGCTTTTTGTTTGGGTTTTTTTTTTAAACTGAAGTATGTTGAGGGTGATCATTTTTAATTGACCTTGAACAAGTGGTGGTAAAATTACTAATATTTAAGACTGCTCTTGGTCTGGCTAAAAAGCTATCTTTCCAAAAAAACCCATTCATTTCAGCTAAAAGCTAACAGTCTGTGATTGTTTCCAACTTCCCACTTCTGAGCTAAGACAACACAGGGTGTGCCACTAATCAGAGCCATCTTTTCATATTGCACCTTACTTACTGTTTGGTTCCTTAGAACTGTTGCAGTTAGAAAGCTCCCAAAGGCATCCCATGCCTCCAGGGATGGATACCTGGCATTGTTAACATTGAAATTATTGCTTTTCCTTACCTCTTCCTTTCTTTTTTTCTGAAAGGCAATACAGGTTGGTTCTCTGCAATCCAAGAATAGTAGAGCCGAGGGAAAGATGCTCCCCAAATGTTCTCTCACTATAATCATAGTTAATACAGGTTTTGTCTAGACTGTACTAATTTTGGGGTTTTTTTTGCTTTTGTCAGTTTATTCATAATCCCTGGTAGAAATGTGTTTAAATTATTTACCTTCTTTGATATGAAAGCAATGACAAAAGACTGATTGGAAAAATTATTTTATATAAACTTTGCAAAGCAGCAATCATAATGAATCTTCATTTTTTAAAATTTAATTGAGTAAATATGTATAGTGTGCAGACATGTTCCTCTTGCCCTTGTCATTATTATGTTAACAGTCCCTGAGATCAAGTTGGACTTGATTTCAAAGTTATTTTAAAACTTGGCACCTCTCAATGAAAATCTCTTCCATTTTCAGTGTTTGACATATGGTCTCATTTCCTCCTGATGTTTGAAATGAGGTATCCATCTCTGGCCCATCCAGACTCTTACAAGTTGTTTGGTTTACAATTTTGACCTCAGTCTGCCTATAACAGGTTTATTAATGCAAACTTCTGCCCACCATGAAGGTCTGGTCAGAGCTTTGTTGCCTTGAAGCATCTCTCCCCATATATTTTTATATAACTGCAAAATAATAATAAAAACCGATTAGTGCATATAGAAGAAACAAAGAAAACTTCTGCAAGATAAATTATTTAAATGATTGGCTGAAATGAGATTTTGATTGAATTTCTAGATAACAAATGTGAATAATTACGTACAGGCAAGAACAAACAGAACAATAAAGCAGAAAATTTCAAAGTACTGTAAACATCAGATTTCTGTGTAAATCATTTAGACCATTCTTGGCATAAGAGCAGGAAACCAGTAACCTTGATTATTTCTTGTTTTCAACTTGACAGGAGCTGTATTATCAAAGGTAGAAATTTGGAACCATTAAGATCATATTAAGCTAATCTTTGCTCTGTCCAAACCCGAGGACTGTGTCTAAAAGCACTCATGGATGGCTCTTGTTATCTTTGTTTCAACACATTTCTGGAAACGAACAGAACTCTCCCAGATGTGAACTGTTGAGCATAAGAAACTTTTCTCTCATAAGAAGAGTGTTCATTTGTTATTTTATCAATTTGCAACATTTGTGGAAGAGTTAAAAAGAAGCAAATTTTTCAAGGGTATGATTTTAGCAATATTTGTCAATTTATAATTAACAACACCTTAAAACTTTAAAAAATTTTAATGAAAGATCAGGAAAGAAAGAATATATTTTAAACAGTAAGATACAGTACAGTACAATAAAATATTAATGTAGTATAAAAGCAGATAGTGAGGTAAAGTGAAAAGCTTTTTTTCTACATCAAAAGATGGTGTGGCCCTATAGAGCTGTGACAACTTCAATAAATATTGAAATATATTTAATATGGAAGATGTTTTAACATGATTCCATATGCTAATGTTAACTATTTATTCCATCCTAATTTTGATTAAATATTGTCTAACAATTTTTAATTAATCCTGAAATAAATGTGGCAATGCCTTCACACACTTAGGCTGAGATTGTCAAAACTTCTATGGAGAAATTATGTCCACACTATCAAAGTTTGTTTTACAGAAAATCTGAATTCTTTTTTAGGGCTTAACCCTGCCTATAAAAATTTTTGAAACTTCTTCTCTGCTCCAGCTATGATCTGTGGCTTACAGTGCTTACTGTCCACTGCAGCACAACACAACTTATCCTGAATTAAATTCATTCTTTTGTTTTACTTGGATAATCTGTTCTTTACCATGCTGTAATTCTTACTAAAATATTTGCGTTAGTTCTTAGAAGTTGCAAAGATAGCAGTGAATAGAGAATTAAACATAGACAGCCAGGAGACAAGGATCTTTATTAAGTATTTTCTTTGAGTGAGGGATTGGCAACCTGCTTCAAATTTCAGCCAAAAGTATTTACGCAAGTTGAAACTCACAGACTTATGGGCAGTTCAGAAAACCTTCTTGAATTCTATAGGCATCGGATGAATGGCACTGATTGAAATTATTTTCTCAATGATTCAAGAATTTATAAAAAAAATTAGTACACCAGAAAGTCAGTAGTGTTTAGATTCCTATGTGCATGTCTCACATAATATACCCCTAATATTATTATCTAATATCAAAAATTCTCTGTGGCTTCTGCATTTGCAAGAGCTAAGAGCTAGCCAATGAGGAACCTGCCAAATCCATCACATGACAGCTTCACCAGCTGCTGATAAGAAATCTCTAGGTGACTGCTAGGACGGGGATACTATTCTAGGAACAGATCACTGTGCACTTGTACCATATTTTATATTTCTGCCTATAGCATGTGCTCACAGCTTCTGCTAGAGACTGCAAAATGTGCTAAAATGGGCTTTTGGCCAATACAGATATTCTTCACATTCCTACAAACTGTGTTCCTTCTCTGAAGAGTTACCTTTGGAACTTCGCTCCCATGACCTCTTGCATTAATTTAATCCTCAAATACCTACAGAAATGGAAACAAAGTTTCCAGTCGTGATTACAGCCCTCTAGGAGATGGTGGATAGGTAGAGCTAGCCTTTCCTGCTTCATTTGTAAAGGCTGTGTTAACAAAGTAATCATAGTGTTAGGTCAGCCTAGAAACATCTGTTCTGCCTTCAGTATTGCCTGATCACCATGGGAACAACAGGGAGCCCTAGACAAGAAGCAATGGAATACTACAAACCATGGAGACTGTTGGATGCAGCATTCCTGTCAAATATCCTGGCAGAGTCCCCAGGCTGCAGCGACTGTCTACAGCATCCATCCACACCAACCCAAACTACTCTACTGTGGCCTGGTCTCTAGAGAATAGCCATCCCACAGCTTGGCCCTGCTGAGTAGGTTTGGCCAGAAAGCAAGATTTTTGGTTTGCTGACACTTTGGAATAAAAGGCCGATCTTGAAATACGCCCAAAAAAGGCAGGGAGCTGTTGTAGCCAACTCCATGGTGCACCCACATCCAGAGTCCTGCTTGTTATGACACTTCAGAAAGTACATGCCAGAAGTAGAAAATACACAGAGAAGGAAAACAAGGTCTGTCAGAGGAATGAAAAGTCTCCCACAGGTAGTCAATATATATGGACTGGGACTAGGAAGTATTTTCTCACAATACTCATAATTAAGTTGAGGAAATGATGGTGTGATATACAGCCAAATGACAGCTGAATTTGAAAATGGATGGAAAAAATGGAGAATAGACACATCTGTGGCTACTAGACAGAATGATACAAACAGAACCTATGGCAGGAGACATCTCTTAAACTGCCAACAGCTGAGACATGAGGGAAATAACACCTCAGTATTTCATCTGTTTCATAATGCTCTCTTTGACCATCCGTCTCTGTCAGTCACAGGGTATTCTGTGAACAGAATCCAGGATGGCCATTCTTATGCTCTAAATTCTTGCTTTGTGTAACTATACAAAAAAATTTCTTTCAGCCTTTTTTTTGGTTCAATGCACAGATGCCCACACAGCAAACTAGAGCAAAACAAGTTTCCCATTGAACCTTATCTCCAGTAAATGCAAAAACTAATTTTCTGCTGACATCAATGTAACTCTGGTAGCATTTTCCACTGAAAAAGTGTCTTTCTTTTCTTTTGTACTTGTGAAGTGTCTTGAGTATGTTAAGGCTATTTACAGGCAATAATCTTCTTCATGATTAAACTTAAAAATTTTACAATGGGTTTTCTTACCTCTCCACTTGCTTTACCAATGGGAGAATTGAGAATGAAGTCAGGAGGAGCAATGACATCAACCAGGGCAACTGCATCATCTTTCAACTGTTTAAAACCAAAGGACATAAATTTGACAACTTCTGTAGTTGTCTATGGCTGAACAACAGAGCAGCATAAAAATTATTTTCATAAAATACCAGCTTTGATAATTTAAGAGCAATCCACAATAAGTAGCCTAGTTTTATTTTGATTTTTTCACTCCCAGGGTAACTGCCAAAAGAGGATGTATTTGGAATGTTTTCCTCCTCTGCCTAGGGGATTTTAAATACATTTTAACCAATATGGTGCTGTTTACACACATAAATACATATATTTTTGGACTTTAAAAACTTAATGTCCAAATTCTTCTTTGAAATTTTGCTGGCCTGCAAAGAATATGTTGTATTTTGGAAAGCTTTTGTGCCAAGAAAAAAATGTCACAACCTAACTCAATAATGAAATAAAAAAACCAGGATTGAAATATTTCACTGGCTTTCCAATGAAGATTGCAAGGCCACAAATGCTATGGTGTTATTTTGTAGGACATATTGTTTTCCATTTATTGGTAAATAAAACAAGACTAGATTGAGGGTCAATGAGTTGCTAAACGTTACAGAAAACTATTCAGAAACCATTAATGTAAATTCTTGCTAATTTACCCTGTGAAGTACAGAATAATCTGAGGACCATAAATCATGTATCTTTCTCTTAGTGTTTATATACTATATTATTATTTAATAATAATAAACAGGCTTACCCTGTGGCAGAGCTCCAGAATAGCATCCTGAATAAATCTCCCAGGTTGTTCACCTGAAGCATAGCCACCTTAAAAACATTCACAGAGACACTTACACAAGGTAAGACTACACTGATAGAAACTTTTTGCAAAGCTCATGAGGTCAGTAGTCAAGAGACTAAGTAGCTGCAGCTGTGCAATTGAACTGACAGTCTTTCGTCAATGAGCTCGCTGCAAAACTGTTAATCTAAGCTATGTAGAGCCTTTTGCAGTAACAAGCTATATTACAGCATCTTGCTGCCTATCCTTCATCTTCTCACACAAGCACTGGATCACAGCAAAACTTGTAATCTCTCCATCACCTCTGAGGTAAGAGAAAGCCTTTTGGATTAATTTTTCAATGCAGATTCCTGCTCTTAGAATTTGGTCAAGAATGATTGTTTTATATTAAACAAGCAGTAAGAAAATGCTCTAACATAAAACCTTGCTAGGATTCCCTGCCCCTGCCAAGTCAGGACTTTATAAAAGTGACATGCACAGCATATTCAGGGAGCTGATCTCACCTTGGTAGAGCACAGCCAGGTGTTTACTCAAGGACCAGAGCCCATAGAGAGCACTGAGATTCCTAAGCACTGGCTGCAGAGCCGCCGGGACGCTGGGATCGTGAGTGTAGTCATGGTACCGCTGTAAGGCCGTTAGCTCGATAAAAGCAATTGCCAGGGATCGACAGCAGTACACCTTAGGAGATAGAGAAAAAGGACACTGAGTAACAAAATACAAAGAGCCAGTCCTCAGCCTGTGCAGAATGGCATTGGTCTGGTCGAGGCAGTGGAGTTCTGCTGATTTAGGTGTGATGATCTAGCTTGAGAAATTCTAAGAAACAGTAGGAGGAAACACCTTCCACAATGTCTATGCAAAGCTTAGTTATGAAATGTCTCATGAAATGCCTCTTAGAAATAAGAGTGCATGCCTATTACCGCTGTAATTTGGCAGTTGCACCCAGGTTTTAAGGGATGAAGGAGTTACATTAGAGAGAAGACAATGCAAAATCAGGTTTGCTGATTTTAGGATCATTAATAAACCTACATAACTCTACAAAGAAAAAGGTAGGTTTGTATTTATTTAATATTATGCAAAATTTTATAAAGAGGATAAAATCTTCCTATTGAAAACTTACTACAGTTCCTTCAAATAATACATAAAAATCTGATCATGTCAGAATGAGTGGATTATGTTAATAGATTGCAATAGATTTCAGTATGTTTTGAAGGAACTATGCAACTAGTCCTTGCTGACTATCTGATGAGAAAAACAAGTCACCAGTTACTGTTAATGTAAAGTACAAAACCTTAAGTGATTGTACTTACATAGGAACATTTGTCTATATTTATATACTTCACCTTTTCTATATGTGCTACTGTGAAATAGCCTGCTGACTGACAACATTCTAGCTGGTGAACAGAACAAGAATATGAAGCCATTGCTGTCCATTGTTGCAATGCTGTAACTCATGTTTGTTTTTAGCCCATTTGTTAAGGGTTGGGTGTTTAATTTTTTTCATTTAGAATTAGTTGACTAGTTTTCCTTCTTTTCCTTTTATATACTTGCATTATTCTTGCATTTAAATCCACTACAGCATGTAAAAAAGACAGATTCCAAAGATCACTGTCTCTTTCAACAGCTGCCCAGTGGCATGCTTATGTCCCAGCTCAGACACATGCATGAACAGCAAAATACACATCTATTCTCTGCAGGATTAGGGAGGACTGCCCCCTTACTAGACGGACTTCTTGAGATATGAATGTCAATTCCCTAATGAGAATGAAATAAGTCTTAATATCACAAATGAAACATTGAGAATTATTTTCTTGTTTTTTTTCTCCTGTAATTCTATATTCCTCTCTACCTGTGCTTGCACTTCTGTATTGTTTCTCTCAAGCTGCCCCCAAACCAAAATAACCTAGGGATAGGCTAGGAATCTCTTCCAGATCCCCTACAGCATGAACAAATATTTTCTATTATTCAACCACTGGGCTGACAGAAAAGTGTTTCTTCATGCCCAGAAAGTTTTAAATCAAATATGTACATGTCTTCAAAGCAGAGCTTGTAAATAATTTTCAGATGTTTTTGAAGTGTGACATTTAAAATAAAATATCCTGCTGTCCTGAGGATGAATTGTAGGGAGAAAAGGAAACCTAATGACCTAAGGTATTTCAGCACCTATCTCAAAAGCAGTTGTGTGCCTGAATATCTTTGAAGTTTAAATAGAGAAGACAATCTTCATACTTCTGAGCACACCACTCTCTCCAACGCACTGGTCCCACCACCAGCTTCACCAAAACCTGGCCAACTGACAGGCAATCAGACTGGAATTTCTGGCAATTCCCATTCTGGATTTGACCCTGAATAGTTTCTCTAATAAGCTGCATCTAGGGTAAAAACAGTAAAGATTTTCTCCACTCTGCCAGTGGTTTCACACAGATCATCCCCTGTTGAAGCCAGGCTGGCTCTTTCTAGGTGCAGAGTTGAATATTCCTTCCTGCTGTTTTTTAATGAGCTTTGCAGATAAGGTGAGTGACACTAACCATCTTCAGGGAACTGATCTTTCTCAGTGACAAATGACAAGTGCTCTTTCTTTGGATATGAGCCCGTTTTTCTCATGGAGGTAGCAGAGAAATCTGGTGAGCTTGGGGATATATACTGAAATTTGGAGTTAAGCCATTCCTAGCTGTTAAAACTCTCTGGTGAGAGAGTGGATCTGCTATATGTAAATTGTCAATGTTTCCTTTCCAGGTTCCAATGCTGTCAGTCTGGTATCTTTCATGAGTACGTTGCACTATAGGAATTAGAGATGAAAAAGACCTATTAGGTCATCTAGTTTACCTACCTGCCAGAGCAAGATTCTTTCCTACAGTATGTATTTGGCCACAAGCGCAGATGGAGAAGTAATAATCAGATGCTGCAGTGTATTTAATACTTGTAAATTTAGTCTTCAGAAGTTGTGCTATCAAAATTGCAGACATCACACAGCACATGCCTGCAACTTTTCTGAAGGGAAATATGCCCTGGAAGACTTCTGCTGATGGTAACTGTTCTCCTGCTATCATGTTCTATGCAATACATGTGGTCAGGTATTTAGTTTTATTAGTTATTTGACTTGCTGCTTTATGGTTGAGGAAATTGTATCTCATGACACAAGAAGATAAAACTAACAGAAAGTGACAGATTTGGATGAAAATAAATACATAAAATAAGAAAGATTAATAAGTATTACCTGACAGTTGTTTCTTGCCTCAAAATCACTCAGCCCAGCCTGCTTCTCCTTACTCAGTTTTAGGTCACTTTCTCGGAGCAGGTAGCAAACCAGCCATTTATAAGCTGCTAAAGGAACTACGAAAAAGAGAAAAGAAAAATTCTCAACATTCACATTTATAATGCAAGAAGCAACATGCAAATTCTACTGCAGTGCCAGATTTTGTTACTTGAGATGAAAAGTGAAAGCACTAATTAATCAATTCATTGACACAAAACTATGTCCATTACTGTAGATACAGTAAGTATTTGGGGAGGACAGTTAGATTGTGAGTGTACAGTGAATATGTAATCATGTCTGGCCATACATGACTTCACACTGACTGCAAGCTGGAAGACAAGGCATGTCCACAGCTCAGTTTAGACTTCTTCCTTAAAGGAATTTTTTAGCTTCTTATTTTTTTTTCCACATTAAGACTTAGGCCAGCAAGGTACAAAATATCTGAGAATACAAGAAGTGAAGACAGGCCAGAATTACTGGAAGCATGTGACTTGCAACATTGTTTCACTGGTGGCTGGATATAATTACATTTAAATTACTAGCTTTGTACATAATTGTGTCATAGTCCTAGAGCAGCCTGGAACTCTTAAAGTAAAAAGTCATTCAGCTTAAAGTCCTTGCATGAATCCTCCTTGCTTGTTTCTTAGCTGAAGATTTAATGTAGAGTACACTTAAGGGTATTGGGAGTGTTTACATGCCGCCTAAATTTAGGTATCTACCTTAACAGTCCAGTTTCTAACAGAATGGATCAATAAAGAGATTCAGACAATTTTTAAATTATGGTCTGATTCAGCAGGTATTACATGAGAGGAGAGAACATGTGCTGTTGCTCCCTCATTATAATGTGTTGGTACTCCTTTTAATTTTTGCCTCCAAGGGCCAGTCTGGGCTCACAGTGATACACAAATGGGAACAGCACCTACTATCATACTTGATTTGATTATGGCAGAGTAAAACAGGAAAACTACAGGGAACTCTTTTTCCACCGTTACTCATTTTTCTCTATACAAGCAAAAGCAACTGTCAGAAGCTGACACACTTCACACCTTTTCAACATACTTGTAAATCCCTTGTATGGTTTTCTAAAAGAAGATATTTTAGTGATAGAAGGTAGCGGCAAATCAACCCCCTGAGAACTGGAAATCAGCAACACAGGGGTTAAACACCCTCACTCAGAGATGTTATTTTAGAGGAACAAAAAAGGAAGAAAAATATCTGATGCCTTCCTCCAGTCCAGAAATGAAACTGGGGAAAACAGAATGTATTTTGAAATGCAAACTACGTTCTTAGTAAATTAAAACGCATGTAATACAAAAAATGTCAGCAAATATGACAAATATCTAATAAGTAGCAGAGGCTGAGTCTCAAATCTCTGGATCCTTTCCTTTGGAAAGGAATTTAAGATTCTTGAATCAGTTTAATAACAGCAGAAGCCTACCTGAGGAGTCCATGCAATCTTCAACACTAATGGCTGTGAATTTCCAGCCAAGGATATGATGGTAGTCTTGCAAAAAGTTTATTGTTCCCAAAGGGGATTCAAAAGGAGCTTTATCTGAAATACCAGAGAAAATAAAAATGATTTATGAGAAAAGAAATCAGACATTTTGGAACTAAAAGCCTATTACAAAGCCATGCATACACTTGACAGGCCAGATGCAATTAGGCCACAATATTTATTTTATTATGGCCTATTCCAGCCAAAAGAGGACGAGTGGACAAGTGTGGAAAAACCTGACATCACTGCCTATAATTATTCCCCATAAGATTCAACTCCAATTGCTGAGTTTTCCAGCTCTGTTAAGATGCTAGCGAAACTCACTGCTGGAAAAATGAAACAAAATCTAGAGAACTGATGGATATTGCTACCAAGTCAGATGATATAAATTGTCTCAAGTACAATAAACAGACTGACGACAACTTTACCAGTACAGAATCACAGAATCATAGAATGGTTTGGGCTGGAAGGAACTTTAAAGATCATCTTGTTCCAACGCTCCCACCCTGGACAGGGACACCTTCAACTAGACCAGGTTGGTCCAAGCCCTAGCCAATCTGGCCTTGAACACTTCCACAGATGGGGCATCCACAAATTCTCTGGGCAACCTGTGCCAGTGTCTCATCACCCTTGCAGAGAGAATTACTTTCTAACACCTAATCTAAATTTCTCATCTTTTACTTTAAAACCATTCCCCTTTGGCCCACCACTATCTGTCCATGTAAAAAGTAGCTCTCCCTCTTTTTTTTTATGTTCTGGAGGGCCATAATGAACCTTCTCTATGCTGAACATACCCAACTCTCTCAGCCTGTGTTCATAGCAGAGGTGCTCCAGTCTTGAAGGCCTCTTCTGGACCCTCTCTAACAGGACCCATCTTTCTTGCTTAGGACCCCAGAGCTGGATACAGTACTGAGGTAATTCCACTGAACTAAGCTGCACTTCTCAGCGAGTAACACACAGCTTAACCTGAGTAGGGACGGCAAAAAATCTAGCTAGCTTCTGCAAGACAGGAGAAAGAATATTTCTTTCAGCAAATATTTCTGTATTGGGAATGTACCATATGATGGAGTCTGAAGCACATTATTTATGCTCCACAAAATTATTAAATGACTGCCAATTGCTTTCAGTATGAAATTACCTCCTAATTCCATTAGCTACACACTGTTGGGTCCAGTATAAGATTCCACAATAAAAACATACCTCTTATGTAGTTCATCCAGCTCATTAAGTAGTTGCTGGTTTGCTGAAGCAGGACATTGTTATCTCCCTCATATGTGCAGTTTGGATCATTGTCATTTCGGATTTCACCCAGACGATTCACTTAGTAAGAACAAGTCCACAGTTTAATATATTGCAATGTATTAGTAGAAACTAAGAGAGATTAAATAATTATTCTGTTACAAAATGCAAGAGAGTCGTCTGTTCCTGTATGTAAAACTATTGTTACAATCAGATGAGCTTGAAAATTCTCTGATTAGCTTGTACAGTAAAGATTTCTAAAAAGTGTGGCATTTAACTTGCATGAGGAATTTTCATCTATAAAGTCTGCATCTTTATTTTTGAAACTGAGACTGAATTACTTGGACAGTCTGTCCAAATGCTGGTGTAGATGTAGGTTTAGGGGGTGTTTTTTGTGACTTCAGGTATGAAACAAAATTTAAAAATATGGATATGAGGATAAAATACTTTCTAAACACATTGCTAAAACTCAGACATCATGACATAACAGCAGTCGAAGAACACACCAAAATAACCATTCTCTTTCTGATCAGTGCATGCAGTGGTCTGTAACTTACTGGCAAGGTAACCATGTCCTCCACAAGCTTCTCGGCACTCCTGGGCTGCCTGCTGAGCAGTCCAAGATGCTAGCGGTTTGCTGGCAGCAGATAAAGCATGAATCTCACGTCCCAAATCAGCCTTTGTGAAAAACAAATTATACATGAGTAACAACTTTCACACAAAGTAAGTTGGTGACCAGTTAAAGCCATAGGTATGTGTACTGCTTTATAATGAACGGTAGCTGGCAATACAGGCATAAAACTTTCTGCAATCTATGTAAGCACAAAGCATTTTTTTTTGGTACCACAGAAAAACCCTGACACAACTGAGGAACCTTCAGCACCAACTTTCTTATATGGGACAGCAATATTTTGCATCAAGTAATAGGCACATGGGTGCATCTTAGCTCAGCTGTGCCAGCTGGCACAGCATTGAATGAGTAAGTTCACCACTTGTTAACCTTTCCTGCCCAAAAATGGAGTGGGAGGTGGTTGGGTTGTCCAGAGAAAGCTTCTGTCCCCTCTGTGACATAAGCAATATCTCTCTCCCCAGTCAGCAATAGGATATTTATAATATTTATTGCCTTACACAGTTTTCACTGATCTTTTAAGCATCAGTTTTGCAAAGAGCAGAAAAACTTATATGTACACCCTCAGAGATTCTAGAGAATTACAACAGCCTGCATTTACACTAACTCTGTTGACCCTCGTTTGTAAACGCATTTGGAATTCCGGTTTCTGGAGACAGGGCATGATAAAACCAAATTTTGCTTAAGAGCACCTCCCTGGCTGGTTTTGTTGGTTTTAAGATCTTCTGTAGAAAAAAAGGAATCCATAAGGATTACATTCTTAAAATTTTCAATAATGAGCTTCTTTCCTATCATGATTTTTTTCCTGATAGCCACTGTTTCCTTCATATTAGTGATTGCACTGCAGACCTCCAGAGATGAAGTATCAGGTAAAAAAATCAAATAGATTCTTCAGTGGTTTGTACAAAGAGGAGAAATTAGAATTATTAGTACCATTAGTACAAAAACATTTCATGAGGTTTACTTTAGCTGAAAAAAGCTTGAGGCTTTAAGTAAGACTTGAGCAATACAGAGCTAGCAATACAGAAGTAGCTAGCTACAGGCCCTAAAAATTTATATTGCCAATAATTACAAAAAAAAGGAATGATATGCTGTAAAAACACAATACTGCAGTTAATTTGATTAAGAATCTGTCCTTGCACAGAGACAGATAGATTAAACTATTTCCTCTGTAGAGGAATAATTTCCGGTGGGCTGATTGCGGCTGAAAAATGCAGCATTAGGACTCAAACGTCAATTTTTTTCTCTAAAAATGTTTACTTCAGTGCATGAATTTGAATTGCAAACTCAAGCTAGACTCACAGAGTCTGTGCAGGAATTAAGAACAGTATCGTTTCAGAAAGTCTTTGATATATGCTCCCTGCAGAATCATTTAAAACCATTTATAAGGTGAATTTACATCATCATAATATATTTATGATAAAAAATTCTGCAAGTGAACATAACCTTCAATCCCACAGAAATCAATAAAACTTTAATCACACCATCAAAACTAATCTGAATGCTTTTCTAAATGCAACTTTAATCAGTACTTTGTATGATCCATATTTCTGAGATATTGCTCTATCATTCTTGATCATAAGAGAGCCTAAGACTTCTAAACAGGTCCTCCATTTAACAGTTTATAGTTCATTATAGTAAGAACTCAGTGAAGAAGGAATGTGTAAATATCTCACCTGTCTCTGACTCCTTTGTTTCGTCAATACACCTGCAAAAAACTCTGCAAAGTTCATAAACAGGGACTTTGAGAAATAATCTAAGGCATATGCAGCAGCCAGATAAGGAAAAAGACGCCATTGCTGGAAAAAAAGAATTAAATTAAGTTTTTAATAGTTACTATATTGAACAAACCCATTAATTTTTACTGTGTTCAAAATGGAAAACTGTTTAATGGAGAACAATAATCACCTGTAACATAATTTAATCACATTTAATTATGTTATAGGTGGTTATTGCTCTCTTTATACAAGTTATGGCTATATTATTTTAGTTCTCACATTTCATGAATTTGTGATAAGCATTCTGTTAAACCAGGGAAAGAGTTCAATGAAGCTTTGGGGACCATATTTTTGCCATGTGTTTATAAAATGTCTGGCATGCCAGGGTCAGTCATGATTCATATGTTTCTTCAGTAGAAACATGACCGAGGTTGTAACCATTTCATGGGGCTCATGAAGGAAAAGAAAAACTGCTTGAAAGTCTTTGTGGTAAAGAAAGAAGGGAATGAAAGTTTCAGTAGGCAGAACCCACAGAACAAGTCAAAACTGGGAAAAATTGAGAGACTCAAAAATAGTGGAAAGAAGACCTTGGCTTATTCTGAAATGGTGAAAAGAAGGCACAACCCATGAAATCTTTCAACATTTCAAGACTAAGTGTCAACCTGGAAAAAGGCACCCACATTTCAAGGACAAACTGGGCAAGTTTGTTTGTAGCACATCTTACATATTAACCTTTGTCATTCAGCAGATCTGAGTTTTCCATTCTCCCAGTTACTCTACATACACTTGCACTATTTTTTTCAGTATGAAAAGTGATTTTCACCTGCATAAACTGCAAGGAAACCTTGGTTATAATACTCTCCAAATTAGTATTGGCTTGAGACTTCTCCACAGTGAATGTCATTGAGCTCTATACTTTTAAAGCATACAGGCTACACATGAGAAAATTAGTGTAGCAGCAAACGAATCACTGATATTTTTAAACAAATGCTAGTTTTTACATCTTCAGTACTTTCACATGTGCATGTAAGACAGTCTTTCTCGGAAAAGGTTACTATTTAGAAGACAAATGTTTCTAGGTACTTCAGAGAAACATGGATTTTTTTGGTTTTGCTATTCCCAGAATTTATGCTAAAAGCCTGCTCATGCCAGGAGAACGTTTTAAGTTGCAATGAACCCCCACAGCTGTACTGGAATGATGCTTCAGGAGGCACAAACAACTATTAATTTCACTAACTTCAGAGTCACTACTGTGATCTGCAGTAGCTCTGAATGTGAGTTTCATTATACAGTAGTCTGTAGATTGAATTCCAAAGTATTTACCTGTGTTTGGTATTCAAGGACAGGTATTTCTTCATCCTCAGTTGGTCCAAACTGACGGCGAGCTGCTGAGAAACGAATGGCTATTGCCACGGCAAGCTTTAAATTGACCATGGAAACTCCTGTGATCATAACTCTGCCAGTGGACAAGGATCCCAAAGCTGCACTGAAACGCTCTTTAACATCCTGAACAGATAGAAGGCACAGAATGAATGGTGAGGCTAACATTTCATTTTGCCCCCATAAAGGTGCAACTGGGTAGCATAATCAGAAGCAATTTTGCCAATTTTGTTTCTTGATTCATTGTCGTGGGTTTGACCCTGGCTAAATGCCAGGCACCTACGACGTTTGCTTTCTATGCTCTCTCCTGCTGCAGCTATGCAGAGGAGAGGAAAAACTAACATAAAACACTGGACTTATGAGTTGAGATAAGATCACTGATAAGGGGCCGCACGAGATTCAGGGCAAGAGCAGGCGGGAGACTTAAAGTTACAAAGAAAAGTGATTTATTAATCTAACAGAGTCAGAGGATAAATTAGAGATAAAAATAAGCTCTTAAGACACCATTTCTTCACTCACCCCCCTTTCCCTCTTAAGGCACTGCTTCCCAGCTCACCCCCTCCCTCCATTCCAATTATCCAAACAACTCCCAGGCAGGGGCAGGGTGTGGGGATTTTCTTAGGTCAGTCCATCGCAATTCTTCCACTGCAGACACTGTTTCTCTAGTTGCCCTCTCTCTCTATTCAACCAACAGATCTGGGCTAGGGCAAGGCATGTGGCTTTTCTTAATCAATCAATCCAAGGCCACAATTCTTCTGCTCCAAACACTGTTTCTCTACGCACCCCTCTCCCTATTAAGACCATTTCTCAGCTCACCCCCTCCCTCCTTCCTTCTAACCAACAGCTCCGGGGTGGGGGCAGGGTGTGGGGGTTTCCTTTGGTCAGGGTCAGTCCATCAGGGGGAAGAATCCTCTACTTAGCCATGGGGGTCCCTCCCACGAGAGACAGTCCTGTGCGAACTTCTTTGGCGTGGGTCCAATGTCACGAGCAGCCCCGCCCGATTGCTGCTGTCCGAGATTCTCTCCAGGCTGCAGAATTGCAAGCCGAGGCCAGGCTGGTTCCATCCCGGGAGCAAGGCCTTTCTCTCTCTTGCAAGGCCTTTGCAACTCTCAGTCTCTGGGACTCCCACTGGATCACAGCTTCCTGCAGGCATCATCTGCTCCGCTGGTGTGGGCACCTCCCCACAGGCTCTGGGGGTTGCTCTGCATCCCCTGGACTCCATGGGCTGCAGGGGGACCACCTGCTCCCCCATGGTCTTCACCATGGCTGGCAGAGGGTTTTCAGCTCCGGCGCCTAGAGCACCTCCTCCCCCACTTCCTCCACTGACCTTGGTGCCTCCATGTTGTTCTCCCTCACATATTTTTACCTCCTCCTCCTCCTTCTCTGGCTAAAAAGAAGTGCGTGCTCACATTGTTTTGATTTCTTCTTAAATATGTTTTCACAGAGGCGTAACTAACATCTCTAATTGGCCCAGGTTTGGCCAGGAGCATGTCCATCATTTTCAGAGCCTTCAGAGACTGGCTCTGCTGGACATGGTGGAAAATTTCCAGAATCTTTACTCAGGATATGCAGGAGCCATCTTTGTACCCCACCCTGTTCACTGGAAAAAACTGGGCCAGACAAAACTACCACATTCATGCAGATGAGGTATTCAAGCAAGACTCAGAATAGTCTTGCCTGAACATAGTCAAACTCTAAATTCTTTGGGATGACTGGGGTAGTGCAAAGAGCACAAAGTTCAGTTAAGTCAGCAAGGTGAGTTGAGACACCTCCAAAATGCAATTAAAAAAATGACATTCATACCTCACGTGAAACTGTCAATAGCTCAGGTGTCCTGTCCTTCCCAACATAAGAGGCCCATTTCTCTGTCTCTTAGCCTACTTATACCTCTGTGAACTTAATGAAACAAAACCTTTCTTCATACCTTGACTGAACTTGAGTACTTCCCCTCAGCTGTGACATCTCCAGCTACATTCAGTATGTTTTCTTTTGGTATCCGGACATTGTGGAACATGGCAAATCTGTTTAAACAAACGCACAAACAGTATAAAATCTATGTCTACATAGTCTGAGGTGTTTATATTACAGAAAAAAAAAATCACAAGAAAGACGGGATTGCAAAATTATCTCAGGCATGCCAGTAAACTGAAAACAGTGCCCATCAAGCCAGACAGACAATTTTAGGGAAAGTATGCCTGGGACAACAAAGACTTTCAGACTCAGAGCAGCATAATGAATTCAAGAAGGGAAATTATTTATTATACCTCATCTGATTTTTGCTATTTTTGTTTTAAAAAGAAGATGTTTACTAAACCAAAACAAACACTTCATTGACTCTAGGACACCTTTCAGCAGCTTTGTAAGTAAAGAAGTAAAAAAGTAATGGAAGGATGAGCAATGTATTCTGGTTGAGGGAAGGGACAAGTAAAGTTACTTATTAGAGACCTTGTACACAGGCAGTTTCACAGGCGCTTTCACCGACACCTCAGAAACCTGAACTGGGTTCTCAGGCTCGCAAACTTAGCTTCCCTAGGTTGGCATCTCAGCTTTCAAAAAGTTTGGGAAGATGAACAACTCCCTTCTCTGTCTAGAATGTGACTGGGCCATTCTGACTCCAAGTAATTCCCTGCCCCCAAAAATTCTGCAGACCTATATTCTTTACTGAGGTGTTGTTTAGCTCAGTCTGGAGACTGCTTTGGAATAGAGACACTATATATTTTTATAAGTCTAAAATATAGATCTGTGAGGATCACTCATTCTACTACAATACAAATAAGAACATAACTGAAATAGTGCCCTGAGAAGGAACTGAAAGGAAAATTTTCCTTTGTTTAAACTCAAGTTAGGAATTCTGTTCCCTGAATTGTGGCATCCTAAAAAAGGAAGGGAAACCCTTTCTAAATTGCAGCACCCTAGCAGAAATAAAGAGGAAAATTCTTAGAATAAGGAGACCGTCCTGAGTATTAATATTCTTCAAGAACAAAGTGATTGAACTGTTTCATCCAAATGGGCAACACAATTTGGCACAATAGCAGCAGTATCAACCCTACTCACGAATACCTCACTATCTAATAGCACTTGAAAAGCTGTATTTGTAATCAAAGAAAATTCCTTTTTCCTGCCAATAAAGGCTGATCTATTTAATATGGCTCTTGAGAGCCAGGTCTTTCACATTAATAAATTACATAAAGGCTGCATTGCTGCATGTGCTTTTAAATTATGAGTTGTTTCCAAGGAAACATATCTGAATACTGAATTTATTCAGCCTTAGAGATACACAGTATTTTCGGACTTAGATATGGAGAAAGGCGTGCTATCCTAACTGGGAACCAGCTGCCTCAACAATACTAATGAGTGCTTCATTAAGTGCCAGTTTCAGTGAGACAACACTGCTTTGTAATAGAAGCAAATTTAGAATGTCCAAAAATCTGATTTCCATCTCTATTAACATTTTTTCAGATCACTGAAAATAAAAAATCTCATTCTAGATAGATCTTTTGGTCAAATCACATTCTCTGCTCCCTGTATCCCAAACAGAACCACAACTAAAACTGTACAACAACCAATATTTTTAAGCAATAGCATGCATCTTAGACAGAACTTGAACTTTTTAATTATTATCGCTCCTTAATTTAATTACAGAAAAGTGTGTGTGCCAAGGTTAAGGTCTGTAGTTTAGCACTCTTTTTTCACAGCTGCTTTACACCCATAGAATTCCAAGAAGGTGCTTCCTCCTAGGACCTGAAACATAGGGTTTTCTTTCAGATACTTAAAATTAGAGATTTTAGATAAAAGTTAGTTCCGTTAAAATTAACTGGAATAGAAAAAGACACGGAACTCAGCTAGAAAGAAATTAATGATCAAATGCAGAGTAGCCCTTTGATTATTTGATATTTACTCAGCTGTGTTTAGAATAGACAATTAATAATCTTAAGAAAAGAGGTTCAAAGGGGAGCCTAGACAGTTACAAATTTTGCCCAGATGCAACCTATTTAGAAGCAATAGAAGAGAGCATTGGGAGTTTTCCAGGGTCAAATGTATTGTCAAAAATCAACGAAGTAAGAAGGTCATAGTGATGAAGACTCATTTTACTTCCTCAAAAGCAGCCCTCAGACCCATTTTTAAGACCACCAACCCAATTCCATTGCAGGAACTGCGCATGCTTAATGACTTTTTGCTAATTTCCATACGAAGTGGGGAATGGGAGGCGCTTATGCTATGAATATGTATCTGCATTTTAAATATGCATTATTGTTATAGATAAATAAGTTCTGTGTTGTATTGTTACTTCGGAGCTGTACATTTGGGAGTTATCCTTGCAGCTCTCCAGCGCTGAAATAAACATACATTTCTAACCTTAACAAGTTAGAGAGTCTTTGTCCATCTCAGGTGGATATAGATATTAGATCTATATCTGCATTTTAATAATTCAGACCTCACAACGCAAGCATAAGGGAGGAAGCTACAAATATGTTCAAACAGTGAAGCAGACACTAATTACTGAGGAGTATTTTCCTGAGAGGATGCCTGCCAGTCACAGCATACCAGCAGCTAACCGATGGCATTTTTTTACAAACCATTATAACAAATGAGAATTTTAAGAAGGAATCAGAGTGATGAAAGTAAGGGAGCTCCATGGATGTTTATAAGGGTCCCTCCTAAGTAGGAAGGGAGGCATGGAAAAAAGCAATGACAGATTATTTTAAAAAGCCATTAAATGGGTGATAAAAACTGGAATTATAAACCAGACAAAAGGAAAACTGGACCTAACAGAGAGATGACACAGTCTTTGGGGCACAGATTAGGAATATATTTCAAAGGTTGAAACACCCTCCTGAAATGTCCTCCAGTGTAGTTGCACTGTTTTAGCAATCTTTCTTTTCTTTCTCATGGAGAATAGAGATAAGTTGCATTCCTGTACTCTTTGAATCTCAGTGGTTTTGGTACTGGATGTTGTAGGATTGTAACCTATCATTTTAGGGGGTGGAAAACTGTCGACCAATAGTTGCTAGATTATTAATGCTTATATAAAGAAACTTTTGTAAATAAAGTTCTCTCAATCGCCATCTTAAGTCCTGCCTGCCTGACTTCTCTGCGAGCTTCCACGAATCTCCACGAATATCAGAAAATCAGAGCAACACTCCAGTTCTTGGGCCTTCTCTCTGGATATACATATCTGGAACATGCTGAGCCTTGTATGTGATGAATGGTAAGATTCATAGTAGCAACCATAGAATCATTAAGGCTGGAAAACACCTCCAATATCAGAGTCTACTAACCCAGCAGCACCGTGTTCACCACTAAACCATGTGCCCAAGTATGACATCCACACATCTTTTGCACTCTTCCAGGGATGATTATTCCACCCCTTTCCTGGGAAGTCTGTCTCAATGCCTGAACACTCTGTCAGTGAAGAAATTTTTTCCAGTATCTGAACTAAACCTCCTCTGGTACAACTTGAGGACATTTCCTTTTGTTCTGCCATTTGTTACCTGGGACATAATAACAATTAATAAAACAGCAAATTAACCTCCGTGTTGTGTTTTGCACTGTAGTGATTAGTTCAATTCACTAAGCAAAGTTGTACTGTTATAGAGAATTTTTTATATTGACGTGCTTGGGACTCGAGTGTTCATAATCATAAGCAAATTCAAATCTACTGCTTTATAAATCTATATACCAATGACTTACTTTTAGGAATTCTAAGCCAACTCATAATGAACATGTGACAGATGTGTGCTGAACAAAATAGCTCTCAAAATGACCTAAACAGTTTTACCCATTTCCACGTGCTGTGATACAATCCCAAACAAAAGTCTTTCATTGGAAAGAGTGAAAAACCTTCAAGAAAGTTTTCTTGTAATCTGTCTGGCACAAATATAAGAAATCTAATTCTATACCACATAAAAGATGACCTAAATTTATTATGATTAAAAACTACATGCACACCCTTCTTTAATAACTTCTTTCACAGCTAGTGAACCATAATGCTGAGTTTACTACTGTTATACAATAGCCTATTTTCTTAAAATCAAAATGAATTCAAGTAACAGGTTTTGAAAGTTCAGATTTTTTTCCCCTTGATATTATCCATTACAGATACATTATATAAGATAGTGGATATGCATATCTGATGGCAAAGACTTTAAGAAGCAAAGTGGCAGAACTAGCAATTAAAAATTCAACAGAAAATTTCCATGTGTAAAGAAATAAGATATTTTGCCTATAAGCACCAGTGTTGAAAATAAAAGCAGAGCCTCACAGGACTGGTGGGTTAAATGACCTTGTGAGATTGTTGCCAACTGCTGTTATACTCCTTCTCCAAGAACTTTGCTATTGGGAATTGTTAGACATACTGGCCAATTGGAACTTGATATTGGAACATATTAAAAATAAATAGTAAGATTTAATGAAGTCAACGATCATGTTTTTAATGGTTATAGCTTAGAAAGCATAGACTTGGCCCACATCTGTCAACGCATTTAGGGGAAAAATCTCCTTAAAGAATTGAAGAAATATCTTACAATAATGGAACTGTATACACAGTCATGGGGATATCATGTACCAGCAAGTTTGGAAAATGGCTAAATTTCACACAGTGATGACAAGACCAGAGGTTTGAAAGCTGCCCTACTTAGGGCCTCTTCAGCACAGCAAATAGCATGACTGAGATTAAAACCTTTCAGCAAGACAGACAGACAGACAGCTGTCATTTCAAATAGGTATCACAGGGCTCTACAGAAATGTGTAATTTCACATCATGTAGATACATTTTTTACCACAGATTAAAAAGCTGCATCACACAGATTTCTACCTAGAGCAGGTGAGCAGGGTGAAGTGCTATTCCAATAGCAGCATTCTTGTTTGGGTTCTTTGGCCAGTGGTTTAGGGAACATTTCAAGCTACGTTAATCTCACTGATTTTAAATCACGCAATAGTAATTCATCTGGTGTGCAGTAATGTTGATAAAAGAGGAGCAGCTGGAAAAGCTCTGAGCTCCTTCTGCCAGTACTAAAGTAATAAACTGTTACCTAGAGTACAAATAGCTCAAACATGCTTTGGTGAATTTCAGACTCACTAAAATGCCTTTTCTGCCAGCTTTTGTTACTGACTACCTTAAAGATGGTGCAATGACACCAGCCAGACTTCCAGCCAGAAACAGAAAGCAGGTGAATGGTATTTGAAGGGTGTGAGTCAATTGATGTCATGGCTGTTTATGTGATACAGTAAACCTTGTGAAGAATAACATTTCAGAGGTTTGGCGAAAAACTCGATGAAGGAAATAAAATTGCCACATATTCCAAACTGAAGAAGCATGCAGAAAGGTTACAGCTGAAAAAAGTTACAGAGAACTGGGGAAAACTGCATGGCAGTATTTTAGCTTTATTTTCTACAATCAAGGCTCTGATCTAGAATGCAGCTCTGTACAGTAATGCTAATGATACCAACAACACAACACAGTTTACAGGCCTCCTAATCCTTCATGGACTTCATGGACACACAAAGACCAGCTCACAATGAATTTCTTATAGTCCAAGTGCCAGTCCTGTGAGGAGCTCTGGATGTGCAGACTCCTGCAGCCATCGAGAGCTGACAGAGGTCTGCTAAGGAACAAAAATGGTTGGTTGAAGTCCACTGCAGATGTAAGGCTGTATTTCTGTGGGGGAAAAAACAAATGTGTGACCAGATCTAAATCTTCTTTTTCCCATTTTCACCCACATCGAGTGCCTTTCAGTCTGAAGCAGCTAAGGCCGTAGAGTTTTGAGGCACATGAACATGACAAAAATGAGGGGATAAGGCAGCACTCTGCAGCAATGTGACCACACCCCAGTAACATGCACAGCACTGTATGCACCCACAGTGTCTAACCCTGACTGCAGAAACTACATGAGGAGGGCAAAGCAGGGAAAGGTCAATGATTCCAATGCAAAAATCATGGCTTTAACTTACACTGCAAACGTGCAAGATGTGTTTGCAAAATATCAAGTTTCAACTGTGAAAGTGGCACTTTTCACAAGGACTAAAGTATTCATGGTATATTCAGATAATGTAAATACAGGCACAAGCATTTTAACACTAATTTTTTTTCAACAGCCACTTCATTACTATTGCAGTTGTTTGTGACTTCAGTCAGAGGCTGTAAATCAATAAAAAATATTAAACAAGCCCAAGCTTGGTTATTTGGGAAGTAGGACTGAGTTTTACACTTGATTTCTTACATCTCTGTTCTTTTTCCTATACTGAAACAGCCACTCCTAAGGCCTTGCAGTGAACCAGACCTGACAAATTATCTGACTGAAGACAGCTGAAATTGTTTGGCGGGATTTTTTTTAATTAATTTTCAGGCAGTTACAGCTCCCTAGCTGAGTCCCCTACACAGCTACATAAATGGTCATCCCAGTAGAAAGAAAAAGGCAGTGTGAGACTAGGAGCAAACAACAAAAGAAGCTGATTATGGATGTTATCTTCACTGAACTACTGTTTCAGATTGAAAGATGAAGCTCCAATGACTATTTAGGCTTCAACCGTGTATTACAGCTCCTGTCTTCCTAGTGAAATAACTTCAACAGTTGCAAAATCTAAATGAGAGTTAAGAGGATAAATAGTAGAAGACAAAAAGGACTAGAGTTTCATTTGTTCCGTCCTTAAACTAGCAGTAGCAGAATCATAATGTATTATCGTCAGCGATGCTGATATAGTAACAAAGGAAAAAAATGAATTAACCAGTCAAAAGCAATTTGTAGAGGTCTGGAGGTCATATGGTGTATGCCATCTTTGACAACATATAAGGGATTATAGTGAGGGCTTTCAGAGCCAGCAATCTCTTTTCAGAAGGGATTCTTTTACACTATTGCTTTTCTGCTAAATAAATCCCCTTTATCCATTTCTTTCTGGGCATTTTGTTTTGTTTTCAATATCCAGAAAACTGAGTCTGGCCTCACTGATTGCTAGAGAACATGCTGAACATCTTAGCACGTTGTATGTGTGCAAAGACCGACCACATTTTAATTGTACACGAGAGGCTGTTAAACAGCTAATAAACTCCATCAGTTTTCCAAAGCCCACCATTATCATTAGATCCAGTTAACAAGTCTTCCTTCAGAAAGACCCTTTTCTCCCCTACAGACTTAAGGTAAAATGATAGCTTCATTTCTCTACTTCTTCCCTTACCATAGGTTTTATCTGCTCAACAAACTGTATACATGTTATCAGTGGATATAGCTCGATGAGTTCAGAACATGTTTTACAAAGACTGGCATGGTAAGCACCACTTCAGAAATGCAATTAGAACTGATTTTCACTCTTCCCCATGAAGATTCAGTTGAGCATTATTTCCATTTTTGCAGGGGGGAAAGCAGCAATTTGCTGCTACTTACAAGTGGACATTAAATTGGTTCTCCACCAATTCAGAGCCAATCGTTTACTGATGCGCACTGAAGTAATGGGTAATTTTGGGAATGTTCCATTAGCAAAGGTAGGCACCCGCCCCCCAAAAAAACCCAGCCAAAAAACCCCCACACCAAAGGAAAGAAACAGAAATGCAGATCAACACTTATCCAACTCTTCCTTTATGTGTGTGTCACCCCTCCACTCCTTACGCCTGCCATGCATTTTACCGAAAAGCCCCTGAAATCCCAAATACCCAGGGATTTTTTCAGTAGTTGGGTTTTCTTCCTCAGCTGCTTCCATTTTGGGTCCTCAGTGAAAAGTATATTTCAAAGACTACTAGAGCATGAGCAACAGGTGGACATTTTAATATTATAAAATAAAGACTGAAGGATTTGCATCCCCTGGTAGCAGTCTGATTTAATTTTGGTAAGAAAACACACAAACAGTCTAAACTCTCCATAAGAAAAAATGGAGTTGAATTTTTACCCTTTTATGCATTGATTACACAAACTGTTCTAAATTTCCTAGGGAAAGAAAAATATTTTAAAATATTTTACAGTAATTTCATCTTTTTTGCCAGGGTAACTAAAGTTACAATGGCCTGCAAACCCTATGTGATTTTTGGACATTGGAATTATGAAACTATGAGAATTATTTGGAAATACAAACTCAGAAATGGATTTATACTGCAAAAATTCCCACATTACTTCTGAAGTTCTTTCTCGTATTAAAAACATTATACTCTGCATTAGCAGGAAACCAGCTTTTAAGCAAACAACCCAAGAGATTAATTGTTTTCCAAAGCAAGAAGGGACAACTACAATCAACTACTCTGTTCTCTTACATAGCATAAATCAATGGCAATTTCAAGAAGGCTCTGAAATTTCTTCCCCATGACCTTCCTTCGTGCTCAGAAACTTAACTCTCTGTATCCATACTGAAAATCATTAGCATAAATTTCTTGAAGCACAGAAACAAAATCAAATATCTCTTTCACAGATGTCAGACTGATCTTCACTGTGAACATATATTCTGAGTGTTACTACACAGAAATAGACCTGATTTGCTAAGCATTCATGGTAGTTGAACCAGGCTTCACACCTACATTCAAAAAACCTAGCAATGAATGTAGTGGAGACTAGTACTTGTAGTCACAGCAAAAGGGAATGTTTTTGCCTCTCCGCATACAACTCCACGCTTTCTCAGGGATAGACTAGGATGTAACAGTGTTAAATGGCCAAGGAGAACACCTTGATAAGGCAGTATCTGGTGAAATGTCTCGCTGTGAATCCTGACATTTTGCAGATCATGCACCCAACAGTGCATTTTCTAGGGTGGCATGACTTGTTGTCTCTGCAAACAAATCAGAACTTCCTCTCCAGACCCTCATGTACCTCTGAGAGCCAAGTCCTCATCTGCAAGTCCTCATGACGCTTCTGACATCTCAGTGTGAGAAAGGAAGGTTGCAGAACAAAAATTGGTTCCCTAGTCCTTGCAATTAATGTTGGCCTGCCTCTAACCTTAGGCCTCTCCAAAAAGAAAAATTAGCTGAGGCAGTTCAGGAACAAAGTCCCCTGGAGTTTTTAGCTAAGTGAGGGGTACCTATTCGTAACTTCAGGCTCCCTCATCCTTCTGTCTTAATCTGCAGGTGCTGTCTTAAGCTTTCTAATGCAGGGACTGTCTTAATGCATACTTAAGAGATTTAGATCCATAACTAGGGCTCTTCAGGCACTACTGTTTGAACAAAATAATATTTTTTTTAAAACAACATATACAAAGTAAACAGGAAGATTAGAATGCCCTATGACCACTTTAAATGACATATGGTGTCAAATAAGATAAGGGACTCCATCTGACATTAAGATAGGAAGTCACTGGTATCTCTTATTTACAGTGCATTTTATGGATTATAATTTCAAATTATTCAGTTATTACCAATATTTTAAGAAATACTCTATTTTCCCTAGTAGATAATGGAGAATTCATTTTAAAATTATGTAGATTTTCAAGTCACATAACAAGCAGACTCTTCTTTCCTGTGCTGCACATAAAACTAAGTTGCAAATTAAGAATGAACAGCAGAATTTGAACACTTCTACCGAAGTATGAATTGCATTTAAATTATTCAAGCCCATGCTGCTGTGCCATCTGGTGGCTACTAGCCTGTAATGCAGAAGCAGGAAAAAATACCCACCAAACCTAAAACTCCCTCTTTTCCAAGTCTTTCTTACAGTTTTCCTTTATAAATTTAATTTGGGTTGGGTTTTTTTAAACTAATTTCTACTGTGTATTCAGGAAACAGAGAATCAGTGATAATGAGCTACATAACCATAAAATTCCTACAACCTTCTCGAAGGCAGTCAAAGCCATTTTATTTGGAACCAGGATACTTTAAGATATCCTGGTTCCAAATATCTTAAATTTGGAAATATTAAATGTCTATATTGTGTTTACTGCAGTGGTATGTTTTGAAGGATAACACATATCTGTAACAAACTGGATCAACAGAAAGAGGTAAATCTGAGGCATAAAGAAGTGAAATCCTTCTTTACCGTTTTAGGTTTCTGTCTTTATATAGAGCTATGTAACTAATACAAGAGTTTAAACGGTAATTTTTGCATAATGACTGTTTTAATGCAGAAATCTACCTCTGTAAATTTACAGAGAAATCTACCACTGCATCGCCTCCCCATGAGATGTCTTTGGTTAGTAAAGTAGACACAAAGGCCATTGGTGTCCATTACTAAGAAATGGAGCCAGGTTGGAGTTTTTTACTCCAACAGCACACACATAATACAGAAAAAAATAACTAGCCTTCTCTTCCTCTTCTGTAGTCTAGAAATCCCATGGTTTAAACAAGATACATTGTTTCTGTCCTGGGTTTTATCAATCTTACATCTTTACTGAAAATAAACCTTGTCTATGAACTTCTACTAGCCATCATATGGACTGGAAATCAACAGAGAAAATAATTAAAGGTTTACACCCAGATGGGTGCACAGGCTGATAAAGTTCTTTACCCAGAAATTAATGGATTTTTTTCCATTATTATTGTTGCAGAGCCTATAACTGCAAGCCTGCCTGCGGATATTCACAAAATACCAGGAGCACTTCAGATTTTAAAAAGTGAGAAAGGCTGAAAGACTGTTTATTCAGACAGAAAATACGAAATTCAAGATCTTTCAGTCTGGGTTTGTCTGTTGGTTTTTTTTTTAGGAATACCAACAATTTAAAATCAACAAGTGAACACTTCAGGAGTAAAGACAGACTGACACAGAGGGACCTTTGCACAACTACATTATGATATAACCTAGAATGTTTCCTCTTTCAAATGTATTGACTTACCCATTATCGAACCCATTCTGTCCAACTTTCTTTCCTATGTCACCTACCATCACACCTGGCATTGGTAGGAGAGTTTTTGTATCTCGAATCTGTATAGAAATGAAACAAAACATTTCAGTAGTGGAACAATGAAAGTAATTGGCTGAACTTTTCAAATGTTGAAAATATTCCCAACTTGTACCCTGTTACTAATGCTAAAGAAAGCTCTCTGTTCCTTCCAAGCGCATAGTCCTGGATATAACTTGTACTTATGCATCCTCTCATTCAGGACACAGATAAATGAAAATTACTTTGGAATATGACACTAATTACACCAGTGTGTTAAATATCTCTTAACACTGATGACTGCTCTCATTAGACTAGCATTGTAACCTTCTTCAGGTATACACAGACACAGCAGGAACCAATGGATCTTTTAGGTAACAATCAACTTTGAGATATTCCCTGATTCTGTAATAAACTGTTTGGTTTGCAACTGGTTCATTTTACTACATACAAGTTTTCTATTGCATTGCCACATTTTCTAATGCCCTTAATCTTATTAAATGAGTTCTGTGTTAGAAATTTGCAGATTTCATGCATATCAGCCTGCAGCATTGGCACATATAAATCATCTTAAGCCCCATGCAAGACTTTTGGGACTCCATATAACACAGATGAGTTTAACTATAAAAGTACCATGATCATCTGGAGACTTTTCAGCTTTTTTGTTCTTTTCAGGGTTTTTTGAAGAAAGCTGACAGTATAAAACTGGCTCTACAACCTTCACAAAATCAGTGAACATTTGAAAAAAAGTACACTGGTTACAATCGCAACAAATGGAAGGCATTAAGTAAAGAATGAGCTGGTCAGATGTAAATAACAGCATAACAAATTTGAACCCACTCCTCCCCAAAAGATAAAAAGGATTAGCAGTATTTCCACCCTACCTGTACAATAAAGGAATGTAATCCTTGGCACTGTCCATCAGGAGTATAGAGCTGGGCATATAAAACTGCATGTGTGGCAAGTTTCCCCATATTACCAATCCAGAACTTTGCAGCTTCAATGTCAGGTGTATTGATGACAAATTCCTGTAGCCAGGAAAGAAATAGAAAATTACATAAATCACAAAAATCAGGTCACAGTTATTTTCTTTTTTTTTTTTTCCCACTACTTTGGGAATGTTTTGAAAACATTCATTAACTGCCACGATTTTATTCTGTACTGCATTCCAACACCTGAGATCTCTCTCTTATTATGTTCACCTTTGGAGAGAACACATGTAGTTAGGAAAAAAATCAGTTTTAAAATCTCACTACCTCATTGTAAAGAAACTCAGCCTTTTTAATTGCTCATTTAAGCAGTTTAAAAAAAAAGTTAAACAGATTAATGGACTGGGAAGCATTTCCTAGATCTTAGGTTAAACTGAGATGTGAGTTCAAGTAAAAGACTGAGAAGGCTCTTTCAGCTGTGAGAGCTGAAGCCTATGCATCTCTTTCTTACACAGTTCTGTGTGCAAAGGAAGCCTGGTTGACATTGTGCATTAAGGACTAACCTGAGTGCTAGGATCAAATGTGGCTGTAGTCCGTATCCCTTTGGTGTTAGTTCCATGGCTGAGTTCAGTCAGAGCAAAACATCCAAAAATCTAAATAAGGAGATATAAGGTAGGGTTCAAAACCACTTTGTTATACAACTTAAAACTGCAAGACTTTCAAACGACTGCTAATTTGGTTGTTGGAAAGTAACTCGGCAAAAAACCAAACAAACCAAACCATACCAGGAAGCAATGAAGAGCAACAAAAGAAGCATGAAGCTCAGTTTAAGTGCACTGAGAACATTGATCTTGCAAAATCAAAGAGGGTCTGAGAGTGGCCAGAGAGTGAATGCTACCCACATGGCCTAGAGTGGAGAAACTGTTTAGGATTGGCACCTTCCGTATAAGGCAGGCTGCACTTACTCTGCAGGGTACCTGGTCCTGAGTCTCCATTGAACTCCATGTGGTGTTTTTTTGGCATTAAGACATTATTATTTTCCATTTTATAGCATAAGAACGGATCTTTTATGGCAACACATCAAGGTTATGTGTATCCTAATAGGATACTCTTAAATGACTGTGGACAGAGACTAAACTGGTAATGTTATCTATATTGCCTTTTGGGAAAAGTTCCCAAATCTTGTCTGCATGTTAACTTAGACAGTCTAAAACATATCCAATGGTTTATGAGCTAGCAGTGAGGATAGTCAGAGCTCAGTGCTTGAATCTGCCCCTATCAGAAATAACACGAGAGTATAAATAGTAACACAGTTACAATAGTGTCCATTTCTCACAAATTATTAGAAAAAATTACCTCCATGTTACGAATTTGTTTCACCATGTGTGCAAACCTCGCAGAAGCACTCAAAATTGCACCTCCGAATACCTGTAAAAACAGAATTATGAATGAAATCAGTGCCCTGTGATGGAAAGCACAAATTGCACACGGTTTGTATAATGATGTCCAGTTAAGAGACCAGGGAAAGTGGGTTGCACAGTAAACTATACTTAGACTATGTCTGGTGAGGTACGTCAGGATTTGATTTTGTCAAGGCTCCTTTAAAGAGGACTGAACTTGTCACAATTCTAAGCTGTTCAAGCCTTCATTGCAAACCCTTAAAAACACTTTCCACTTGTCCTTAATGTTATCCCCTTGAGCAGAAGAAAACGTAAAAGACTATTTTAGTTCATTTTACTGCAAATGGATTGGGAACTAAAGGTAGCTGCTTCAGGATCAAACAAGAATGCTGATTTGAAACTTATCTTCAGTTTTCCTGCATGGATGTTCACACAACAAAACTCTAATTCCTAGACCCTCCTTGGCCATGCAAACAGTAATAATTGATTAATTTAACTGATATTATTTGACCAGCTATGTCAAGTATTCTTTGTGAGAGAGCCATCTGGGAAGCAACTGATTAACAGAATCCAGCCACTGATGTCAGTGAGAAATTTAACACTGGTTTCCATTCCTTCTGTCTTCTGCCCTTAATTAAGACATTGGGGCTTAAGCAGGTAAGTTTCTGATACCTGCAAATCTCTAGCAAACACACAGCCACCAACAACCAATTCTTTGGCTGCTACTGCCCTAGAGAGGAGGCAAAGGAGTAGACAAAAGAAGATGGAACTCTAGGCATCAAAAATTTTTTCTGTATCTCTGTCTATACTGTTTCACCTTTACTTTCCAGGTGGGATTCCTGTGGAGACAGGGCTTAACAACAAAGATTACCCACAGCTCTCTAGCTCTTCTAAACAGTTAAAAGGTAGCTCCATTTTTGAAAATAAAGGATGAGGAAAAGATATAGTTTTAACAAAATAGGTACAAAGCAACAGAATTATGGTATTAGAAGTTACTTAAATTCAAACATACACCACTATAGCCCTTGAACTGTACTTACAACACAATGTAAGGCAAACTGGAGAGATGGAGACCAATCGTACATTCCCATGCACAAAGACACATGAAAAACCTTTAATGGGTTCTCTATGGCCTCTTGCTGAGTAACAAACTCATGCTCAAAGATCCTTTTACAGCGCAGGAACGTCAGTTCCTGATACTTCTCACGGCTCACATCTTCTCCAGGATGATGTGCAAAGACAGGATCACTTTCCAGAGCAGAGAAGATTCTGTTCTTGAGGGGGAAAAAACTAACATGAGAATGTTAACCTAAAAGCATTAACAAAACCAGTTAACTCTCTTCTAGAATAACACTGGGCCTCAAACTACAATCATTTGCTAGAATGACTAAACTTCCAAAGAAAAAATTCCAGACAATTAGAAAATATATTTAAATGGTCTGTCATTATATATACAGCTCACGCTGCTAAATTTTATGGAATCTCCTTCATCATGAAGTGATTCACCAATTCAGTCTGAAGGCACAAGAACAGTATGGTAAAACTTGCTTTGTAGAGCAGCTTCATTATCTCAATTTATGAAGATGCTGGCAGAATCTAAGGGGCAAAAGTCTTTCAGTCTGAGGATGAAGGTAAAACTCCAGGGGTTACATTCAGTTAGAAATATGCCATGATGGTAAAGTGATTAAGCTACCATAACTGCTCTATTCCCAGATGAAAATGAAAAAGGGCTCCATTTAATGGAACCATCATATGCACCCCTTCAACATGGGGATCTGTATCTTTTCATGTTTTAATTTGGATTTTTTTTTATTGGATAATACAGCATTTTTATCACAGAGGCCTGTCTTCAAGATATCCACATCTTCTTGTCTTTCATATAATTTAGAAAAAAAAATGCAGTGCTTTAGGCAAATTCTTTTAAAAAGGTTTTAAATACCCATTCTTCCTCTCTGAAGGGAATTACACACTAAGAAGGAAGAAAACTAGACTTCCTGTGTTTTCCTTTGAAAGGCAAAGTCATTCCTTCTCTCTGTATCAATAACACTACATTCTCACACAGCTTTGAATCTCCTTCAGACACAGAGCACTTGCGTTTTTTCTGTGCTCCAACACACACCAGTAAGATGCAGAACCAGGTCTTTTTCATTTCTCTGATTTACCTGCTAGGATTTCTATAATTACAGCGAAGGTTCAAGATTAGCTTTAATCCATGAAAATCTACACCACCTTCAAAAAGCTAGTTCTTTCTCCTCCTACATCTCCATGCATTTCCACACCATCTCTTGTGCTGCAGTTAATCTCTTTTCTTGGTAGGGTTAGCTTTCAGCGAGGTAGACCTGCTAATCTCCAACTGCAATACCACATAAGCATTAATGTAAACACAGAACATCATAGGAAATTATGTAAGGTCAAAGCAAGACAGAAATACTGTTTGACAGCAGCTTGCACTTAGCTCCCCTTAAGTGCATTGCAAAACCATGGGATGTATGATTTAACGAAATAGTAAAGAAATATGGTAGAATATAGTTCTCAGTCTGAAATGAACACTGAAGTTCTGAAATACAGCACCTGTGGGTCTCCCCTGCACTGATGTTCAGTAACTAAATGAGCCTTATGAGACAGCAGAGTAGATTGCTTAGAAGTTCATCTGTGTTCTGAAAACTGGATGTGCAAATCAAATTTCTTCATGCTCCATATTTACAGAGTAATATTAACTATATTCCCTTTAAAAAACACATGCTTACTTTTACTGATATCTCCACAATTAAAACAAGTTTACAATTCTTGCAAAGTTTACCTTCAGCTGGATGATGTCTTCGCCATCTAAGAACACTGCCATCTCCTTCCAGTTGAAGGAAGCTTTTTTACGGTATATGGAAAGTGGGCCTTTAGGGAAATCTGGTAGCAAACTATCCAATGAATTTTTGTTTCCAGTCATTTCTTTCTGATTCAGAGTGGATGCCATTGTTAGCTAAACTGCAGCAAACAAGAAAAGATAAGTCACAAACTGAAGCACCATAGATGTCTGTTTTTTTAAAATAATAAAAATAAATTAAAAGTGTTGCTAATTAAATCCATGGACTTGTTTGTATATATGAGTACAGTAGTGCAGAGCCAACTAAAAGCTTGCCTTTCCATTTTTCTAATTCAACTGGCTTGATAAAAAGTAAGAAAAAATGCCCTTGATCCAATGTCAATTAATTACATGGTCTTTGTTATTAAAATATGAGCTAACTATGACACAGGGACACCACTGGTTATCACCATATTGTGTAATAGGAAAGGGGGAGATAAAAGACCCAGGGAAGAAAATACCATGTCTTAACAAAAGCAGTAAGGCCCCACAAAGTCTGCTGGCAAGTTGTTGTGTGCATCTATGGGTCAGGCAAGAGCACTGTAAAACTGCAGAGATCCCGAAGGATTTCACTGCCAGTAGGTACAACTGCACTGGTTCAGGAGAGAAGGAGAATCTTGCTTTTTGTTGGACCTGGCCCGAAGGAGTAAAAGGCTGATGCCTCTGCTGCTTCCAGAAGCTGGTGTCAGAGGACTCTGCTGCTCACAGAACATCCAGCGATTCCTGCCACCACACAGACAGCAGAGAGCTCTGCTTCTGCTTGGAAAGTGCAAAAACCATCAGGCAGGGCAGCAGAAGCTGGGCACAATTTAATGGGACTAGCTGGAAGAAGCAACTTGAAGGTACAGATAAGATATTCTGGCCCAGGGCTGGCCAGGGGCTCGCTCACTATGGACTGTGAACATCATAAAGTACAAAAACTACTATTTCAGCAGTCTGCTTTTTTCACCCCTTTTCCCCCTCATCATCTCATTGTGTCTCCTTGCTACTTTCTCTTTTCTTTCAACCTTATCCTTTTCACAGAGGTCATCCTCTAGTTCTGGAGAGTACAAACTTAGTAGAAGAGAACTGCAGGACAGTATTTCTGCATGTGATTTCCAAACCAGTTCTAGGAGGATGAAGCTCCAGCAATGAGCAACAGGTTCAGAAAGACAGGGGAAAGAAAAAAAAGGCACGCATAGTGTTTCAACCTGCAGCCAAGGAAAAAGATATTATACTTCTAACTGGAAAATAGGTAAATCAGGGCAGAGGTTCACAGCTTCAGACTCATAACAGAGAAAAGAATTACATTGTAATGTTGCAGCTATTGCAGCTAACTTAATTTACATTGCAAATCAGTGATATTGCCCAAGTGAGAAAACCTAAGAGTTCATTAAAAATGGTTCTATATTTAAAATATATTATAAATTATCTGACTTCACAAAGTTTTAATATAATTTGGCTCTCCAAGCCCACAGCTTCAAAACTAATTAAGAAACCAAAACGGGTGGTTACAATAGGAAAGTAACAGCAGCCTGTCCTAAAGAATAACTGCGGTGTTAATTTCAGCCTTGCAGCGGAATTTTGAAACGTGTGTGAAGACGGCAGTAAAACCTATGTTATTTTCAATTTGCAAAGAACTGATGCAGTTTCACCGAAATGCTGAGTTGAAAACCTTTTTCCACGGAAAATGCCCCTGCTAGTTAATTCAAATTCATACCCGGACAACAGAAACGGGTCACAAACCACGAGGGGAAAGGTCAGTTTGCAGGGTACTATCGTCAACTTTCTTGCGTAACAATGACACAGCTCAGGCACCTGGTAATCGTCAAGAATAATGGTGCCGTACCCTTATGCTGCGAGATGATATCACCAGTGGTTTATTTTATTTTATCTTCTAGCGGCTTTGCATTTCCGAGCAGTCTGCTGCTGGCAAGCACCCAGAGCAGGGCAACCCCAGCAGGGTGAGGCAGGGCATGAACCGCTCCGGCAGGAGCCCTGTGAGGGTTCACTGCACAGCCTCCATGCGAGCGGCCCGAGTTCACGGCAGAGCCTCGCTTCTGCTCAGACACGGCAAAAACAGACTATATAATATATTGTTCTTTGCTACAAAAAGTGTAACGAGACGCCTCCCTGACGGGCCGGGCTGGAGTCCGCTCTCGGGAGGCAGTCAGTCACAGCGGCACAGTTGCCCACACAGAGCCGCACACGAGGTGCCAACCCTGCAGCCTCACGCCGCGCTGGCAGCTGGCGGCTCCCCGTGTTTGCAGCCGCAGGACGGCAGCGCAGCGGTCTCTCGCGGCACTCGGACCCTCAGAGCCGCAGACCAGGGCGAGGGGACCCGGTACGTACCAGCGGCCGCCGCCGTCTCCGCCTCGGGAACTGACGGCAGCAGCCTGCGACGCGCTCCGCCTCCTGGCGCGGCGGCAGCGGGCGGTGGATGGGGCTGGTGGGGACGGCGGCCGTGCGGGACCGCGGCGGCGCC
>VZRL01004627.1:3003641-3193937 GCA_013397895.1 Origma solitaria
GCCCCTCGCGGCCTGGGGCGGGCCCGGCGAGCTCCGTGCCGTGCTGAGGACACTTCTGCCGCGGGGCCGCCCCGCCACGCCCCCGGCCCGGGAGCTGGCGGTGCAAGGTGAGCGGAGCCGGCGCTGAGGGGCGGGAGGCCGGGCCCGAGCGCGGCCTGTGAGGGGCCGGAGCTGCCCTGGGCCTGTCCCCTCGGACATTGTCTCGTACATGAGGGGCCGGGGCTGCCCTGGGCCTGTCCCCTCGGACATTGTCTCGCACATGAGGGGCCGGGGCTGCCCTGGGCCTGTCCCCTCGGACATTGTCTCGCACATGAGGGGCCGGGGCTGCCTTTTAGGCCTGTCCCTTCGGAGATTGTCTCGCACATGAGGGGCCGGGGCTGCCCTATACTCGTCCCCTCGGAGATTGTCTCGCAGATGAGAGAAATACCCTATTTTTCCCCACTGCTTGTGGGAATGAAGATGGATTTTTGTCCTGATTTTGTGCTTAGGTTTTATTTTTACTCTTCGTTGTTGCGCTAGTAAGCACTGAAGGTTCAGCAGTTGAAATACAAATTACAGAGGCCAAGTACCTGAGACACTTAGGAGCTCCTGTCATGAGTAAGCTGCCCACACACAAACGTAGTGCAGACCTAATGCCGGGCGTGTAAGGAGTGACCGCAGTGCTCGGAAATGCAGAATTACTGACAAGAGTGGGCAGCTGTGGCACCTGCTGGCCAAGTGGAAGTGTTTGTATTGCCTTTCTTATCACTTAGTATTGCTTAAGAAAGAAGCTCAGCTTGTTTGGGTAGTTGTGCGGGTTTTTTTCGCTTTTTGGGGTTTTTTGTGTGGGGGGGATGTGAAATTTTTTTTGGTTTTTTAAAATTTGTTTGTTTTTTGTTTGTTTTTGTTTTGTTTCGGGGTGGTTTTTTACACCGTAAGATGGTAATAAGCTGCAATAAATCCTGCAAATACAAAGAAACTTCCATAGGGTAGAGCTTGACACCGTTTTTAAGATAAATTTTGGAAAAAAAATTTTGATACAGATTAAATTCTAGTAGTAATGTTCTAGAAAGAATCAGAATTCGGGAAACAGCTTGATTTACAATTCATAAAGACCGATAGTCATTTATGGGGCTGACTTGGGATGTTCTTGTGGCCTATGATTCTTATCTGATGCCTTCAAAAAAATTGGTGCCTTCAAAAAAATTATATGTTGAAGTTTTGATTTATTATTTCTTTTGATGTTAAGAGAAGATGCTCCTGAGCTGCATCTAGAGAGCGTATCTCTAAGAAAAAGCCTAGGAGTTTTTTTTAATTAACGTGTTTACAATTAAAAATGTTGGAGATGGAGTTGCTAAGGATGGGACAAGATAGCAAGACTTAATGTTTGCTCTATTAATAATTATTCTTTCTTGTCTCACTCAGAAAAATTCAGAGTCCATTGAAAATTGATTATGTAGCCAGTATAGCATTTTTAGTTGCAAGGATACTTGTTTTGGTGGTAATTGAAAAACTGTTTTCAAACAACAAGCTACTTTAAGAAATCGGTAGACAACAGCTAAAAAAATATGTAAAAATTTTTAATAGAGTAATTCTTCAGGTATATACCTGCTTCCTGGGATTCTAGATTTACTGTGAGAATGCAGCAGTCTTATGCTAGAAAAATCCCATTGTTTACTTTTTACTTTATTAAATAGTTATGTTTGATGAAAATGAATACTCCTGGTCAGCCTTAGATATTTGGAAAAATCATGCTAAATTTTAGGAATTCAATTCATCCAGTAGTTTTAGATGTCAGGCACACCGAGAAACAGATTTATTCCTAGCATGGTGGTTCTTTCTTTGTTGTCTTAGATCTTGCCCCACTGGTTTGCACTTACTGTAGTAAGGAGGCAGAAATTAATATTGGTGCTAACCTGGGTGGGTTGCACCATTGAATAATAAACCCCTGTTTGCATATCTTTTCAGATGTCTACAATGGAACTGTGACCTTTCTGCCTTTGGAGGAAAACAGTGAAGGAAAATACCTGATTAAAAAGTGCAATATTTATCAAATTCAACTTAAACACATAAAAGATGAGGAATGGTAAGTGTGGGAGTGAGAGAGAAAGCAAACAGTGAGTTATTGCAAGAGTCGCACAATGGTTTAGTGTTGGTATGTAGGCAATTTAGATTTTATAATTTTCTGCTTGATTAGTAAATTGCAGTAGTGGTGTGATATGATTGCATAGTGTTCTATAAAATCATATCTACAATATCTAGAATAATGTAGATGTGTTTCACCTTTGAATGTATACATTGACTACTCTGTGTGTGGTCTAGAAAAAATATGCCTCTCATGTACAGTGTTTGAATTGAGAGATAATGAGGTAACAAAATTCAGGGGAGACTGTTGTGTTACTCAGTAACTTTGCTGGTTTATTTTCCTTTTGTTTCTCTACATATTTCCTTATTCTCCAGTCTAGTTTTTTATCTTTGATCTGCTGATTTTCTCCACTTAATCATTGTTTTCCCTGTCCTTAAGATAGCTGAAATAATGAAATACTATATGTATACTAAGTTATCTGTTTGTTTGTTTTTAAGGTCTATATCTGTTGTAGCTCCATTTCCAGAAGATTGGTTTTCAGATGGAATTGTGTACCCCAAACTAGCATGGCTTGGAAATGAACTTCTGTCCAAACTGGCTAAATGGTCAGTGGAGCAAAAGCTCAGTGAGTTTAAAAGTACACTCTCACTCATTTCTGTAGCAAAATACAGCAAGGTTTATCAAGACCTCAAAGAAAAGTACAAAGAGATGGTAAAGGTAAGTTTAGCAGTAAATGCAGTAATGTTATCCTTTCATATTTTTTTACATTGTGTAATGAAGCTGCTTATTTCAATTTTTTTTTTTTTTAATAAAAGAAGTAATTGAATTATAATGTATGTTTTTTGGTTTCATGTTTTGGGGGGTGTTTTGGTATATATGAGGAACAAAACTATTTGGTGCTTGGAAGAACTTAATTGGAAAAGGAAGATTTCGATCCAAATTCACAATAAAAATCTGGAGGAGTCAGGCATTTTCCAGGATGTATCCCTTGTGATAAAAAGGAAGCAGTAGGTCAGTGGAATAAATAATAAGTCATCCGCATTTTCAAAGGTGCAAATAAAGCACCTCCATCTCCAGAACCTTTGGATACTTACTTAATATGTTTACGTTAGAGGATCAGTGTTGTAATTTTGTTTTTTATCCTAGACATCTGAAGGCAACAGAAATTACCTTAAGGTAATTGTGAAGGAATGTCTTATTCTTACAAACTTGGCTCTAGGTGCAAGCAAAAAAATTGTAAATGCTTTTGTAAAACATACAGTGAAAATGCTGGAAGGTTTCACTGTTAATATTTATGTACTAACAGGAAGACACATAGAAGAGAATGACTGGACTTTTGTGTGAGGCAGTGATTCAGTCTTTAGCTCTGCTGTAGAATTGGTGGTGTCCAGCATTTTTCTGTGTTTAAATTCTTCTTTTACAAAGTAACACTTGGAAATGATACTTGCCCTTTCTGTTTTCCTACTTCAGATTTTGATTCTTCATGTTCTGTTGTGCCAGGATAATTCTTTTTCTGTTACCTTGTGACGAGAAATTTGCAAATGTCCATTTTATTAATGTTGCACAGGTATAAGATAAGAATTTTCTTGTGAGAAAGTTAAGCGAAAGGTACCTGGTCTATTACAGAACAGATGCAGCAGTTCACTTGTGACCTGCACATGTGGAACCAAAATGTTAGTAGGAACTTTATTGTTTGGTTGAAAGCAGACATTCTTTACACCATCATTCTACTGCGTGACTCACAAAATCAACCAGTCTTCATATTCTTTGTGTATATTTTAATAAGGTTAAAATGCATCTGTGAAGTCCAGAAACCTATTGAAGTTTCCAACCTATCCAAGTTACTGTGTCTGAGCATTTTTGAGGTTATTTCAGATAATGCAGAAAATAAGTTTTCTCTATTTTTTAGTCTATTTTTTTTTCCTGAAGGTGTGGCCTGAAGTGACAGATCCTGAGAAATTTGTTTATGAAGATGTTGCCATTGCCACTTACTTGCTGGTAGGGATCTGCATTACCTAACAATATGCTGTAAGGTTTTATTTCCTAATGATAGAACCTTTCTAAAGAAGATCATTTAGAGGTAAACAAAAACTTCTTTGTGAAGATATGATGAAGATTTGCAGTCTTCTGTCACAGGAAGTTTACAATGTACGTAGACAAGATTTATTTCTAAGTGATAAAGCCGAAAGCACTGATGTAGAAGTGGTTAGATGGACCAACTGGAGATAAGGATTGATTGTTTTATAAATTTTTCTATTACTTGTTCATTTTATGCTGAAGGTTTGCCGCTGCTATGCCTTTCCCTGATAAAATTTCAGCTCAAATCCCATCTTCAAATGTAATAAGGCCAATTGTAGGTTCCAGGAATGCAGATGAATGCTTGGTGTAATTTTCTCAGGCACCTAACCTACTTAAGATTCTATGAAAATTCTGCCACCTTCAGTTACTATAAACTTCTGGTTCTTAAGAGGCATCAAAATGTGTCACTATATAGTCACATAAATATTTTTGTCTGCCATCCAGAGTGTGGTAAGAGCATGTCTACCTTGAAATATTCTTGTAGCATCTTATCTAAATCAATATTTGTAAGGAAGTTAACTTATTTACAGTACTTGTTGAGGACTAATTTATTTTGATAATTAGCTATTTAACTCATTAGAATCTTAGATACTGGCTTGTGGAAAGGGCTGTGTAGTAGACTCATTTTAACTATTTTTATGACTCGCTTAATATTTGATGTTGAAAATTAGGAATTTAGTTGCAGCCACAATAAAATTCTGGAGTTATAGCATTTTTATACATGTGAATGTTGTTTTTCAGTAATTATGTGTTAGCTGATACAGCAGTAGTTTGATTAAAGTCATTCAATATACAGTTTACATAAGTGAAAACTTAAAGTGTGGTATTGATAACCTAACCTGCTGCAAAATGTTCAGGTATCTAGATGATGGTGTATGAAACTCATTGTTTAGAAGTACATTAAATAAGTGGTTAAGAGAAGGTAGGTTCAATGTTAAGTTATTATGGGTTTATGGCATCTACACATGACCTCATTTTATTCTGCAATCATAGTGAGTTCACCCATTGTCCAGGGGCATGCCCAAGGAAGTAGCTGTTGAGTTTGTGTTGTGAAAAACTGTGCAGGAATTGGAGGATGGGTACTGTCTGTGAAGGAGGTAATTAAGGATTTCTGGGATACTGCCTAGAGTGCCAAAGTGCAATGATTGGTAAATCTAAAAACCTAATCCATGAGGTTATCAGACTGTTTATCTTAAGCTTCTTTCCCTCTAGCAAAACTGATATTCAAAAGTGACAGTGTTACAAATACTGATTTTCATAGTTAAACACTCTTGAGGATTTTTGATAGTCATCATGAAAAATCAGAGTGCAGAGTTGTGAATGTGTGGTCTCTAACTTCTCGTTGAAGGAAGAAGAGTTTGAAAGTGATAGAGATTAATCCATGATCTGTAGAGAAACATTCACTTACGAATTACATTTCTATGTAAAAGTAACTTCTTCTGTACAGAGCAGGGACTAGCATATGGCTAAAAGGCCATTAGCTGATGTAGAATTTGGGCAGTTAACTTGCTAGGTAACTCTTGCTTTGTTCAGTAGAAGGGGATGTCACATGTACCAATATATCACCAGTTGGTTACAAAGAACATTTTGAGTTTTATTCTCAGCTCTGCCACCAATGCTTTCTTTAATATGGGGGATATAAATGCATCTGTGGTGTTACTTGCAGACACAGTGTTAAAGTTTACTTGATACTTCCCTTGCTTTCCATTGTTCTTATTTTGCACGCTTTGTTTTAGCAACTCATTTTACATTTATGCTCATTCTAGCCCATAGTTGTAAAGATCTGATTAATATCAACTCCCAGTGACTCAAAAGGGAGTGGAGGATGTGCTAACCACTTAGAAATTTATTGATATTTTGCAACATAATTCTTGTCCCACTCCATAAACAGTGGGGTTTTTTTTGGTTTGGTTTGGGTTTGGTTTTTTTGTTTTTGGTTTTTTTTTGTCTAAGGTTATTTTATCTGTAAGTGAGGTGAATGTTTTCTGTCTCATCTGCATTCCCAGCTTTCTGCTTTTATTTCCAATAATGTTCTTATTGCTTTCTTACAGGGAAACTTGAGAGCAGAAACATTAAATGTTTTGTTTTCTTGTCTTAGATTCTTTGGGAAGAAGAAAGAAAGGAAAAAGGGTTGACCAAGAAACAGTCATTTGTCGATCTTGGATGTGGAAATGGTCTACTGGTTCATATTCTAAACAATGAAGGGGTAAATAGAATGCATTTTAAAATAATGATTAAAAACTAGAGTCAGTGTTCTTCTTCTGCTTTCCTTTCATCTGGCATGCAGATAGCCAAAAATAAATTAGTTCATATTGCTAAAATAGGATTTTGTCACTCTAGTTACCAAGAGAAAATCCTACCAGAGCATTAGAAGCCTTTTGTTTATTTATCTATTTTTATTAGTGCATTTCATTTAAATTCAATAAGGTAAGAAACTAAGAAAAAAAAGGAAAAGTAATGGTATTTTAGTTATGCAAAAAGGAATGTGAGAGAGATTCTCTCTCACAAGGTGTGTTCACCAAACTGAGTTATACTTGTGATGTCCTGAAAATGTTTTTCTATATCTTTGAAAACAATCCTGAGATTTCTTAATTGAAAATGCCTAATAACATACTGTGCTTTTGGGAGTGAAAACATGGTAAGAGCATAATGCAGTTTCTTGAGGCTTAGTTTCTTAAATAACAACAAAAAAAAAGTCAGTGAGACTAAACAAAACCCACTGAAGTTGGGTATGTCTGTTCCAGAAAATAGAATTTTCCACTTTTGGGAGAATGTGATCAAATTTGTAGAGAAAATTAATATCTCTTATTAGATGAATAGATGTCATTGGGGGCAGAGGGAAATGTCCCAAGTTCTAACACGAGCTTTCTATTCTTGTGTGGCCAGTAAAATTTTGTCTAGTATAAGCTGCTGTTTTCCCTGTAGACTTTTCATTCATTCATTAGGTGAAGTGCTGAAAAACACTCAAAAAAATCACGTGCGAAAGTTTTTTGAGACTTTTTTTGGTAATTGATTTTGCTTAGTTCTGTACAAGGTTCTTGAATTTCAAATACTTAGATATTCTTCATTTCTTGCTTTAGTTTCCAGTCTATTTCCTCTTCCCTTTAATTTGTAGAGGGACAAAAGTGTTTGGGCTTCAGTAGTTGAAAGGTGGTTCTCCACTGAGGACTGCTTAGAGTGGCATTCTTCTCTGAGCCCTGTAGGTGCTGCAGTAGTACTCATGTTATGAAAGGTTTTAAAATTTTAAAAACAAACAAACCAAAAATCAACACCTCTGCTTTTACATTTGTAGAGATACAGAGCAGACTACAGATACAGTCAGGAGCAGACTCAGTAGGTGTGCCCAGGTAAAATTTTGAACCAGATATGTTCTTAAGGTTTCCTAGTAATTCCCTTCATATTTCGAAGGGAAGAAGGGGATTGAAAGTATTCAGTTTCTGCCTGAAATGGCAAAGCTGGTTTTTGTTATGTGTCTAAATTTTAGTAGGAATGAAGTAATCAGTGTTAATATGTACATTTAGTGAGCCTGTTACAATTTTTGCTAAAGGTAGTACTTAAATTGACATTCTTTATTGTTCAATTATTTCAGTATTCAGGCAGAGGAATTGATGTGAGGAGAAGAAAAATATGGGACATGTATGGACCAGAGACACATTTAGAGGTATTATGGAAATGTATGTCAGCCTTACTGATCTGTAAATTTATTAATTTGTTCATTGTTTCAGGTTGTATTGATGCAAGTGTAAGGAAGCATACTGAGTTACAGACAGTTGTCTGAAGTGACCCATGAACCCATGGGTATGACACCGCCCATATCCCTTGGGGGATCTATAAATAAAGTTGTAAAGGGAATTATGAGAGCAGTAGTGTATCATACCCTTGCATATATTTTTCAGCCAAGAACCACGGGCACGATGTCTTACTACATGTACAGACATTCACACCATGAAACAAGCCTTCTTTTTACTGGAAGATGAGTGTGAAGGACCTTTGTTAGCACCACTAGCTCATAAAAGATAATAAAGCCACTCATAATTTTGGATATTTTCTTGAAAGTGATTCTGACCTTCTAGTGCTGTGTTCTGTTTTGGCATCAAAATTGTTGTTGAACCTCAAAGGAGCCAACCTAAATAATTGCAATAATAGCTTTCAAAAATGAACAGGAAAATGAGTCTGAAAGAGGGATTGTATTTCAACATCCGTATTAGCATTTTTATGAACAATTTGAGCCCAGGAACATTCACTTTGATTCCAGGCATTCTAAATCTAATACTCTTAAAAGTGTGGTGCCAATGAACGATTGCCCTTTGGAGGTGAGGTGTTCCTCATTTTTTGCTCTCCAGAGTCTAAAATTGCTTACTGTTTTCTCTCAAAAATTGTCAGCTTCCAATACAGTAAAATAATTTTCCACCTGAAGGTATTTGCTAATAGTTTTGTTTAAAGTTAATTCAACATATCTTTGGATGCTAACAACTTGCATTAAATTAGTGAAAGAACAGAGGTGAAGATTTCAGTGTTGTGTAGCTTTCTCCTTGCCACCCTGCCATTTTGGGTACGGATTGCCAAAACTGCCATATTCCTTTGCTGCAGCCTGCAAGCAGATCTTAGTGAAAAGCTTCAACAAACATTCATGTTGTATTAAGTCATATCAGATCATGCTGAACAGCATTGTCTCTTTATCTTTGTGTTACATACTCCTTTTTCTGGCCAGAAACAATAAAAATATCAAAAATATGCATATGAGGAAAGTGATGATTTATGCTGGAAAGAGTTAGACAGTGAGCAGGAAGGATGAAATGATTTTGCAAGGCTCCTGTAGCCATAGGAGCCACAGAAGGAAAAAGCAGCTGCTCACAGCCTGTTGTTACTCCTGAAGCTAATTTTGCTTTGATCTGTACTTAAAGTATGAGTTGCAGGATGAATGTTGCCATCTGTGACATTCAGTACAACACTAACAATGTAAGTGGATGTAACAGGTGGCACTGTGTATCTCCAAACTGCTGTCAGACATGGTGAATATAGATTTGATTATGGGTGACTCAAAATGGGCAGTGTGGCACTGATAATTCATGCTAGGCCTGAATTGAATGGTCAAAACTGAAATGTAAAGTATGAGTACCATGTTTAATCAACCTTAAGAAAACACTTACCAAAGACTTGGTAATTTAACATCTACTAATCTGCCAAAAAGAAACTTGTAACATTCATTGTCTAGAAATGTATATACATAACTAAAAATGAACTGTAGTATTTAAAGTGAACAATTGTAAGTCAACAATAATTGCTATATTGATCCCTAAGGGGGATTTGGAATTGTAACCAGGATAGTCTGAAATTCCTTAATAAGCGTTCTGTTTTGTTTTTTGGAATTTTTTTTTTTTTCTTTAATGCCTATACCGCTACTGCTTTGAATATGCATGTGAATTTTGTGCTCATAAAACATACATTTTCTATATAAAAAGAGATTATGGATGTAATTTTCAGAACTTTTCCTAAAAGTCTGTGGAAATTCAAATCTAAAACTTTTTTCAAATTTTCCCAATAATTCTTTTAATGTTCATACACATGTTCAAGGAAGAGTGTCTACTTCTATGGTGCCAACGTCTTTGCTTTCTTTGCTTTCTTTGCTGAACTTAGTTCAAACTGAGAAAACATATTTGTGAGGCACAAACATTATAGGCACTTCAGAACTTTCAAAATTTAGCCTGTATGAAGAATGCATCCTGTTTGTTTTATTTGGGTTTTTCTGTTTGTTTGTTATTGCTTGTTTTATTACATGTGGATGATAGGGTGTGAAGAGTGGTGGTCTACATACTAGGATTCAATTTGGGCAGCATCTGTGAAGAAGGAGAAAATAACAATGAAGCTGTGTTCTGATTAATTGCTGTGTGAGTCCTACAGACTGCAAGACAGGAAATTCAGTGACTTTCTGAAAAATTGAGTTCAGGCATACAAGTGATAGAAGGAGATTGGCAAGAAATCATCAATCAGTGTATGGTGTTTGTTTATATATTTAAATGCTGGATATTTTAATCAGAGTTGTTACTCCACTTCTTTTTTGACCAAAGTTTTGTGGGTGTTTATTGCTAAATTAATTTTCTGTAGCTATAAAAAATTGCTACCTGAGGAAAACATTGTTGATGTCTGTGGTGCTCATTTACCTTGTATTTGTCAGCTGGTATTACTTTATATTATTGCTTAGTGCTTTAAATAAAATGCTTTAAAGAAACCTGTAATAGGATTCACTTACTGTGTTGTTTTGTTTTTTAGGAAGCTACAATCATTCCAGGTGACAGTCATCTCTTTCCAGATACTGACTGGCTCATAGGAAACCATTCAGATGAATTGACACCATGGATACCTGTAATTGCAGCTAGGTATTTTTGCAGAGGGAGGGGAGTAGGGTGGAAGGAATTAACAAAACAGGCAGAAAAAGCCCAAACAAACCTCACATAATTACCTATGTGGGCTTGGTAAAAAAATTCACTTCTGGTTCCACACCTGTTGTTCTTGCAAGACTGGCTACTTTCGATGCAAATTCATTATTTTTACAAAGTGTTTCATTTTCTGTGGAGAGGCACAGATGCAGTATTTACTTTCTCACAGAATTCAGTGCAGCATTTTGTTTTTGAAGTTCAGAAACCAATACTGTCTTTTATTACTTGTATGTGAATCTGTTGTTTGTTTTTTGTTGTGGTTTTCTTTGTAAATAAAAGCTTATGGTTCTGCCTTCCCTTGAACTGTTACACTCTTTGCAACCAGCAGCAGTAGTTTAGAAATTTACTTCTTCAAACTAAGTTGGCAAAGTAGTTTGCTACAACAAATACTTTGTGAAATAGTATTTTTGGTTAAACTAATAGTTCTACTGAAAGAGAAAGTTAGAAATATTATTGCATGAAGCTCTCGCTTAATAAAAAATTCCATTGTTGCTTTTATCTGATAGATTATTTGTTAAAATTTTGTGCTTTCTGAAATACCTTACTTTTCAGCAGTTTGTTATCTTTCTTGCAGGTCTTCCTATTCATGTTGCTACTTCGTGCTGCCATGCTGCTTCTTTGATTTCCATGGAAAATACAGCCGAAGACAAAGCAAGAAAACTCAGTACAGAGAATATCTTGATTTTGTTGCCCAAGTGGGATTTGTATGTGGCTTTCATGTGGAAGAAGATTGCCTTAGAATTCCATCAACAAAAAGGGTAACTTTGGCCTGTGGAGGGCTTTTGTCTTTTTTTGTTGTTTTTTTTTTTTTTAAAATCTGCTCTGAAGCATATGGACGTTTGTTCATTGTTGCTGTTGTAAGATAAGACTATGTCAGCTTCATTACTTGATACAGTAGGCTCTGAAAAGAGACTGAAAATACTCATTGTTTTCTTGGGAATTCTACTTTTATTGTTATAGGTACAGTCCTAAACCAGGAAAGAATGAAAAGTTTAATTTTCTCTTATGTCACTAATATACAATGGAAAACTTTAAAAAAATCTAATTTTTTTGCCTTAGTTTTTCTAGCTGCCTGTCTTGCTTTTCTGTACTTAATTTTGCTGGTTTTCGTGTTCAGTGAAATTCAAAGTGAAAAGTTCTCGCAGTAGGTAGAGGTGTCCAGCTTTAAATAATCTCAGGGTTGGGAACAATTTTTCTGATCTGTGATTGCATAGCACGATGGATTATGATTTGTTTGCTGGATTTCTTCTGGGGCACCAGTATTCACAAACTAGAAATAAAAACCCTTCAGATATTACGGAGCATTGAGTTAGTATTGGATTCTCCCATAGTTTAGTGAGAAGCCTGCATAAACATGTGTAGGTTGTGGGGCTGGGTGTAAGTTTGGAGCTCTAAACAGTGATTTACCTGTTTCTACTAAAACAGGTCAGCCTTATTGGAAAAAGCAGGACCTATCCACCTGCAGAACATGCTCTGATTGACCAGCAGATAACACAGTTTATTAACAGTCGTCAGACCTGTGATGTGGCCACATGTGACAGAAGGGTCGGAATTAATCATAAGGATCACTGTGATGGTCTATGCGAAGAAGCAGGCTTGGAACTTCCTGAAGATGGGACTGAGACAGCTGATGCGATTTGGATGCCTGGTTTTCAACCCAGAAAAAAAGTAGAGCAAATCAGAAACTGTGCTTCCCTCCCTCGGGATTTTGTAGATGAAGTGGTTCTCAATGTGGCAAACTTGCTGTTAAATGCATTCCCCCAAAAATCATGTTCTGATATGCAGGGTGGAAATATGAATACCTGGAATCAAGGAGGTGAGGTCATCTTTCCTTTTCATTATCTTTGGCTGGTAGAACATGTCTTTTCCAGAAAATTCATGTTTGTAAATGTAGTAAGTGAATAGATTTTTAGGGAATACTGAGAATAGTACCGTAGCAATCAAAGGTGGTTTATTTTCCACTGTGGTTTTTTTTGGACATAGAAGAACATTTTGAAATTGGTGTGAGGTCTTTTTTTCGGTTTACACTTAAGCTATTATAGAATCCATTTTTATTAAACCAAACCAAACTAAACCCGCAATGCTACAACACTCTACCCTATTTGCGGGGAATATTATGGTTTTGAATATTCACATAAAAATTAGCTATAATTCTGTAAGAATTGTGTAAGTGCTTTGAAGTGCCATTAGGTTACAACATGACTAGGAATTTTTAGTTTTGTCTCAGGAACAAAAAGAATATTAAGTTGCTGTTAATTGTATAAGCAGTCAGGTCTCACTACTACCATCCTTCCATTTCCTCCATCTGTTTTTATTATTTACTCACTGTAGTTTGTCCTGTGTTACTGTTTGAGTCTTCTAACTACATGCTTATGAACAGTGCTTATTGCCAAGAGGGTTAGATGCTACTGTAAAAACAGAGCAAAAAAAAATTGTGCCTTACTGTGGAGATTCTAACTTGAGTCCTGTAAAACGAAAGCTGCTGTTTTACAGACAATATACGTATAAAATATATATCATGCATCATATTGTGAGAAAAAAGTTGCTGCGGTACTGGTAGATAATTCAGACATTCTGCTCATAATCGTTACCTTATATAGAAGTTAAATTGTGTTAAGGTTTTATATATAAAAGTTTTTGATATCTCTACCATTTTTTTATTGCAGAAAGCCTTTCCTTGAGAGAAGTGGCAGAACACTTAAATAAAGAGACTTTAAAAAAGCTGAAAAGTGAATATGGAGGCCTGCAGACACTACTCAAGAACAATCATCAAGTATTTGAAGGTAAAGGAGTTTTGAGTTTTGTTTTGTTTTTCCTTTATCATTTATTTTGTCTCTTCTATATGCAGTTAAACTTAACTGAAAAATTACTATGGTGGTGGTTTTTTAACTGCTTTTTGTACCTTTGTGGAGAGGTGAATATTCTTTATGTGCTCATTGCTCCAAGATTTTGTTAGTAAAACTCTTACAAATTATATTGGTAAGGCATCTCTCAGCAAAATGTTCTACGCTGACAATATCTGAAAAGACAAACCTTTAGTTCAAGTGACTAATTTCATGCTGTTCTTTGACTTTTTATTTTTCCTATGGTGTATTGATGGTTTTGAGGCTGTCAAACACAGAATATGTTTACTAAGCATTTAACTGAGGCTTAATCTGGTTTTACCAAGCCTCTAAGTGTAAATGCTGACATGAAACAAAACTAGCCTCCACAGGAACCTGTAATTGCAAGGCTTGATGTGTTTATGTAGCTTGTGGTGGCATGGCAGAAAGAACTCAGTAGCAGTTCTCTGTGGCTGGCTGGTTTTGTTGATAGCAGTTTTTTGGATTTGGGGTTTTTTTCCCCTGTTGTAATGTGTGGTGATGGTATGTTTTGTGTAATTGGTTTGGGGCTCTTTTGTCAGTGTGAAGTTTTGCAAAACTAAGATGTAGCTTTGCAGTAGTACGAGATCTTCAAGGTTTTACCAGTATTAAAGCAGCTTCAAATTTCGAAGTGTGTTATGTCCTCACAGTTCTATATCTCCTGTAAAATACTGTTCAGCTAACCCATGGCAAGTCATCCTGAGTGTGCAACCTATTTTTTGCCAGTTGTTAACTTAAGCAAGTTTAGCATCCACTAGGGATTTCTGTACACCTGGCTATTATAAAATCCTTTTGAATTACCATCCATTAAAAAGAGTTGGTCACACTGAGTTTATTATGTGTCTGAATTTGGTTCCCTGTCATTAGGAATTGGTGAAATAGATTTTGCAGCCTGTTACATTATAAATGGGATGAGCATTTTAAATTGGCTGTGTGTACATTACCTATGAAGAAATGTCTGGCCTTAATCCTAGTCTTTCTCAGTAATTTATGTCACATGAATACTCCCCACAGCTTCGGGAGACACCATTTCATTCTTCCCTTAGTAGCATGTCACCATAACAAGAAACTTCTGGTGGTCTGGAAGGACATTTCTCATGCCCAGGAGGACGGAGAAGAATATGGCTACAGCTCTTTTGTCATCTTTACTAAATTGATTTTCTGCTAAAACATGGAAAATAGATGGATGCACACACACACCCCCCAAACAAAAAGTTCGAAGGGGCTTAGAATAACTGATTGGTGGTAGTTTCTTTTGATCAGGTATTTTGTCCAATACAAGACGGATTTTCTAGGGAAAATACATGCTTGATCATAAATAGCACTATACCTGCTAATTTTTCTTCATCTTTTGAGAGGGATTTTAAAGCTCAGCTGAAATTGCTTCTTGATAGTATGAGTTCAGATCTGTCTGTGTATCACAAGGAAACCTGGAGGCATGAATTCATACAGTCCAGACTGTGTGATATTCAGCTTTCACTGGACTTGTTACTTTTTGAATAGCAATTATCAGAATGCAGAATGGCATTGGTTAACTATGCCAAGCTACAAGTGTGTGATACAGAAGGTGTGATTGAAGCAGAATATGAAAATAGAGCATATCAACTTAAAGTGGCAGATACTTTTCTCTTCATTTTTGCTGTTGTTTTTCACCTGTTTTTTTCTTCCTCTCATACTAACTTCCTTTTATCTATTTTGTTTACACATTTAAGGAGTTGGCAGAGGTTCACAAGTGTGTGCATGTGCCATTTATGGTCCCAACACAGAAAATGAATTTTAAAAAACCCAAAGTGCTGAATCCTTACTAACTGATGATAATTCACTGTTGGTTCACGTGAAGGATTAGACTTGTCATCTCTTTGGTGCAGTGTGTTTTTGGGTCAGTGAACTGTGAAAGTTGTAGAAGACACTGGTAATCACATTTTAAATGTGGAATTCTAAAGTTGTGAACATGGGAAGAATTGCAGTTCTTGAAGGTGAAACTTCTTTTGTCAGAACTTGCAATCTAAATTCAGATGATTTTAGTCTAAATGATCCCAACTGTTATATTTTAAATGAACTAATAAACTTTTACAGAGATGATGCAAAGGTGCCTCAAACTATTCAGCATCACAGTAAAACATCTCTCAGGGAAATCAATCAAGTCTTCTTTATACTGTGTCTACATTGTCTTAGTTTGGTGTGTACTTCTTTCTTCCTCTGTACAAACGGCTCATCTGGTTTTGCCTGAGTGATCCATTTGTAGAATATTTTTTATTCACAGAATGTCACTGCAATTTTTTTCAGTATAATTGCCATGGCTGTCTATTAACAGCTGCATTTTGTTTGTTTTTAAATCTTAGTTCTAAATGGGAGAGTTCATATTCGTGACTGGAGAAAAGAGAAACCACCAAGTAAAACTAAACCTGAAGTGAAACGGCGCCTTTCAGCTGAAGCATTTAAAACACGCCTCTGTTGGTTTTTCATTCATCATCCTGATGGTTGTTCTTTACCTTCTGAAGCTTGCCCATATGCTCATGGGACTGAGGAGCTCAGGCAGTCTCAGATAACTAAAAAGAAAAAACATATACGGTAATAAAATGTTGCCACTTGTGTTTAAGCTTATGTACATAACTGACTCTAGGATTGACTTTGGGACTCCCTAGTGCATAAACATTGGTACAATATGGAGGGATTTTCCTCATTTCTGTGCATCTTACTTTGCAGTTGGTTTACAAGCCCTCCTGTATTTCTAGTTCTTTATATTTTTGTTAACAGGGAAAAGATACAGTAAAGTATATATACACTTTTGGATTTGTCATGGCTTATCTAACATGCATTTATATAAGTAGAAAAGTTTAAAATCCTGCTTTCCTGGGAAAATCCTCATGATCCTTAATCAGATCAAAAGTACATGATGCAGCATTTTCAAACCCTGAAAATTAGCCTGTTTCATTCCACATTTTCATGGGGTGTTAAGGAGAGACTTCCTGTCCAGCCATCCAGGTGTGCCACTCTGGCAGCCACACCTGCAGCACCAGAACTGGGACTGAAGCCTCTTCACAGCAGGCAGCTCCAGTGAGCCCATGGTTGCCCTGCTTGACTCTCTACACATCCCACACTCACACAGGCAGACAAGGTTCCTTTACTCCCTGGCCCCAGGATTCCCATAGCAGTCTCAGCTCTCAATCCTAAAATAATTTAAACTTGATGCAACAACAAAATAACAGCTCAAGCTGCTGTCTCTGTGGAGGGACCTCAAACAAAGGAACCCCTGGGCTTTTATACCCGCACAGGCTCAGCACATGAAGTCTGGGGGTCCCTTGCTCCTGCCCTGTCTCTGAGTGGTGCCGCAGGTCCCAGGCCCTTTCCTATGCAAAGGGTGGCATTTCACGGCTTCTTGCCTGGGGCTCCCACGATCCAGGGCTCAACCTGCAGCTCACAGGGCAGCCATGCACCTTGCTACCTGCACTGTGTGTTCCTCAGCAGGAGCATTTATGGCTTCCTATGACTCATAGTGGCTCTTGGGAATCAGGAGTGAGAGAGAGTTCACTCTTCCCTGGTTTGACAGCTTCCTTTCCATGTTACTATGCTTTAATACTATAGAATCTCCTTCCTCGTCCTTTCCTTGCTTTTTATATGGATTTAAAGTGATTGGTTTGAAGAACCACTTTCTGGGAAATTATTGTGGAAGATTTCAGATGTAGGTTTTTAGGGGTTTGTAGGCCACACTGTCACAGATTCACAGAATGATTTGCCGTGGAAGGAAACTTAGAGATGATCTAGTTCAAACTCTCCTGCCATGGGTGGGGACACCTTCCACTAGATCAGGTTGCTCAAAGCCCTATCCAACCTGGCCTTTCTTTATTTTCAAAGTAAGGACTAAGAATAGAAAGTCTTTCTAATAATATCGGGATGTTGGGGTTTCTGTGTATCAGATAACAAAGGAACGTTTAGCACCTTGAACAGGTTATTATTTTCTTTCGTAGACTATTATTTTCTTTTAAAAGTTTAACTTTTAAAGTTAAATGCACATCCTAAGAAGAATAATGGAGCTGGTGAAGTGTGTAGAGAACAAGTCTATGAGGAGCAACTCAGAACTGGGGCTTTTTAGCCTGGAGTAAAGGAAGCTCAAGGGGGACCTTATTGCTCTCTACAGCCTCAAAGAAGGCTGTAGCCAGGTGGGGATTGGTTTCTTCTCCCAAGTAACAAGTGACTGGTTAAAGGAAAATGGCCTCAAGTTGCACCAGGGGAGGTTTAGATTGGATATTAGGAAAATTTTTTTCACCAAAAGACTTTGCAAGTGTTGGAACAGGGTGCCCAGGGAAAGGGTGGAATCCCTCCACCATCCCTGGAGGTGTTTAAAAGACATGTAGGTGTGGCATTTAGGGATGGGGTTTGGTGGTGAACTTGGCAGTACTGGGTTAATTGCTCTACTCGATGATCTTCAAGGTCTCTTTCGGTCTAAACCTATGATTCTATGGACTTACCACTGATCCTAGTTATTTCTCAGTGACAATCATTGAACTGGTGTCATAGTTCATATCTGTCAAGTGTGAAATACTTGTGAAATTCAGTATGTGCTGTACAAGCTTTGTGACAAGGAGTTGTTTTCTGGCCCAGTTTGTACATTGATAGTGTGGAAACTCTCATCTACCGAGACAAGACTTAGATTCCAAAACCTACTGAAGAAAGGGCAAGATTAAAATTACAGAAAAAAATTACTAAAGAAGAAATGTGGAGGTGAGAACAATGGCAGAGAAAGTGATTGCAGTGGAAGTCGAGGCGTAAGAGTAAATAAGCCATGTAAGACCTCTGTAAGAGCTCAGGGAGTCTGAAGAAGAAAGGAAGGAAATAATTGAATACAAAGCAGAGGAAAAATGAAAGATGGCACTGAAACACTTTTCAAAACAGTTCCAAAGCCGCTTTTCTCATGTCCTAACTTCAAGAAGCAGGCTGCAGTCCCTTGTATGATGAAGAAACAGGGTCTAAAGGTATTGGCAGGATGGGAGCAAAGAGCTGACTGAAGTGTTGCATGTTCTCCCTTCTCCCTTTACATTTTTCTCTGATCCTGAAAGAAGCAGCACTTGCTAGATCACAATGACCCTGATAATTGGAGCAGCACCTTGCTCATGGGTCATGTGCCATGTTACCCAATATGCTAAGTGATACAGGTGCCTGGCCTACCTCTGCCAGGAGCCTGGTGGGCTCTGAGCCTTCTCCTGGCTTTGGTCTGCAGTGTGGTGTTGTATATCACATCCTGAGTTTAGCTCTAATCAGTGCTGTGTTACAGACTGTACAGAATTTGTACATTGTTTAAAAAAAAGTACCCTGAAGGGAGTTACTTACTAAGGGAATGTTGGATATAGTTCAGTGAAGGTTATTGATTAAGGGAAAAAACAGAGTAAGTCAGGTAAACTGCAACTCCTGTGAAGTAGGACAGCACAGAAAGGGAGCACAGCTGATAGAGTAGTTAGTGTTGTAAGAATCAGACATTTCTGCTTATTGAGAGGGGAAGAGTTGAGAAAAGCCAGGAAATGTTATGAATTTGCACGTAATCAAAGGATGATGTCGCCTGAGTTAGCCTTTGTTTAATTATGTGCAGAGTTCCTTAAACTGCTTATTGTGGTAAGCATATGGATATGTTTGTTGAGGAGGAGGCCCCTTAACATTAAGTTCATACTATCTCCAGATGGAGATTATTTCCAAATGGAGCAAAGAGGAAAAACAGATTTTCAATTATTTTCCTGTCATTGGTGTCTACCCTCATAATTCACCTTTGGGTAGGATGTGTTTACTTTAAAAGGATGATTTCCTGAGTTCACCTGTGGAGCCTTTTAGATGGGCTTGGAGGAAGTCAGGGTTAAGAACCAATAAAGGTGGTTTGGGTTTGTTTTTTTTTCTTCTTTCTGTAAAAAGGGAATGAAATATGTGCTTTACTCATTGAAGTTGCAAATATACACGTGGTAACACTAGTGAATCAGTTTTAAAACTACTTTTTTAGTATTTGTGCAATGCTATGATAGTAGAACTGCTACTGTTATGGTAGGACACTGCCTCCTCTGTACAGCCTTTGTTTCTGAGCTCAGAGAATTCAGCTCTCACAGATGTGTGATGGCTGTTCCCTCCACGTGTGGCATCGCTGCAGGTGGTGAGCCAGCCAGCAAATCTCCTGTAATTACAGAAACTTCCCTGTTGTTTGGAGAAGTGGTAAGAGAACATTTTTGCATCCAAATTCCAGCCTTATATAATTCTGCATTTATATGTGAAAGTAACTGCTGAAGATGTAAAATGGCTCTATTTTATGTAAATTCTCTATCTTGTTGCTTCCTGTGTGATCCACAGCCTTAAAATGGCATTAATACAATATACAGCTTTGGCAATGGATGAAATACTATGTGGAGTAAGAATCAGCTTAACTCTTGATAAAAAAGCTCTTGAGCCACAAGGAATTCAAGCATAAAGTCTCAATTGTTCACATGATGCTGTTTTTATATTCCTTAGTTTTTTACCATCACTAGCCATTAGTTAATTTAGCTTTATTTGAAGCCTATTTTATAGAGGCTAAATACTTGCTGTGTAGATAGCTCATGCAAGTGACAGTATATAGATTGCAATCAAAAATTCTGGGATTCAGAGATTTTGTCTTTTCATCTGTAAATTAGCTACAGTTTCATTAAGGCTGTAGAAATTTTCCAAATTAAATAACAAAGAAATCTGTGTTTGCCTTCTCCCTTAAACATCAGTAAAGGACTGTATTTCTTTACTGATCCCTAAATGGACAACAAGTTGCAAGACTGTGTTGTTACTTAAAATATATATGTATAGCCTCAGAACAGCTGATTTTTTTTATACATCTCAAACCAGAAAATTTCCTCTGTGTGTATCATTTGATTTGTCTGTTTATGATATTACTGTCAGTAGCTCAATTATTAGCTCACATTTAGAGCAATTTCTGAAGGAAGTCTTACAACTTGCTGACAGTAAATATAGGTCTCTAGGTATGTTTTGTAATAAAATAAGGCTGCTTCTTATGGGTTTTGGGGCTTGTTTGTTCAGATTTAAAGTTTAAAATGATAGTTTGAATAGTTTGTGCTTGTTGAACGTCTTGAGGTTTGCACAGGCTCAACTCTCAGTCCTGCTTAAGGTAGATCCCCCTTAGCTCTTTATCTTTGGAGATCTTACCATGATTTTATGAGTTGAAATCTAGATTTATTTATATAAAATAGACAGGAGTGAGCAATCAATAGCTTTCCTTAGGACATAGTAATGGTAGATATTTGAGAATCAACAGAAATGAAATATAAAATCTGTAACAATCCTACCAAGTGACAGCTGAAACAAATACTGAGGCAGGTGTCCACTAAAATGTCTAAACATTTGGCATCAACTGATGTCAGACAATATGTTTTGTTATTGCTGCTTACTTCTGTTTATATCATTGAAAGTGTGCTTTCAACAACAAAAATTGGAATTAATTGGGAATTCACACAGAGTGTAATACTGACGCACTACCACAAGGAGTAGTTTTCACAATCAAGACTTTCTGCTGTTGTGCTGGGACTATGAGTAGCATCTTATGATTTTTCTCTGAGGTGTTGGCACATTCCTCTTGTGGGAGCCTGGTGCAGCAGCACTGTGTTTACGTGGCAGTGGTTTCATGGCTGAGCTTTGCGTGCTGTGAGCACATTTCAGTGAACACTTATTTGAACCTGAGTGTATGTGTTAGTGCTCATTTACCAAATCATAAACACTGCTTTAGGGCAGATCTAACTGAGTGCTGTTACAATCCTACTAGATAAAAACTGCTTAGCAGTTGCAACCCAGCTCCTCCCTTCCCTCTGCAATTTTATTATTAGAGGTTTTAACAGCTCGGAATGGGTGAGAGCAGCTTTGGTTGCCTTTGTGGCAGGAGCATCACAGCAGATTTTTGTTCAGAGATCAGTGATTCCATCTGCATTAATTTCTCTGTGAGCCGCCCTGTGCTTGGCTCACAGCTGTGTGTCCAGCCTTTCTCAGGTATGGGGTGCCATGGATGGATGCCCAGGGAGCAGGACTTGGCTGCTGAAGCTGGATGCACCTGGCACGCTGTGAGAACACCCTCGTTCAAGCTGCCAGTCAGTCTTGTTGTCTGACAGCTGGCCAGACACTGCACACAAAATCCAAACAGTCTTCTCCTGGAAAGCCTGCTCTGAATTTTGAATACTTTGGCGTTTGGGTCACTGTAGTAGCAGTAAGGAAAGTACCCTCACTGCTAATTTATATTATGAGTGGGGTGTACACAGAGATACAACTGCTGTGAAATTAGAGCCTTTTTGCTTTGCTTTGCCTTTTTGTTTCGTGTTAGTAGTTTTTAATCCAGTGGAAAAAAGTGGAGCTGGGAGAGGAAGGGAAAATTGCTTGCCCTTTTCTGAGGTGTAAAATATTGAGAAAGCAGAGATTTTTCAAGTTGTCTGTCTTTTGCCAGTACATCATGCTTTTTCCTTTCCTTTGACTATGTAGCCTTTCTAGGAGCAATGCTTTTACACACCTCCACGATAGTATATCTTCACTGGCCTTTGGTGCATCTTGAGGAAATCCATCTGCTACAGACATTGCTATCCTTATCTCTGTTATGCTATGGAACAGTAGAGACATAATAATTTTAGGTTTGTTTTTGCTTTTTGTTCATTTGTTTGGTTTTTTTTTTTGTTTTTTTTTTTTATTTAATATTTGTTTTGTCAGATTATTTTAGCAACTTTAAATCCCACTGTGAGCACATCACCGCTTAACTGTGATCTGATAGTGCTGTGATCATAATTACTGAGTTTAACCCAGCAGCTGTATTTTCTTTATGTATTTGGAATCTAAGCAGATGGTGAATGCTTTCAAGTGAAAAAAGCCTTCTCTTTTCTGAAAAGATTTCATGATCAGGTATTTTGCACTTTTTTCGTGGCTGTTTTACTGGAACATCTCATCAGACATTCTAATTTCAATATTAACAGTAAAAAAATAGCAGAACAATTTTATCATTGGGCCGTGGAAGTAGCTTGGTGTGAGGACAGAATCACTTGAGTTGGGTATTTTCCTGTTAGAGAGTTCGTTCGTGCTCTGCTGCTTTCCAGCGTGGCCAGCAGGTGGGGAAAGGGACGAGGCAGCCGAGACAGCGCAGCAGCTGCAAATCCCAAATTCAGCGGCTCCTGGGACTGCTCCTCCAGCTGGGGAAATCGGGCTGGTTGGCTGCCATGTGTTTCATTAGATATTGTAGATGATTAGGTCTTGAATCTTTCTTTCAGGGTCTTCCTGTATTTCTCCCTTTAAAAGATAACCTGCATCCACTTCTCTCTAAAGTCTTCCTTCTGTATAAACATGAGAATCTGAAGTATATTACCAAGTTGTGGTAGTTTTGCCTGGCCCAGTTTTTTCCAGTGAACAGGGTGGGGTACAAAGATGGCTCCTGCATGTCCTGAGTAAAGATTCTGGAAATTTTCCACCATGTCCAGCAGAGCCAGTCTCTGATGGCTGTAAAATGATGGACATGCTGCTGGTAAAACCTGGGCCAATTAGAGGTGTTAGTTACGCCTCTGTGAAAACATATTTAAGAAGAAATCAAAACAATGTGAGCACGCACTTCTTTTTAGCCAGGGAAGGAGGAGGAGGAGGTAAAAATATGTGAGGGAGAACAACATGGAGGCACCAAGGTCAGTGGAAAGGCAGGGGAGGAGGTGCTCTAGGCGCCAGAGCTGAAAACCCTCTGCCAGCCGTGGTGAAGACCATGGGGGGAGCAGGTGGTCCCCCTGCAGCCCATGGAGTCCAGGGGATGCAGAAAAACCCCCACAGCCTGTGGGGAGGTGCCCACGCCAGAGGAGCAGATGATGCCTGCAGGAAGCTGTGATCCAGTGGGAGTCCCAGAGACTGAGAGTTGCAAAGGCCTTGCAGGAGAGAGAAAGGCCTTGCTCCCGGGATGGAAACAGCCTGGCCTCGGCTTGGAATTCTGCAGCCTGGAGAGAATCTCGGACAGCAGCAATCGGGCGGGGCTGCTCGTGAGATTGGACCCACGCCAAAGAAGTTCGCACAGGACTGTCTCTCGTGGGAGGGACCCCCATGGCTAAGTAGAGGATTCTTCCCCCTGATGGACTGACCCTGACCAAAGGAAACCCCCACACCCTGCCCCCACCCCGGAGCTGTTGGTTAGAAGGAAGGAGGGAGGGGGTGAGCTGAGAAATGGCCTTAATAGGGAGAGGGGTGAGTAGAGAAGCAGTGATTGTAGCAGACGAATTGTGGCCTTGGACTGATTAAGAAACCCCACATGCCTTGCCCTAGCCCAGATCTGTTGGTTGAATAGAGAGAGAGGGCAAATAGAGAAACAGTGTCTGCAGTAGAAGAATTGCGATGGACTGACCTAAGAAAAACCCCACACCCTGCCCCTGCCTGGGAGTTGTTAGTTAGTTAGAAAGGAGGGAGGGGGTGAGCTGAGAAGTGGTGCCTTAAGAGGGAAAAGAGGGGTGAGTGAAGAAATGGTGTCTTAAGAGCTTATTTTTATCTCCAATTTATCCTCTGACTCTGTTAGATTAATAAATCACTTTTTTTTTGCAACTTTAAGTTTCCCGCCTGCTCTTGCCCTGAATCTCGTGCGGCCCTTATCAGTGATCTTATCTCAACTCATAAGTCCAGTGTTTTGTGTTAGTTTTCCCTCTCCTCTGCATAGCTGCAGCAGGAGAGAGCATAGAAAGCAAACGTTGTAGGTGCCTGGCATTTAGCCAGGGTCAAACCCACGACACAAGTGAAGTAACTGAAGTATGCTACAAGTAAGTGGCATTATTTTGATAATTCCGCTAATTAGATGAAAGAGACTAGATTATTTCAAGTCATTTTTTGGCAAGTTGAAATGCAAACTATTATTAAGAAGGTGGGTGTTTAATGTTGCATTTTTTCCCCACTCTGAAACCTTGCTTTACTTTTTCAAAATGCCTGTGGTGTTCTAGGTGTTGCAGTAGATGGGAAAAGAATGATGCATTTTGCCATCTCTCCCGTTCTGGTGAGTTTGTAAGTCTTGAATGGCTCCTGATAAATAGAGAGCTGTCAAAATCATTATTTTTAAAGGGTTTTTGAAATTTCTGTAACTGTTATGGACAAAACAACAAATCATGAAAATGCTTCACAGTGACACAAATTAGTGTCTCCAGGGGTCCCTATGTGGAGAAGTGTCTTTATGGTGCAGTTAAGTGCCTTTGTGAACTCTTTTTTTCTTGCTCTGTCAGCTTTTGGAAGTAAAATTATCATTACGATAGGAAAGAGTGTTTTAAAGATATTTATGAACCTTGTGCTATCAAAAGAATACTATAAAACTAAATGAGTAACCAACTTGAAGTGTCTTAGTAAAAATAATAGAAGTACCAGTGTGCTTATGGATGTTGAACAAGAAAGGGTGATCAGCACGATGCTGGCTGGGCACAGCCAGTTGCCTTTTTACAGTGTCTCAGGCATGTAATTACTCATAGCTCAAGTTACTGAAAAAAATAGCTTGTCATCTTTCTTGCTCTTTGCCACCAGATATTTAACATCAATTTGCATCTGACACAGGGCTTGCAAAGCTGATTTGCGTGGTGTCTCAGTCACTGAAATGCTCTCTCTGTTTAAACATTGATGCTTTCCTCAGAAAATATTTGTACTTTGTATTAAGGGAGGTCCTTCAGTTTGTACTACTATGGTTTTATTATTTCTCTGATGATACTATGTCATACTGTAATCCTGCTAAAGCTTTGGAAAGGTCCATAAAAAGACTCAGCAGCATTACTATGATGACAAAAGTGGAAGAAAATGGGTAGTATTGGTGTTGGCTTCTGTAAGAACAGCCAACCAAACAGGAGCAGCCCCTCTCCCGGGCAAATGGAGAAGGAACTTCCAGCAATTTGGCAAAAGAGTGATTTTTGGGTCGAGAGATTCTAACTTTAATAATAGGAAGAAATACTTTAAGCCAGGATAAATGGCACTTGATGGTCAGGAAAGAAAGTTCCAGTGCTGGTGTATCACATCACCATCAGCCTGGAGGCAGGTCCATGGAGCCACAGTTCAGTGCATCACAGCTGGACTCTGCCACTTTGATCGCAGGGCAGAGCTACCTCTGCAGCCAGACAGGAAGCCCTACCACTCCCATGCCTCATTTTTATTTACAACCATATTCTGGTGTTATGGAAAAAGGAAAAAGCACCACTTTTCTCCTCTGTTCCAAAAAAAGGGACCCTTTGTTAAGGCCCTGTAAATGCCATGAGTTATTTTCTGTTAACTTCTTTGAGATATAGGATGAAGCCTTGATGCAGGATCAGGTTCCTTTGAACACCTTTGCTGTCATTACTCATCTATCACGGCACTCCACTTCTATATTTAGTAGATTATTGGCTTCATTTTGGAAAATCCAGACGTATTTTGTAATTTTGTCAACAATCAGCTTTGTCTGCAAGTACTATTCTTAAATATGGGCCTTAATGGGAAATGGCTTTTCATGTGTATTTCCTCCACAAATGGTGATTGCCAAAGCTTAATGAGTGGTCGATTCTGATGAATAGCGCACTGATGTTTCTGGTGAAAGAAACAAGTTATGCCCCAGCTACTTCTTTGAAGTACTTTACTCTCTGGATCATTGTCAGACCTTCTGTAGGGTCAGGAAAAGTTTGCTGTTCTTTGCACAGTAACTAATTTCTGCCAAGCACTGTGACATTTTACAGATGGCAATGTTTACATCTGTGGAGAGTCAAATGGTGAATCAGCTTTATGTTCTTGACAGAGAAACCTATAGGTTGTGTTTCCTTCTCCAAGTGGGTGTTGAAGAGAAAGGGAGGTAAGATAAATCCCAGTAGGTGAGCACAGCCAATGGTTTTTAGAGAGGATAAAAAGCAGGATAGCACTTGTATTCCTTGGATCTTTCTGTATGAAATGATTGCTGCCTACACTGCACAGTGTATGTCCACAAGATTAGTTCTGGTTGCTGTCTGTCTGACGCTGAGAATAGACTATACCTTTTGTTACTGAGTGTGTCAACCATTTCTGCATTTTCCCTGAAGAAGTGGAAGGTGTTCAGGCAGAGATGAGATCTGTGTGTGCTCAGTTCTTTTTAAGGGTTTTTTTTAGCATAAGTCAAGCAGCTTTGAACAATTCTCCTTTGACTCATTAGCTGTCAAAAGCAAATGGGAGGCATAAAACTGTTTCTTTCAGGAAAGAGGAGCTGCAATATGATCTTCCATATGGAAGCATCCTTCACATGGATCCAGGTTTATACACAAGCAGGCACTGACACATTGCATGACATATTCACCTCGACCCCTGGCAGCAGTTTTGGTTACCACAATATAAGAAAGATAATTGAGCTATTAGAGAGTTTCCAAAGGAGGGCCAGAAGATGGTGAAGAGCCTTGAGGGGAAGCCATATGAGGTGTGGCTGAGGGCACCTGGTCTGTTCACCCTGGGGAAGAGGAGGCTGAGGGGAGACCTCACTGCAGTTACAGCTTCCTCATGACAGAAGGAGGAGGGGCAGACACTGATCTCTGCTCTGTGGTGACAGGGACAGCACTGAGGGAATGGCCTGAAGTTGTGTCAGGGGAGGTTTAGGTTGGGTATTAGGGAAAGGCTCTTCACCCAGAGGGTGGCTGGACACTGGAACAGCTCCCCAGGAAAGTGGTTACAGCACCAAACCTGACAGAGTTCAAAGAGTGTTTGGTCAATGCTCTCAGGCACATGGTGTGATTCTTGGGGATATTGCTGTGCAGGGCCAGGAGTACAACTTGATGATCCCTGTGGGTCCCTTCCAACTCAGCTTATTCTGTGATATTTATAATAAGACAGGAAAATATATAAAGAATAATTCAGTTATGTAAACATGATGTGCTGTGCTGGTTTCAGCTGGGGTAATTTTTAATTTGATTGGAAAAGATGTTTGAGGTTATCTAGTCCAACCATATTAAATAACAAAACATGTAGTAGGTATATAATACACAATGTATGTATATTATGAAAGAGGAAACTAAATCTTAAAATCTTTGGGTTTGAGCTTTGGTATAACAAGTCCTAAGGTGGCTGGGTAACCAGCAGTATGCCAGTGTTGTGCTACTTGTTACATTCCTTGAATGAATTAATTTTGATGCAGAACTGAGTTTGGAGCTAAAAAAGACAGTCCCTGGCTGGCAGGAGGCAGTTCCTGGAGGAAAAATGAAAGGGAGAGACACAATTATAATTCAAAATTGTCTTGATTAATTGCATAAGTGATTTGAAATCAGTGAGATGAAATTTAGTAAATTCAGGTGCTAAATACATGGGGGGAGATGTGTGTTTGTAGGCAGGGAGGGAGCATTAAAAATACAACATGTGGAGTTACTGACTGGGTGATGATTTTATAATGGATCATAAACTGAATAAGGACCTGCAAAAGAGGGATAAATCTAATTCTGGGATTTATGAGTAAGAAAATGAGGCATAGGAAGCAGGAGGTGAGGCCGCAGGTGAAGTAGAAGGTCTGGGTCTGTACACCATGATTTAAAAAAGAAGGCTGCAGGAGATCCATAAAAATTATTAGATATTTAAAGATCAAAGGGCATGATCTTCAGGTAATATAAATCACTTCAGGCTCAAAAACTCCCAAAGAACGGAGCTGATTCACACCAGCTGAGGAGCTGATTAAATGACTTATTTTTAAAATTTTCTTTCTAATCTAACCTTAACAGAAGCAATTTACATTAAGTTCTCAGTGACATCAGGTTTCCCCCAGGGCTTACAGGAAAGAATTATTTGAGTGTCATAATTTAACTCTCTCTCTCTTCTTTCATTTTTATTTTAAACTGTGCTATAGATTATTTTCCAGTTTCTATTTTAGCATTATTTAAAAATGAACAGTTAAAATGGAAAAAGGAAGTACTTTTTAAATACAAGGCGCAATTAACCTCTGAACCCTACTGTCTCCTGATATCGTTGCTGCCAGAAGGTTAATAGGATCAAAAAAAGGATAATAGACAATGAGAAAATCTCCTGATGTATCAGAGGTGATTAAAATAAAAAAGACTTCAGGAAAAAAAAATGCACAAAAAGTTACACACTTCAAGAAAGAAGACAGCTGTCATACATCTGGATGGAAAAACTGGTTTCTCAAAGCTCATGTTGTCCTGTGGTTGCCCTTAGTGGGTTTGTCTGTCTTTGGACCATCTCCTGTTACCTCTTGTCAGATGGAGGATATGGGAGGAGATGGACTCAGCTCTCAATGAGTCTGGCAATGATGTTTTTTCTGAATATTAATTCTGTGCTCCTGCAGCTAACCCCTGTAAAGGTGACTTGAAAGGGCTATTTTAACAAAACAGCAACAGCAAGCTTCTATTTTTGTCTGCGCATTCATGTCTGTCTGCTGAACATGGTCTGTTGTTTCAGTGTTTAATTTTCCTTGTGGGCTGGATTGAGGAAAGGTTTCTCCAGGGTTTGATCTAGGAAAAGGAGGACATCAAGAGAGAAAAACAACAAAAGAAGAATGCAAAAGCATTGCTTTGGTACTTAGGTACAAAATTATAAATGACAAAGCCGAGCTACGGCTAAAACCAGCAGGGAGCATTAAAGATGATAAGAATAGATTCCAAAAATATGTCAGCTGCTGATGGAAATTTAGGAAGTGTTGGTGAACAAGAGCGTAATGATAGACAGTGTGGCAAAACCTAAAATTCTCAAGACCTTTTTTCCTCACTATTCACAGGCAAACTTGCTCCCAGGCTTCTCCATGTACTTCCCCAGTTTGCCATCAGGAGATGGCAACCAAGAGCAGGGAGCAACAGGTTAGAGACTGCTCAGAAAGGCTGGTTTTCTAAAAATCTGTGAGGGTTTTTGGCATTCACCTGACACTGCTGGTGTGGTGACTGTGAGGCTGCTCTCTGTCATTTATCAGACCTCATGACAGGGAAACAAGACTGGGAACTGCCTCCCTACATTCCTAATGGATGTCTTTCTCAGCAAGGTTTTGCAGTACTCTGCTTGTGTGGATCCTCAACTGAATGGATTTAATACCATGATTAAATTTTTGTAGTCCTTTTTCCCCCCAAGCCTACATGTTGCTCCTTGAAATGGCGGGTGACTCATTTCTAATGCCTGATGCTGTTGGAGCTACATTCCAGTGACAAGATATGTGAGCTTCAGTTGATTTCTCCTAACATTTGATAGTTCTAGGAAATGTTATCTTCTGAAGGGAGAGACTGGTTTTTCACCCTTACTGTCTCTCTGCAGTGTTCCTTCTTAGATCCTTCCTTGGAATAAGCAAATTACTGTAAGAATTAAATAGCCCAAAATGGAATGCTGAGAAGTTATTTAACTCCTGCACTTTTTAATGTGCAAGTTAAACATTGAATGTGGGATGTTTCTGATGTAATCTCAGCTTTATGAAAGTGAGGAGCAGTAAACTGAGTTGGATTATTTGGTTGAATTTGTAGATGCTATAGACATTTTAAAACTTTCTGTAGCTTCTTTCACTCTTCTTACCTGAAAAGCCTTTCCAAGTCACTTGAACAGCATCACAAAATATTTTTGCATCATCTTGCAATTATTTGAGCAATATGTTCATGCTTCTGGTAGTTTATGTGGAAATTTTGTCTGTCAAAACCCTGCTTTTGGGAATTTCCTCTTTTCTTGTGAGACTGAGCCAAAAAAAAGTGATTTCAATGATTTATGCTAATAGAGGATCTGGCCTCATCTATTTTCGTTATACACAGAGTAGAGTCTTTGTGTCATTTATGCTGTAGTCTGACTGCAGTCTTTCCTTAAAGCTCTTTGCAAATAAGTGCCCTAAGGCAGGGAAAAGAATGGGTTGAGCTGAAGGAACCGTCTGTTTCAATTTCAAGTGTTACTTTAAAGGTTTAAAAACTTCATAAATGTCACAATCTTCTTTTTGTGGCCCTTAGCTCAATGGGAAATGCCTTCAGAAGACAATGAGCTTCAAGCTGGTTTCCTATTAATTTTGACAGGTTGTTCATTAACCTATAATAAATTGATAGAACCAAGGGCTTGTAAAAGGGGCTGTAAAAGGTCTGTGACTTTCTTCCAAAGATGTACTCTGTCTTGATTTGAAGGTCTTGGTGCTTCATCACTCTTACAGTTGAAAATTAGTTGAATTTCCAATTTAAATGTGTTCAACTTGACCTGTCTTCCACTGCTTCCTGGTTTTCCTGCAATGACTCAGCATCCTTGTAGGTCTCTTCTCTACCTAAAAGGTAGGCAATATAACTTTAATTCTTTCATGTTTGTCTCTTCAGTTTTGTGCCATGACACATTTCCAAATGTGGACGCCAGAAGTGGAAGCATCATTTCCATTTCAGTGTTATCAAAAAATGCACTGAAATTAGTCTTTTCCCAGGTTCATATACTGAAGGAATATAATAATCTTTCTTGTGTCTTTATAGCACTGAGACTAAAGATAATTGTGTTTATCATTTATTTGTCCATTTTAACTCTAGTTTTATTTTAAATCACTGCTTTGCCAATACACCCTCCACTCTGTGGGCATGATTTGCACTTTTCTTTCTATGGGTATAATGTGAATGTGATTTTATTAAAATATTTTGTGGGCTTAATTGTTTCATATGCTGAACTACTTCAGATCATTCTATATAACTCTTCCATCTTTGCTCTTTATCATCCCGCCTGTTTTTGTCAGCTGTAATTGTTCTAAGATTGCATTAGCCTTATTTCAAAATCATTTATGAAAATGTTATATATTCCAAAATCCAGTGCCAACCCTAAGGGATCCGATTAAAATTACTTGAGTTCCATGATGCTTTCCCTTTTGTGACTATTTCTAGAGGTTCGTGAGCCACTTTTTAGTTCATTTATTATGTGCTTTATTAATAAAGCACAGTGTTAATTTTTAGATCAGATGATCGTATGGTTATGCATAAGTCAAATGCCTTGTAAAAGTCTAAATATCGTCACAGATATATATTTTTAAAGAAAATGTTGACCTCATCAAATAATTAAATAAGATTTGTTCAATAAGACCTGCTTTCTCTAAAATCATCATCCCTGGCTGTAATTATATTCCAGCACTTATATTTTAATTGATAAACTGATACAGGATTTGATTGAGAATTTGTCCATGTTAGATTAACTGGCTTGTAGTCATTCTTACTGTTTTACCTGCCTTTCTTGAAGGTATGGGCAGCAATAAGCAATCTTCTGAATCTGTTAAAAACACACAGCAGAGGCACTTACCTCAGTGACAGATTACATCTTCCTAATGAAGTGTAGGAAAAAATTTGAGCATGTCAAAATATTTTATCATTGAAAAAGGGTAATCTGGAGAAATAATTTTTGTCACATGAGACCTTTTTTATTTTAATACTGTGTTCAATGGAAGAAAAAATTAAATTAAGTACTGTTAATTAATAGTTTATGTGTTGCTTAATATGAACTTAACCAAAGCATCTCCTCCTTTCAATGAAATCCTTTGTCTCATGCAAATAAAGAAAATTAAATATCATTTACACCAAATCACTGGTTAAAGCATGATGACAAAACATGAAGCAGGAGGATGATATAATTACTGGTTTTGTCCATATTTTCATGCCACTTAAAAGTCAAATCAACCTGCATATGATTGAAATTCAGAGCATGTGTCCTTGGTTCAAGGACAGATTGAGCATATCTGGTCGAAGTGGCAACCTCGGTCTTTGTATTGGCAGAAAATGAAGCTGAATCTACTTTAACTAGAAAGGGGCAGGGCAATTCAGCAGCTTATGGCTGAGAAGAGACAGAAGAGAGACATCATCAGAGGTGGCTGAGCGGCAGCCTGGAACTGAGGGGAAATGCACAGTCCCCAGAGACAGCTGTGTTCAAGCTGCAGCTGTAGCACAAGTGAAGGAATTGTCTAAACCAAGAGATTTGGTGCCTTAGCAAGGAAAAAAGAGCACAAATGGGAAATCCGTAAACAAGCGTGAGAAGAAGCAGAGGAACAGCGTGACAGGAGCATGCACGGGGAAGATGAACCCAGAGCTTCTGCAGATCTAGAAAGGGAAAATGACACTTCGGGTAGAGTATGAATCACAAGTTTCATTTTGTGGTAACGCAGGATTAGTCTGACTAAAACTCTCGAGGGAAGCGTCCCAGCAGAAAGAGGAACAGCCATAACCATGTCACCTGTGTTGATGAGAACGAGAAGGAAGCCCTGATGGTGGTGGGCTGTGTACTTTGAATGCCAGGATATGGGCATGTGTATGGAGCTGTGATGCTGGCATCAGGAAATGGTGTTCTCCAAGGCACACAGGCCACAGCAGCCCAATCCTAAGAAGAACCCAGAGCAGAGAAAAGGAATGATCAAAGTCTGTGCTATGTAATACCATGGGACATTTTACTATGTCTTCTGTGCTGCTCTATGTTCCGGGAGCAAGCAGACATATTTCTGTATGCCAATAATAATGATGTTTATTTGCTCATTATTGATGTAGGACCAAGGTTTTTGAAATATGTTGACACTTAATTCCCTAGTAAATTGAGGGGCTTATGAAGGGATTTGACTGTCTAGATACCTTTAAAAATCTCTTCTTTCAACTAAAATTATCTGAAGTCTATTTCTCTTTACTTCAGCAAACTGTGAATTGGGCCTAAGTTTACTTCCTCGGTAATAATCCATTTTATCAATTTTAGCATGCATGACTTGTGTTAAAAAAGCAAATCACAAACCAGTATTTTGTTCTTTTCAGTGTTTGAGATAATTGGTGACTGATAACACCACTGTTTCAAACTGATGTGTACCTACTCCTCCTTAAAAAAACCAAAGAATCTGTGTCAACTCTGCAAAGTTGCTAGGACAGCAACTTCTGAATTCTTCGCAAGGAACAGCACTTTTTTCACTGCTGCATTAATTGCATTACTCTATTGCAGTTCAGGAGAAAAGGGGAGATTAAGCTATGACACTTCTCTGGAGAAGTGACATTTTATTTGGAGACAGAATGAAGTTGGGGTGCGTAATCAAACTGAAATGGAGACCCTTGTTACACTGTGTTATCAATTATACTTTAGATAAAGAGATTTTGCCATCAATGCCCAATTGAGAAATTAATGTAGTTTTTGCTTTCAAAGTGGTAGGTGAAGTTGTGGCAACCAAAGTTTGGTTTTAAACAGAACACAAGAATCAGAAATAGAGATTCCTAGATTTGTATGCTTGTGCAGAGTAATGTAGGATAAGGTCCCACTAGCAGGCACACCTGTAAATGTTCTTTGTATTTCTTTTCCCACTGTAGAGTGCCAGTTCGTCACAACTGTGATAAATTCTTCAAGAACAACCTTGTTCTACTTGAGAAATACATGCGCTTTTCCATGATTTGTTAAAATATCCTGTTTCACTCATATGCACCTGTTTGCTCTCTTTCTGGAACAACGTGGTGAAGAAGCAATCTTCAGAACCATTGTGACAGTAGGGGGGTACCTTAATTTATTGCTGGTCTAGGCTGGAAGATAACTCCCTCTTCACAGGGAGCAAGGGGAAAACAGGAAAGGCTGTGCATTTAGTTGCTTCCAGAGCTAATCTTCTAAAACTTGAAAGATTAAAGTAATTAAACTCACTTCCGTCTTGTTTGATTGTAATTGAAATAACTGTGAAATAATTAAAAGGAACATATTTTCTTCAGCCTGAAAGCATTGATAATCCAGTACTTAAAAAAAGAAAGGGCATCAAGCAGAGGACATGAGCAGCAGCATCAGTCAGAGCAAGGTATTTTTTCTCAGAATTTTGTTCTGTTTTCTCAACACTGCTTATTAGATAGCACAGGATATGTTATAAGGGTTATCATGATACCCATGTGCACTATTACTTTCTGAATGTTTGATCTTGTTTAATTGCCATCAGATGACATTGTATCTAGAGCTGCTTCAGAGTTAACTGTTCAGAGGGAGATGGTAGGATGTCACAAATATCTAGAAAGGTCAAATACACCCACAATTTACAAAGACCAGCTCTGTGAGCAGACTCTAGTTTACATTTTTGTACTATTATTTCGTTGCAAAATGTGCCCATATACTGTATTATGTTGACCTAGTTAACAAAAGGAGAAAAAAGTCAACACTATGCAATATACCTGCACAACTAAGGTAGTGGAAAAAGAAGCAAAATAATCTTTGTCTCTAATTTACTTTGAGACAAAATTTATTTTGTTTCCTTATGTTATCAGCTTGCATTGTGAATTCAAATGACAACACAAATTATATATGAAGAATAAACTTTGTGAATCGGAAATCTAAAATAACATTTTGAAGTCATGTATGAAGTTTCAAATAAACATTTGAAACTAATTTTGTATTGTGCTCTTAGTTCTGCCTTACCAATTTGGGACATAAGACAGAGTCCCTTTGAAGTCCATTTCAAAATAAGATTTGCAGCGTTTAGTTTGGTATCTAAGAGTCATAGGCTTTGATAGAAGACCCAGCTTCAACAGATGACATTTGATCTGCTAAATAAATGATGTGCTTTCATTATTTACAAAATTTCTGTCCTTAAATTCTTTGAACATGTGTGCTGATACATTTAATGTATTACCTCTTAGAAGTTTGGATAGTCTTATGTAATGAAATAATTTCAACAGATGGTTAGTGTATAACCCCAGAATATCAGTGGATGTCAGCAAGATGTGCTTTTTTTTTAAGGTTTATCCTTGGCTTAGACCCACTGAATCAGATATTGCCGGGTAAGAAAAGCATCTGTGTAATCTTCCCGATTCTGGCGTTCCCATTGACAGTTTATGTGTGTCCAGGATTCCTATGCAGTACCAGTGTCTTTGTTATATTGTGAATTGAGTTAATTTTTTCAGTTATTGAGTTATGATCTTATGTGTTCCTCTTCAAGGACATGTACTTCTGTTCTGCATTTTTTACAAATAAAAAGGAAATCTGCAATGCTAATGATATTTGCAGATAACATTCAATTTGAAAGAGACATAGTCAAACAGGAAAATGAGAGCAATTCAGAATGCCTGTAGAAGACAGAAAAGAGTTGATACCATATGGTCAAATTCAAGGGGAAAAATAAATAGACCAAACAATGGAAAACTCAGTGGTAGGGAGAAATTTTATACTAAATGCTGAATTGGCAGAGTAACAAGTTCAATTATTTTGTTATTAAATTTCTTAAATGATTTTTGTATCACTACTCATCCAAACTCAAAAACAGCAGAGAAATTATCCTCACAATACATTGTGTTATAACACCAGGACATTATTTTATAGATTTTACAGCTGAGAAGCTGCTACACATGTAGATGTATTCTTCATAGAGCAGAACATTCTCAAGAGAAGCAATTTTCTGGCTTAAACCAGACAGGCTCTTCCAAGAGGCATTCATCAAGTGAGGCCATGGCAGTTCTTCCAGACTGCAGCACAGAGAGGTCCTCTCTGGCACATCAGGAAAAGAAGTTGTGTTACTTTAGTGCTGATATGAATTTTAACACTAGTACTGTTCAGTCTCTGTAAAATAAATAAATAACTGCAGTTTACAGGGAATTATGGGAAGAAAGGCCTTTTTATATGTCTCCGCTAGTAAAACATGAGGCTATTTACCCTTGGATTGAGAAGATACGCCTGCTTTTTTTTTTGTGACTTTTTGGGACCAGAAAACTTTGGGTTTCAGTTCTGGACATCACAATATCAAAAATAGGCCGACTGTTTTTCAGTAACTAAAGCAAAAAATCTGGAAGTAGCAGAAGAGATGAAAAATATTCATGCTAAGAAGATTTTGTGATAATTAGCACCTAAATTAAAGATATCTTTCAAATAGTTAAATGCCCGGCATCGCCAATGCAATGTTGGCTTATATGTGTCAAATAACACTCTATTGCTGTTGTTATTCAGTTCAGTAAAAGGATTGTCCCAGCCTTCAAGGTAGCCAAGATTTCTGCTGCAAAGTTAGCAGAAAAAGGCATTTATCCGTGGAGGAGACAGTGGCTTTTGGCTAGAGCACTTTTTGGGTTCATGGGTGTGACCTGACCTGGTATGCCCAGTCTGCAGCAGAGACTTGATTTGAAATTTGCTTTGTTCAATAAGTGGGGTGTCTCAGTCATCTTTCTACAGGTAATCTTTCAGTCCTTCTTCTTGGCATTTTTCTACCTTATATTAAAAATGTACAGTTAATTTTCAATATTGTTTTACCTCTGAGGAATTAGAAAGGAAATCATTTACTGTTCTTTTTTCCTCCATGAGATCTTAATTTGATTTGCTCTATTTTAGATCTACTTGATAAAAATCTCAAGAGTGTTTAAAACATTAAAAAAACCAAAACCTGACTTCTGATTAGTATCTTAAAATTCATTCCCACTTTCTTCGGCTTGCTGGGACCATTTTGTCACCGCAGAGGACAGGATCTACTACTTGCCTGACATGTCACACTCTTCCTTGCTCCTTCCCCTTTCCAAGAGCACTGAGCTGAACTTCAGCTGATGATTTAGGACTACACTCTTACTATGCCTCATAGCGATATGCAGAAAAATGTGTGAAGAAAGGGAAGTGTTTGCACTACCCCAGAGCAGCCCCACAGGATACCTTTCCTCCTCAGAAGCTGATCCCTCACCTACAGAATCCTCTCTCAGGAAGGAGAGTCCTGGGCAGTGCTTCTGCAAGCAGTGATTATTGACTGCATGCTTTTTCAGTAAACATTTCAAAATCTTTTGTTGCTTTAAAGACAGGCAAAGGAATGGGATAAAAATCTTCACCAGATGGCAGCCTCACAGATGAGAAGGTGCTGCCTTTTCTCACTTTGTGATTTGTTGAAACTTCCTACTCTTGCTGTTTTAATTTCATTTTGTTGGTGTGTTCCCAGTGAACCTGTTTTCCCCATATGTGAATTTTCTTTTTTTCTAATCCAAGGTAACACTGCTGGCAAATGTCCTGGGATGTAAAGTGCTCATTTCTTTTTCACTTGTGATCAATAGTACTTGTTTTTTCTGTCAAGCATATCTTTATATGTGGTCCAACAAAAGGCCAACATAAAAGCATCCTGTTATTTGACCACTTTTTTCTTGTGTGTAAATAGATGCTCAAGGATTTTTCTCTGCATCTTAGGCAAATGGTGAGTTTAGGTCACATCTCTTGTCTTTCCAAGACCTCAAGATTATGTATTACCATACACCTGAGATTAATTTTTCACCTGTTTTTCTACATAACTAGGCTATTGCCCCATGATAGGTATGCATCACAGTGTGCCGTCTGCCTTTTCATACAAATGAAAGGAAAATAATTGAAGTTCCTCTCATTATATAGAATGGGAGAAGACAGAGAAAATAACCACTGGTTTAATAAACACCATAAATATTTATCTTTTGCAAGATTGAATTTCTAGATCACCTCTTGCCTAGTGAAGAGGGACTAGTACAGTGAAAAATACCCAAGGAGAGACAGGCTGGCTATGCCAGTTTTAGAAAATAAGCGTGCAAGGGCCTTGATAGTGGCTTTGACAGGAAATGCCGTGGCACCTTTTGCATCCAGCTTTTTCCCTGCCCCAGAGTGGCCTCACCTATTTCACAACCTGGGTATTTGCTGGGCGATTAGTAGTTAGCAGAAGACAAAGCTGCACTGGAGAAGCCAAAGGTTGAGCAATATCAGCAATTGTGGCAAACTTGGTCTGTCTTTTTTTTTTCATTATTATAGGTGTACCCTCAAACCCAACTGAATTAACTTAGACCAGATGGAGTGTGGTTTAAAAGCACTTAAGATGTCCAGACAGAAATTCACATTTTAAGTTGGCTGGAGTCCTGCTTAAGTTCTTCTGCTTAAGTCTTGCTTCTCCTTCCATAAGGAGGAAATAAAAGGCCTCTCAGAACAGCTATTAACCTTCCTCTTGGGGAAATTCCCAGAAGTATAAGACTGGGTCCAGCTTCTTCTTGGACTGACTAATTTAAAAGAAATATTTGAACCCACATCTGCTTCCAGTTTGGAGGAAGGAGATGAAGAGTTCTCTGAAGGTCATGGTTTGGAGCCATTCTACTTTGTATTAAACAATCATCCAATGACATGAGAAGGTGAGAAAATAAGAGAACAGACAGTATTTGGAGACAGAGTGGTGAGCCTGCTTAGTTGGATCTGCAGCTGACACACGGTGACTGATCCTGTCTATGTTTGCAGTCATTTGTCACACATAGCAAATCAATAATAAAGATGATTTGCAGTCCTCCTTTTGCTGAAGTACCATCCTAACATATGTGATTTTGGAAGCTTACAGCTGGTGATTGTGTAACTGGTTGTCAGCATGAATGTTCATCTCCTCTTCAATAGAAATGGATGTGGGAAATGGGGCAGTTCGTGAAGCCCTGTCCTATTGATAGGAGGTCTTGTGATCAGGAGTTTATTTTGCTGGGTCACTGTGCATGTTTGAATCCTCATCCAGAGAAATATATATGTATATCCATGTTAGATATAAATGATCATGCCATAGATTTTCTGACTTCACAAGCCTCTGCACATTAACCAATATTTCTAAAAGGATTCTGCCTTTTATTTCATTTAAATAACTTCTGTAGACATCTAGTGTGGAGGAAATAAAGAGGTTGAGAGATGTGTTTTCTTTTTCTCATTAATTCTGTTAGACACATAAAGACTGTAGAGTAATTAACATATTGATTTAGAGTAAATATAAATTAGCTTCATAATTTCTCACGTGAAAGCTTGGGGAATAAAAACTTGATAATAGCACTAGAAAAATGTTTCGATTTTCCATGGATGTAAATTTTATGGTCAAGAAATGGGAAAGAAAAGATGGTTATACATCAAGCAGTGACATTCTCTTTCATCTAACAGGTTTCATCTTTCTAGCTTTCAACATCAAGAGCTAAAGACAGACCCTAATGACTGTGATTAAGATATGCCCTCTTAGATCAGGGCTGAAGTTATGCCTGGTTATTTGAAGGGGAATAATAAAAACCACATAACTATTTTACTTGGCTAGAGCTCTCCTTGTATTAACCAACATACTGCAGAAAAGTTATGGGATAATGAAATTTTATATGAGGAGTTTTAAACATAAAATGAGCATAAATTATTGAAAATTTATGGGGCATTTATTCAACTACTGTAGTGTTATTCTGGCTAGATCAAACATTTGGCTGGTGAACTAGAATTTTTTTTTTTTTAGATGAAAGAAATCAATAAGAAATAGTATTGTCCTCAGAGCTGTAGTCAGCATGACCTCTGTCTCTTGTAGATTCTTCTGTTGAGCTATAAAAGAATCATGGGGCTAGGTTCTGAGCCTACAGAAAATCTATTTGCTTCGGTGCAGTCAAGAAGGAACAGTAATTTCTTATTAGTGTATTCAGTCACCATGTGTTACTTGAAATGAGGCTTAAAGGGACCTATACCTGGAAGATTAGGTCATAAAGTCTGGTCTCTAAATACTTAAATATTTAAAACTTCTCAGTCAAAGCTGCTGTTAGGATGGGATTCTCTCAGGGAAAAAATGCTCAACCTTGCTCATTGGTGATTTCTAGCATCTTTTCAAGATGTAAGTCTGAGAACATAACAGTGTTAAGTAATTAGTAGACCTTTTGATCAGAATTTAATCAGTGACAAATTGAGTATCAGACTAAAGAGCTGTCTAGCTCAGACTGTGGCTCTAATGGATGCTTGGGGAAGGAGAGCAATAAACAAGGCAGGTATTTCTCTATACTGTCTTGTATCTTGCCCACATCCTAATGTGTCCCAAAGGCACATATTTCTAGCAGTTAGTAGCTTTATCCACTAACTGTAGTGGATACAGAGCTTTTGGAGATTACAAACCCTTTTGCGTGGATTTAAAGCAAAAAAAACCCCCAAACCACAATCTTTGTTTCTGTTTCTCTTCCTTCAAGGAAAGGTACTGTATTTCTTTTCTTGCTTCACTCTCTCAGCACCTGCCACCTTCCTCATTAGGTATTCAGGTGAAGTGATGGGAAAGGCTTTGGCTTAGATCTTTGTGCTTCCTTCTGCCAGGAAGAAATTCACTGACTCACGTCCCAGATCGGGTTGAATTTGAATATCACCCGTAACAGACAGATGAGCAGAGCCTTATCGCAACACGTACTCCTGACTGGGGTGGTGATGAGGTGATGGGACTATGACAGTGAATCTTCTGGGACTGCATTTTCCAGGTGCAGAGCATCCGTGTGTCCTAAGTGCTGAAGTGTGATGGAATGAAAATTCGAGTGGGAATTTGTGTTGCAGATTGTGTAAAATGGCAATTCCAAGGCCATTAAAAAAAAATAAAAAATATCTATGGTAGAGCACTTGGGGACTTCAACTCTAGGGTACAGCGTGTGCCTATCCACTCTGAAACTTCTCGTGTACTTCAGAGAGTCAAGAAAGTGAATGTGCTCTAGTGCATGCAGATGCAGCCATGTAAATCTCTGCCCTCATAGACAAAACTGTAGTTCAGTCCAAGCTGGAGCCATATATCTAAAATAAGGGAAGGTACTCTTCCTGTCCTAGCTTTTTGCCTGATACACTTCAGCGAAGTTAAAGACATCTCTGTAGCCAAATGAAATAAATTTTTGGTGAGAGCAAATAAGGATGTATGGAGAGAAAAATATTTTTATTTTTCTATTCAAGTCTTGTATAAACTCTCCTAAAAATTGAATTTGATTAAATGTCAAAGCCAATTCACATGGGATCAGAAGCTCTACATTTTGAAGGAAGTTCATGTCAGGATAAACCTCCTTTCAAAATATTGTTACAAGCCTAGTACAAAGGTTCAAGTTGATTCTCCTTCTCCTGGACTTAAGCCAGCTTGAATGAACAGGACCTGGTGGCTGCTCTCTAACTACTCCCAGGCAGTCTTTCCTAGCGGGGGAACACTGTGAAAATGTCACAGGTAATCATAATATTTGAGATCACTGGCACTATTAAACATGCAGCGCTTATTAAGGAACATTAAAGAACAGCAATAAATGGCTTTTGTGCAGTTTGAGATCTGGCTGTACCAGAAACAAAATATTTATTACATCAAGAGCTTTTAATGACTGAATATATACTAGAGGTAAACATGCCCTATGCAAATAATTTGTTGGTCAGATATGAAAGCTGGGGCTAGCCTTGGATCTGTTCACTGGAGATCAGGGTGCTTCAGTGCTTCTTTGCCTTTCCCTTCCCTCTCAGACTCTTACCCAGACTGTTTTCACAAGGTCTGCCAGAGCAGCCCTCGTCTGCGTGCTTGTGAATGGCCTTTTGTGCATCTTTCCTGCTGGATTCCTCCCCAGACAGTAACGCAATGAAAATGTTGTTGGTGCTGTGTTGTGTGAGGGTGGCTCTCCAAGTGGGGCACACGATGAAGCACAGTGGCAAACCGGCTTGCCCTGATGGTGCTGGCTCCTTCTCGCTTCTACCCACTGCTGAGAGGCGGAAAAGCAGCTCAGGATATGTTGCTAAGAGTAGTTTCCTGTTGCTTCACAAGAGCCTGATGAAAATGGGTAACCAGCTTCCTTGAACTGGACAGCGGTTCTAGGGTTTCGCTATGGTTAATTGCTGTTTATAATGATTAGCATAAGAGCTAGCTCCCCTAAATTCCTTTTGTAAGGAAAGGCGAGCAGTAAATACTTTAAAGGGGGAGTTCTGCAGTCTGATTAAGCTTTCTGCTATGGGATGAAAGGAAATGTATTCCAGAAGTGCCTGATTTTCTCCATTAACTCCAAACGAATCATATGGTGCCTGGCTGAGGTGTTGCTGTATCACGGGAGACAGCAGACCCTGCCTCTATAACTTCCTTAGAAAAACAACTATTTTAGATTGCTTCCCTGTAGGTACACTTAAGGAATAGGAAAAGAGGCTAAAAATCACTTAGGACAAAAGTGAGTGATGTTCTCATGCAATGAAAATGCTTGCAAAGTCCTCTATGCACTCACTAGTGTCCTGATCACTTCTGTTCAGCTTGTGTAAACAAAAGGACTGAATCTAACAAAAATTAGTCACAACACTGGTTCTTTTCTTGACTTGAATTCTATAAAAGTTGCAGCAGTTTTAGAACCTAAACACTGTTTTGATTAAAATACAGTTTTAAACCCACTGGTACATGATTAATTCCTGCTCAGAGTAAGCATTTCTTCATGAGACGTTGTAGAAGAAGGCTTGCTAATTTTTGCAAGTTACAGCAAGCTACCCACTAATGTGATATGCGACTAGACCACAATTTATTTTGGGTTAGGAGATAATACTGAGATCTATTTTCAGGAGATACCTGTATTTTTCCATGCAGCAAGGGAGCATGGCTGTTTGAATAGCCTTTTTCCTTTAAGCAACTCAAAACACACTAAGGAACTATCCAGCTTATAAGAAGTGCTTCCTTTTTTCTTTTCATTAGCATAAATATTTGCAGAAAGTTGTGTTCCTTGCATATTATAAATACTGATCGAGTATTTATACATCTGCAAATCCTACAAATAAAGGTCTCAAAGGAATATAATATAGGAATTATGCACTTACTGATTATTATCTCTGTGTGATTTTTTCAAGTTAATATCTAAAATCAGGTTAGTTTGTTACACAGGCTGCTTATAATGCATAGTTTTCTTGGCATTTTATATATATGTGTGTGAATATTTATATGTGTGTGTAGGTATGGGTAGTTGACTTAGAAATGCATTGTAAATTAGTTATTCTTAACTTCCCTGTAGCTACTGGCTGACTTTCAAGAATTCACAGGACAATCCATCATAAAAATTCTTGATTTACATTCTGATTGTAGGAGCATCTATGCTGTTTGAATACATTTGCTGTATGCATTATGTATACAGATGTATGCATATTATGAAATACATTTATCTATTTTCTCTACTTGTGATATTTTTTGCTAGTCCAGGTTTCTGTAAGCAGCTTTCCAAGGGGAAGTTTTGAGCACCCAAATGGAATTAATCTGATTTTTGCTTTTTATTTGTGCTGAGCAGAGAGCGAGGTACTTGCTGTGCACCTTATGAGATGACTTTTAGCCAACTAAATGATGACCAGTGTTATACTATTACAGCTAATAGGAACAAAGGAAACAAAGGAACGAAACAGGAACAAAGTTATTAGCAGCAGCCCATTATCTGCTGCACCAGAAGGGAAGATCTTTGGCATTTCAGCAGTGGGGCCCTTCTGCCACAGCCAGAGTGAAGTTTGAGCAGGGGCTGCTCTCACAGAGCAGGGAGCCCCTCTCCCTCTCGGGCTTTGCTGACGCCTGGAGAAGCCAATCTGGATATTGAAATGAAAGCATAGACATCTCTTCCCTTCCACCCCCCAGCAAGAAAACACGAAGCACGAAGAGTTTACGTTCTGCACCTCTTGCGGGGAGTTTACGCAATCACAAAGTTTCTGTAAAATCCTATTTTCTGCAGCGGAAGGGTCTGATGCGTGTTTGCTCTGTCTCACTGGTGTGAATGATGTCAGGCCATGAAGCATCAGATTCAAAAATGGGCTTGGGCAGCGTGAACCACCTCCTGTCTCACGTAATAGAGACCCCAGTGCACAAGCAGAAGGCATGAACACGGTGTCCGTGCTGTGAAAGCAGTCTGAAGAGAACAAAACCAGTTGAAAATACGATCTTTTATCAGCTGCAGGCCGTTGTCATGAGTGACAAAAGCAAATATGCCTAGCTCCTGTGTCTGGCTGGGAGCAAACAACACTGCAACCTCACAGAAACATTAAGAATTGCTGTTTCCCTCAGCATGGGAAAGATGTGGCTGGTATTGATGTGAGCTGGTACCCCCAGCCTGAACTAAAAAGCCTGGGGAGTTGCTGCAGGTTACACCTGCAGTGGGGTGGGACCTCGGGGCAGGGACATGTTACAGCTACAGAGGAAATGAAAGCTGGGCACGTAGAGGGAGAAAGATTTGTTCAGCTGCCTTCAAAAATGCACTGGAGAGGTGAGGTTGAACCAGCTACCCACCAGTGCTGATGGAGGGAGCCCTGGCTTGCCACTTAATTTTCATCTTTTCAGTCCTATAGCACTAAGAAATGTAAGCTGACAGCACAATACAGAGAGTTCTCAGAGGCTTAATGTGTTAGTGTCAAACAAAACAAAACAAAACCTGAGATTAGCTTTTTAAAGGATTTTGTATGCTACAGATAGGAACTGAAAGGCTTTTATAAATCAGCTCTGTTGCTTTGGGGAAGGAAAGGGGGAGATGAGCATCAAGGAGGAATAGTGATGGAACAATTAAATGGATTAATGGATAGCAACCATAAAATGGTGCATTTGCCTACATAATTAGCACCTGCTTGGGTTTCAGAAGCTCAAGGTAATTGAGTGAGGCTGCAGATCATGCTGTAAGCTGAGAAGGATAAAAAATACATTTCTAAGACCTAGAAAAACTTGAAATTGTGACAATAATTACTAAATTCTAGGTTTGCTGGTTCCTTTGTTTCCACTTTTTGAGCTGTGTCACTTAATGTTGTATAATTAAATATTCATTTAGCTAGGAAATGTATATTTTCATATAGAAAAAGATCGTTTGACTGGTGTGAAGGAGAGGTGCCCGGGGTTGACTGACTGTGCCTATTAAGTAAAACAGTCGCTGTAAGGAGGAAGGAAGGTAGGAAAAAGCTCATGCAGAGCAGCTGGGTTGCTGAGCATCCATCTTTGAACACAGGAGGTGTCAGCTCAGTTTCAGTCTGGGATGGAGGTCTTGGCTGTTGCCCGTAACCTTCAGCTGCGTGCTGCTGGTGCCTGAAGTCTGCCCAATATATTTGTGGACTTGTTGCCTTTTATTTTTAATGAAAGAGAAGAAAATTATTTGAATGGCAGTTTTGAAGAATTGGTTTTGAGTTACCCCATCACACAAGTGGCTCTGCTGGCAGAGGTGACCAGACAGTTCCTGGAGCAGCAGGGCAGCAGTGAACTCTCTGGGGCACAAACCTCCATCCACCATGGCTGGACTTGGGAGAAAACTCATTCCAACTACCTTGCAGTGAGAACTATGGTGCAAATCAAGGAAGAACCTCAGAAGAGCAGGGAAAAAATTCATCTCTTCAGACCTGAGATGGATGTTCATGTCAAAGGATTATTCATGAGCCATTCTAGACCAAAGGAGATGCCTCTTGGTAATGCCATTCCTGTTTAATTGGTGGTCATGTTTCAGGGGGTAGCTTGGCCTTTGACAAGCAGACTTCCTCCAAGCCAAAACTCTTCTGTTAGAAATCCCCAGGCAGTCATAATAGTGACAGCACACCCTGAATTACTGACTATGGGTATCTTCTGTGCCATGCTGTAGCAATCTTCTCATGAGCAGCTGGTGGTTTCACCAAGGTGTGTGCCCTGGCACGGGCTTGACAAGTCACCCTGTGGGGAAATTGAGATTTCATAAAGGCTTCTACATCGTGGTGCCTGATTATACATAGAACAAGCCTGTGCTGAGCAGATGGCTTTCCAAACCTCTTTGATTTGAAGAGCTGAGCCTGTCTTTCTGGAGGATACACTCTTCAGGAGTATTTATATGGTTTGAGAAAACACCAAGGAAACTTTTCCATTATACTATTGCTTCTAAAATACTTACATGCTTCCAAAAATGCCAACTGCACTGGTGACCTCCACCTAAGCCCATTTCTCTGGCTGCATGCAAATAATACATGGGGGAGAAAATTCCATTTCATTTCAGTATCACTTAATTTTCCATAGTTCTTCTTGTAAAATTTTGTAGAATTTTGTTAGGATATTTTGTAGAGGTTGCTAACTGGCTTAAGTAGTTAACAGATGATGCCATTTATGAAATTCACAAAAGCTTAACCTGGGAAAATACCACCATGAATAAAACCCCCTTTATTGCATTTAATTTTCATTTGATATTTACTTTTCTTTCTTTAACCTTTATTTATCCTGAAGTCCATGGCTTCATGTCTGGTTTGCACTTAATTAAATACTTAAGCAGAAATCAGTATAAGGGTGTCTCACAAATCTGGTTCTTACATAACTTCGTTAACTGTCAAACAACGTGAAGTATTTTAATAGGACACCATAATTTAGCAGATAACATGAGGGAGTTAAGCTAGCACATGCAACTTGCTTTTTCTTCTGAGTACTTGCATGTGATGATTTCTGAAGGCTTGTCAGCAGCAGACCCCCAGCCTCCACTGGCACTTAATTCTGATTTAATTAAAAAGCATTTAGTCCTTCTGTGAACACCTACATTCAGAATTAAAGTAGCCTTTGGTCATCTTACCAGGGATGTTAATGATGCTAAATTGAAATTACACTTTAATCCCAATTAAAATGCAGGGTTCCTGCCACAGGAGTTTAATGTGTGATCACTTTCCTGCCGTAGGTGTGTGCTGCATCCAGATGTTACTGCTGGGTGAGGCGGAATTTAGAAAGCAGAGGCAGCTGTCTGTGTGCACACCCTGAGAGATAAACGGGATAAAAGGGGTAAATTATCTTCCATTTTCTGGGCAGCAGAAAGATGCACAAACACAGCTGCAAGGGTTGTTAAACTTCAGCTCTAAATTCACAGCATCTCACCCCTTGCATCTCACCTGTGTGTTGAGAGCCCTCACTCATTTAGACTGACTTTCTTTACTGACCCCAAATAGATCAATCTTTCAATCTTGTCACTCTCATTGTCTGTTAATTTGCATGTTTTCTCTGTAAGAAAATGTTATTTCAAATACCTCCTGTTGGTTGTTTCCCGTAACAAGCAACTGTCATTCGATAGCTGGAATGGACAGGCTGTCCCAGGAGAATGCAGCTCCCCTTGAATTCAGAGTTCTGTCTGTGCTGTCACCGAGGGAGCCTGGAATTGCTTGGGAGCTGAATTTGGAGAGAAGCAGACCCAAAACAGAGCGGTAGAGCTGGCACCCAGCTCTACTGACAACAGTTGATCTCCCGGCTCCATTTTTAGCATAGCAGAAGCCCCATCTGTTTCCAAAATTAAAGCATACACAGATAAAATGCTGTTCTAGCAAACTGGATGTAAAGATGATATGGCCACAGTTTGCAAATATGCATTTCTTTAGCAAGGCTGACAAAAATTGTATTTTGAAACATAAGCACTCCACAAGTCCTTATTTTAGTTCTGGAACTTCATGTTGCTATGTGTCAGGGTCACTTTTTACCATATGTGTCATGGTAGCTGTAAAATGAGCAGGCACCTGATTTTTTTTAGGTTGTTCTTTTGGTGCAGTAAACCTTTCAAGTCTCTTTAGTAAACAGTTGTTTTTTTTAAGAGCATCTATCTAAGTTATGTCTTTTATTACCAAATGTCAAAGTATTTGAACTCCACGATGGCAAGCAAGGCGTAACCACAGCTGGCTTCTGATGTCACCACAAAATGAGATCAATGGCAATGTGTTCTGCTAGGACTAGAGAACATTTCATCCTCATTCCTCCACTCCCATGCAGGATGAATCAGTGCTACCTTAGTTAAAGGTAGTGGAGTTACAGTAGCAGAAAATAATTTCAAGGTGGTGGTGGAGTCCAAAAGAATACGTCGTGTTTCATTTGAGATGCAGTGCAGGAAGACAGTGATCCATCTAGTCTTGTCCAGAATAACTGAAAACTCTTTCCATAAACCAGCTAATTTTGGGGATTCCTTAAATAGTCTTTTGTTTCAAGCAAAATGGATGTCTCAAGCTTCCTATGTTTTACTCTAGAATATAACTGTGTATAGTTTGAGTTTCCCAGGAGAAACAACTGGAGAAACAAACACAACTATTTTTCAGAGGATTCTAATGTTATAAAGCACCTGACTTGCACAGAATATGGTTGTTCACTGGCAACTAGTCAGAAATACACAGAATATTGGAAAGCTGACAGAAAAAAAAAAAAGGCAACAGCAATGATAAAAGTAGAATGAGCCAGCATAAACCAAGCAGTTAAAGGAACAACAGGAACATAAAGAAAGAGAAAGGAGCCAAACCACCCAGAAACAAAGCTGGGGAGACAGATAAGACATTAGCAAAGTTGTAAATGGCTTGAAAGCTGGGATGAATTTTAGGAGAGTGTATGGGAATAAATTTTAGTGGTCTGTTCTTGTTTTATCTTTCTTTCTGTAGGCAGCACTTCCACTAGATGCACTGGGTAGTGTCTTGTCTTTACCAGTCAGTGTAATTTTCCAGCATGATATACAGACATCCCATGAAAAATGCAAATCCAGAGTTTTGCAGCTGCTGGGGCCATCGCACTGTCCATCACTGGCACTGCACATGCAGGGACCCAGAAAGCACCAGAGATGTCTTCCCCACTGGGTTATTCTCTTTGGCCGAGCTGCTTGTGGCGTGGTTGAACTCAACCATCTTCACCAATCTTGTTTAGAGGAGTCTGGGCTGTCTCAGAGGTGGTGAGACTTCAGCCAGAGAGAGGCACAAGATCTCAGAACCTCTTTGTCCTTGTGGATGACAAAGGTGGAAAAGCAGCACTGGGGCAATCTGGTTTTCATGTTCAGACGTGAAATCCACTGTGCTTTGGATCAGCTCTAGAAACTGATCTCAGGAAGGGAATAATTTTTCTAGTCCATGACACTAAATTTCAGGTTTAAGCTCCAGTAATAAATGTTTTCTCTTTTGTTTCCCCCCCCCCGCCTTTTTTTCTTTTCTTGGCAGTCTCATGAGAGATCTCCTTCTTCAGTATCTGAGTCCCACAATACGAAAAACAGCAAGGACTTTCTGGGGTGTTGGAGCATAATGAAAAGGATTATTATGGGCTGCTGCTGTTGTTTCTCTGTTAATAAAGAATTAACTATTTGAAGCAAAGGACATTGTCTGGAGTTTCACTATGCAACAAAGTTATCAAGGAGAAATAATGTAGCAGACAATGATTATTTCATAACTCATACAGAAAGCTATGATTAAATCTCATGATATGATTTATTGAATTTTGAGAAGAAAAAAGCTAAGGCAAGATAGTAGAATAAGAAGTACTGAATGGACGATGATTTACAGACAATAAGAAACTCCATCTGTGCTTCTGCCTCAGGTGTCAGACTTGGTCATCTCACAGATATGCACTCTTCAGTGTCATTAAAGGGAAAATTAAAAGTCATTTCCAGTTTTTTCAGTATGGTGGCATTGCATTTAAAGAAGCTTATGACTCACACTGTGTTTACTTCATCAGGGAGCCTGACATTTAGAAGGATGTATTTAGTAAGAGTGGTTATATAGAGGAAGAAAATTAGTTTCTCTTAACTACATTTATATGTTAAGCACCAGCAATATGTTTAGATCCACGTAAGAGATGAGGCCTAATTTTCTTCTCAGTTATGCCTCTGCTAATTAGCAGTAATTCTAGTGCAGCAGCAAAGTGACTTGGTGAAGTGACAGGGAATATGAGCTTCCCCTTCATATGTTGTTGCTGCTATTGGCAACAGACGAATTTTGATACATTTATTTACATTAAACAGAACCCTAATGCATTGGACATACCAATGAAATTTTTATTTAGCATTGGAGAATTATAGCTTTTACCTTAATTTTTCATTTTTTATAAAACTAAAGTAAACATCTGTGGAGACACTAACTAGAAAACACAATTTCAGTCATTTTTTGGTGGCTTTGCAATAAGCATTGTTAGCTTTGACTTTTTCAGTTGCACATCAGGCTGACATTTTCCTACAACAAAGGGGACATTTTCTTCTCCTTTTTAAATATTTAGCTTGTACTTTTCTCAGGAATTATTCTTCTTTTATTATTACAACAAGCAGTGAGTGCTGCAGAACTAATTTGTTTCAGAAGCTTAAAAATCCCTGTTTATGCAGCAGAGACACATCTTTTCAGCAGAGAAGGGTTATGAGTGCCAAAGCAGGAATGGACAAAGCCTACTTCTCTGAGAATATCATGTTTTGCTGTTTGTCACGTCTTGCAAGAGGAAGCAAACATTTTCCCCCTGACTTAGCTGTGTGATTTATTACACTTTCAGCTCATGTAGCAATTTTTCTAGCTGCTCTTCTTAGTGATTCTGAGATGTTCTTTACTGTTTCAGGGGAAGGAAATCTTCAGAATGCTGCCTGGAGTAAGACCAAACTGTCTATGAGAAGGGCTGCATTTGTGGGATCTCTAAATAAAAGTACAGGTTTCGGCACTGCAGTGAGATCTAAGGCTGAGCCACAGCCACTTCGTAACAGAGGCACTTGTAAAGTTTGTTGTGCATGTTTTTGGGTTCTTTTGGTTGGTTTGTTTGTTTTTTGGTTCTTGTTTTGGTTGTTGTTTTTTTTGTTTTGTTTTTTGTTTGGGTTTTGGGGGTTTTTTTGTTTGGGTTTTTTTTTTATTTTTTCCTTCCCTCTCTCGTGTAAAAGAAACCATACACTTTAACCATCTTCGGTTCAATTTACTAGTAGATCAAAGTATATCTTTCTACCACACTGGGGAGAAACACAGGCTCTGTTGGAAAGTTGGGGCAAAATAATAGCCATGTCAAAAGAAACAGCAGCACAACAGAAACCTTTCACAGCATTGTTGCTTTCATTTCCTGCAGCCATAGCTTCTAGAAACCCAAAACTGAGAGGATTTCTTGGTGGTACCTACCCACACAACCTTTGTAAACCTGCCTGCCTCTTTCAAGCTCGTGTATCTTCAGGCCTCAGAAAACGTCTTCAGGAAAACTACGAGTCCTGCACAAATTGTTGGCTCCTGGTGGATTCATTGGCTCAGAAGAAAGGAGACATCCATCAGCTTATTCACAAGAATAAGTGTTTTAATGACCTAGTTAAACAAAAAGAAGCAACACTCAGAGGTGCTGCTCCTTTGCTGGAACCTTTGATGGCCGTCTCATTTTACCCCATGTTTTAACTCAGTTTTGTACAAAGTGTTATTAAATTACGTAAGAACCAGTTTCTGCAGTCTTTAAAAAATTTCCACAAGAGTCATTTTGATTTTGGGCTTCCTAGTGATGTTTCTTTGCATTATGAGATCACAGTTTCTGTTGTATGTGTTTGCAATTTCTTCATATCCATAAAAATAGGGGGGTCCTTCTCATTTGGATAAATTAGAAAAATGAAAGGATGTTTCATCCCACCTTCACTGTACTGAGATGGCTGCTCTAGGAGTGACTTGAAGCTAGGGACAGTCTGCAGTGCAGCCCCAAATAGCTGTGTTGGCGTCGTAAGCCTGAACCTGGTTGCTTTTTAGGTTTTGTCTGGAATAATAGTCAAGAATAAAACTGTTGTCACCTGAGGGATGACAAAGAAACTGAAAAGAAATAAAGTCTGGAAAACTTCATGGAGTGGAGTTGGGGCCTTAATACAGCTGGGAGAGGTACATAGGAGAGTAGATGAATTAGTTTGATGGTAAAAATTTAACACTGGAATTCAGGATGAAGGAGGATGGAGTTTTAAACTAGCTGGAAGCTGCCTCGGTACATCAAGACATATTTTTAAAATTGAGAGCAGACTGAGGTTTGTGTGCTCGTGACAGCTTGTGAATCTGACTGCACGCCTGCTTTTCCTACACGGTGTAGCTGAAGCCCTGGTGTCTGCATGAGAGGTTATTCCAGGGTAGCTATTCAGGGACTCAGAAATACCTCCATGTATTTATTCTGTGCAGATCCAGCTTTGGAAATACGTCTTGCTTTAAGTATATTTTTCAGGATTTTTTTTTTTTCAGTGGAATGTGTTCTGCCTGCTCGCTCAGTGCTGGCAGCGTTGCTCGTTTCTGTGCTCTGCCATATCATGGTTCCAGCAGAAGAAAAAAAACTTTACAAAAGTTATCAGTAACAAAGAGCTCAGTAATGGAATGGCAAGTATGAGAGCCATTCCCTTTAGGCTGTCAAGCACAGAACATGGATCTCACAGCTAAGCATTTGCTAATTTTTATAGCTTTTATGCAGTGTAGATCAGAGAATCACACATTTGCCTGGTAGAATTAATGCCTTAATTAGAAAAGCATGCCCCATTGCTATTTTGGGTTAATTTGCAAGGAAGCCTACAGTAAAGATTGAAGTCTGATTCCTCCTTTCTGGGGCTAGCAGCTACATAAACGCAGCCTAGCCTGACAATATTGAGGAGTTACTGAGAGAAGTGGAGGTGGCAAAAGTGAATGTCAGACACAGAGAAAATAACCCAGGCTCAACAAGATTTGTTGGATAGTAGTGGGAGGACAGCTGTTGGACACTGCCTTTGGTTGTGCTGGGGTTTTTATAAATGGGAATGTAACATCAGATCAGTCTGCAAATACACAAAATGCAAATGGAAAATTGCATTTTACTAAATAAAATATAACTATTGACAGGGACTGCAAAACCAGGGAAGAGTACAAAGTCATAACTCTTCCTAAATGGCTTTCACTTTTAAAGATTTAGGGATATCTTATCTTGTCCTTGAATTTCAGGGAGATAACTCATTCCCTTCCCCGAATCCCTTTTCTCTGAGTTTGCATAATAACTATAGTCCTTTCCTTCTTTACCACCTCAACATTACAGTTACCTTACAGACAGAAATAGCTGTTACAGTTCTGACCAGCCTGTCTTAGAAATAATCATTGCATCTTCAGTATTAGGCTTTAAATCCTTTTTTTGTGGGTGAAGAGAAAAAAATACCCTTATGTGGAAAGAACGTATTGCTGGTGTTCTTGAAGTCTGAACAGTCTGTAAAGCCTTTCAAATTTCTTCTTGAGGAATCTGTGTTTGGCCAATTCAGGACGTGGAAAAGCCCATCATCCTAAACACCTGCTGAAAGCAAAGCTCCCTAGAGCGATCTGGATTAGAAGAGGAACTGCAGCTCTGCTGAAGCAGTGGCAGGCTTGGCACCTTTGCCTACAAGGATGCTTGTTCCCACCCTTGCCCAGAAGTCATCCTTCTCCCTTCATTCCTAATTTGTTCTGGTTTCTTTCTTTCACTCCACTGCATTTAAAAAAACCCAAAAACCCTCTGCAATTTTTGGTGTTTAAAGAACCCCAAACCCATTAGTTAAAATGGGAACTCTGAGGAGCTGGTGACCTGTGGTAGGAAGGTGTGGTGAAAGAGTGGAAGGGGCTGGGCTTGACAACTCCCTGGCCTGGGCAGGTGTTTTTGATTTTGGTCTGACTGAACCTGACGGGTTTGACTGAATCAGGTTAGTGAGCCTCAGGTCAGCTGAGCAGTGTGCAGTGAGAGATTTGAAAGTGTGCCAGTGTTTCCCTGGGAGGTGGGGGTGAGAAGCTGTTGCTGAACTGGGGGTGTGACCTTTTCACCCAGCTGAGCTCCAGCCGGGGCAGCGTGTAACCGGATCCTTCAGTGGGAATAAAACTTCACAGATATCTATCACAAATAGGTGGGATGGAAAGAGGGTGAGAAAATGGATTTAGTAAGAAATGCTAAAATTTCAGCATAGCGAAATTTGAAAATGAGTGGGGATTTAATAGTACAAAGATTTTTGTACCAATATGTCTCTGGGAATGATTGAAAATTTTTTTTTTTTTTTTTAGCCTCTCTGACCAAGAGCTGGGCAGGCTTCCAGCCAGAATCCTCTTCTCTCTGCATTTTACTTCATTCAGTTCCCGGGTGCTCCTGCCCCACTGAGAGCTGCTTGTCAGCCACCAGCGCCTGCAGGCTCCTCAGCAGGGCATCGTTTCCCTTTGTCAGGGGATGTTTTCTCCTTCCTTGTGAAAAGGCCACAGCACAGCAAGAGTTAAACTGCTGTCTCCATCATCCACTCAGGTGGACAGAGAGCAATGCACACCATCAAAATTTCAGTCAGGAAGGAATCTGAAGGGCAAGGAGTGTGTTCATATAGTCTCTTCTTTTGAGACGTTCACCCATTTTTCTAGGGCTGATTTATTGCTTTTCAACCCATTGGTCCATGCTAAAACCTAAACTCAGCATGAATTTATGAGGCTGAGAACATACTTGCTTCAGTTAACAAGTTTTTAAACATCAGCATTTTGTAATATAAATACACTATATAATATAGTATTATATTATGTATCATGTAACTGTATAACAGTTTAAATATATTCTACTTTTTAATTTAATGCTTTAAAAATATTTTTTAAATCTGTGTAAGAAAATGCCATACATATGTAAACTAAAATAATTGCTTAAAATTATTAAATTAGCTTTCAAGAGGTGAGCTTTTATTTATGCTTTCATCATAATTACATTAAAGTGTCAACATGAACTGGTTTGAATTAAAAATTTTAGGTCATTATTTAACTCATATTTTTCCTCATTTTTTTAGAGAAAGCTATAAGCAGTGATATATGTTACCTCAACATGCAGCATGATGTGAGAAGTAAATTTCAGATATATTTATTAGATTAAAAAAGGAAAAAAGTTGAATTGCAACTACTTTGCAAACATTCTTGATGTTGCCTGGAAAAGCCACATGATAAAAATTGCACTAAAGGAAAGATGCTGTTCCATTAATGTTGGCAAAATATTTCATGGTACTATTGAACAACTTTGATAATTGTTTTAAAACACACATTTAGATGCGTTTCCATTAAAGTAGAGTCATAGTTTGAGTCGTGTAATTTACAACTTCTAATTAATGAAGCTGGGAAACTGTAGTTGCTCTGTTTTAGAAATCTTTCTCTTCTTTCTCATGGAGAATAGAGATAAGTTGCATTCCTGTACTCTTTTAATCTCATTGTTTTTGGTACTGGATGTTGTAGGGTTGTATAATCTATCATTTTAGAGGGTGGAAAACTGCTGACCAATAGTTGCTAGATTATTAATGCTTATATAAAGAAAGTATTGTAAATAAAGCTCTCTCTCAATTGCCATCTTGAGTGCTGCCTGCCTGACTTCCCTGCGAGCTTCCACGAATCTCCACGAATATCAGAAAATTAGAGCCAATAGGAAACTTTGCTTTCTTGACCAACCTTTGCTGTAGTGGGGGTCTCCTGTTGTCTTTATGACAGAAGTAACAGGCTGTGACTGGCAGGATTACAGCCAAACCATATTTTTCAAATCCCGATAAAATGCAGGTTTGATGAGTATATGGGGAGTCAGGGAAACCCTTTCTGTCTGGCACTGCAAGTGACACGTGTTGGCTTTGCCAGCCCTGCCAATTATCTGCATTTAGGGCACACCTGCCCCCCTCCTGCCATCAGAGCCTGTCTGGGGCTGTCACCAGCAGGAAATGTTGGCAACCCCAGCTGTCCCTGCTCACTCAGTGCAGGGCCCTGAATGTGTCAGCAGAAGAGCTGAGCTGGGGATTCATTAGTACTTCTGCTCTGACAAATTGTTAAAAGCATTTCACTCACACACATACAGTCACATGTGTGCTTTAGAGAACTGTGCTGACAGTTTTGGGTTTAGCAGTTGATGAATTAAGGGGCAAGAAATAAAAAGAGTCCTTTTTTACAGCCTCTGTGATGCACTGCTAGTATGGTCTTTTTTTCCAGTATTGCACTCTGGTGTAATAACAACTCTTGTGGTAATTATTTTTATTTGTAAGGTATCTAAAGTGTGAGGTATTTTAGGACCACAAAATAATATTAGCTAAACCTTAGCAAGCTCAACTACTGATACATTATCTTGCTTTTATTTTCCCCTGAACCCAATTCTGCAGTGTTATCTCAGCAGTCCAATACCTGAGTCATGCTCCTCTTTTTTGTTTTTCAAGTGGTGCCTTTCTGATATTGTGACAAGCAATCTGTGGAATATGTGGAACTGATAAAAGAAAAAGAAATTGTTTACAGATAAGCCTGCTTCATCCTTGCTGTTTTACCAGAACAAACAAAATTGCTTTGTGTGCTTGAGCAAGACTATATGTTTTTTGGTTCCTGAAAAGTAGATATAAAGCAAAGTAGGAATCACTGACATAGGCTCACATTACTGCAAGAGAAATGGGACATGTACTATACTATTATACAGCTCTTCGTTAGCAGCAACTGTTAATTAATCCCTCAGAGCCAAGAAGCCTGATGAAGACCTTTGGATTTGGCATGCTGCTGATAAGAATGGCACAACACAGGTTGGTATTCCATGGTTTGGTTCCAGATTTTCTGTCCTGATCTGTTGCCTGGATAGCTTGCCAAATCTTCCTTTTCCAGCCAAATTTAGGAAAAAATAATTAACAAGCAATGTTTCACGTAATCTAAATTTTGAAATGTTCAGATGTTCTCAAACCATCTGCTAATCCAGGTCCTCTTGCAGAAGTAGTGTGAACAGTTTAAGGAAAATTGTCCTTAGCTTGTACTTTCTGGAGGTAACTGTCTCAAAGCTGAGCCACATGGATAGGTCATGTATTTTTTCCTCACCTACTTCTGTACAAAGACAGCCCAGCTAAAAAAGCCCTGAAATGGTTTGGATTAGCTCAGCTCACCGTACACAGGAGATGAATAGCAATTAAAGGACCCATTAATAGATTTGGATTGCAATTAAAACCACACTTGACTATGACTCTGTGGCTGTGTCTTAAAAACTAACCAGCACAGCTTAGCTGAAGCAGCTGAGCCTTTAGAAGCTTTGGTGGTGATGTGGATTTCTGGATCTGGTGGAGACATTAGTGTTACAGCTAGACATTGAAAAAGCTGTCATTTCTTGTCAACTTGTGTCCCATCCACGTTCATCCACCGCTGCCTGCTGGATCCTTGCCTTTCTAAGGACATCTTGGACAAAAATTCTAACTTGTTACTGTCTTCTTGGGGCAGTGGAAGTTACAATCAATTGCTTAGGACTTGTGTCTACAGAGCATGAGAGGTTTGTAAGAGCCGAAAGAAGCACTGCCTCTAACGATACACTGATGCTCGTGTGCCTTTGGAAGGAGAGTTTCTTCCAGCCCTGTGTCTCACCCCGTGACTTCCCACCACAAACCTCTCCTTTGTTTGCCAGGCAAGCAGCTCCTGGGCTTCCAAAGCTCCTTGACTTCTTGTTTTCATTTTATCTGCTGCTTCGTACTGCTGGAGCTCTCCGGGGACTGATGGGAGTTGTCACAGCAAAGGCTGAGTTATTTTTGCTTTTCTGTTGCATAAATGTCAATGAGGAGAACGCTTACTGGAGATCCTTGTGCCTGCTGGAGAATTTAGCAGGGATCTGCATCCGGAGTCTGCTGCGAGCTGGAGTGGCTGGCCCAGGGCAGGACCTGGCAAAGGAACATTGGACACATGGCTACTTTTAGGCTGACATGCTTTGTTTTACCCAAGACACCACGGGACAATTATTTCTATGGCCTTTATTTAAATTTCCTTTAGCTGATTTATTCTAGAAATTTGATCCATTCAAAAGAAAAAAAATTAGACAAAAAGAATTCCTTTGAAGTTAACCACTGGTATTCCAGTTTAAAAAAAAAAAAAAAAAGGAGTGCTTGGTGGACTGTTGACAGCAAATAATTTATTCATTGAATTTAGTGCTTTCATGTTTCCTGGTTGCTAGTAAACAGATGATGACAATAAAATCCAGAAATGTATATGTTGCTCATATGCAAATCAGTAAAATATTTTTTGCGGATAAACAACAACGCAGAGATTAATCTGATCATGAACTTTATGGTGCAGGTCTGTCTGTATGCTTTATAGCCTCAATTATCGTGATTTGTATTACAGAGATAGGTACCTCACATTATTTTCATGAAGGGATAAGTGTTAGTTTTAGGAGCAGGACCAATCAAACTTACTTGCTAGAAAAATATGCTGAAAACCCAGCAATTGCTAAGGAGACTTCATGCCAAGATTGCTTTTTGAACTAAGTCTAAAATAATGTGCCTCATTTAAGTTTTAAGTGATTTGGAGTATTAAATGCTTAGCTTCTATCAAAATTACTTCAGCACCTGGTATAACTGCAGTGTTTAACACTGCTGTTAACAATCAGAGAAGTGTGTTGTTACTGGTGGTATGGTTGATGTGGCTTCTATTACTGAGACTTTTTAAAGAGCTGTTTGGAAAAAAAGCCCGTGGGAAATGATTTAAATGTGGCTGATCTTGCCTTAGCACAGAGGATGGACTTGGGAGGTCTCCGTTTTTTGGAAGTCCCTCTGCAGACAGAAGATTTGTATACAGGGGGTCAAGTGATGGACAGGCTGGAAGTGATGGGCCAAGCAAACCATGTTGAAATTATTAGTAGCAAAATCAGCCTGCAGGGTCCAGTTTGGTGTAGGATCTGCAGGATGACTGCAGATTATTCAGCCAGAACAAAAGCTGGGGCCCACTCCACTAAATTCAGTCTTTTTCTCAGGCCCTTTGCAAATCTCTTGATGAACAATTCATCCTCTGAAAAAAAAACAGGTCATCTTGACCAATAAAATAGGATTAGGGTGAGTTTTGCATGTAAAGCAATAACTAATTGTGCATGACTCTTTGAAGACAAATTGTTGTCAAATAAATGACTACTAATCTTTCAATAACTATTTTTCTTATGCTGCTGTTATGTACATTTAATACCAACCTATTATGCTATGAAATATGCATATGGAACTAAATATGTTGACCAGGATTTCTCAAAAGAGCAATTTTCTAAAGAGTATTTCAAAAATTCAGCCTGAAATAATTTTGCTGCTCCTGGCTTGGAAGAAGGGACAGACTTTTTATTTCATAGAAGATTAATGTGTAGTCAGAAGGAAGAGAGTGCTTATATTTAGACCATTCTTCACAAGCAAAAGGCTGAGTTTGTTTCACAGTGATTGCCTTTGATAAATAGTTTGTGGTTGAAATGGAATACGTAAACATTTAGGGACATAAATAACTCAGTCATGGTAATGACTTGTAGACAGTGATATATCAATGCCATTATGGAAATTTGTGTTCAGCGTCATAAACAAAAGCTAAACTATATAAAATGGGAAGATGTTTCTGTATAAGGATTCCAGGAAGCAAAGTTTTTTTCTGTATATGCTGCAGATTAGCCAAGATTTTCCAAAGAGAGCTATAATGAACAAAACTGCTTCTGCAAATATATGTTCTCAGTTTGCCCAGACCTGGCCTAAGGCTGCTCTGAGTATTGCTGCAAGAATACAGAATAGGGATTAGTCTTTGATTTATAAATAATATCAGAGTGGTAAAGAGCTGCCCCAGATAAAGATGGCAATCGGTGGTCTCAGCTTAGTGGAAAGAGGTCCTTTGAGCAGCTCTTGCTTCGAGCTGACCTGGGCTGGCTTTGTGCAGGCGAAACAAAACTATGGGCAAAACTAGCACAGAGGTGGACTGGGGTATCTGTGGTGTATCTTTGTGTTTGTCAACACAAAGAACTGTGTTGTTCTCAGGCTGGGGAGGTGGGAAGGAGCTGGAACTCCTCTGTGAAGAACACGCTGCCAGCTAGAGATGAGACTGTGTGGTGACCCTGCCTTTTCACATTTGTTAACTCCTGGTGCTTGAGTGCATAATAAATTTTAACACGGGTTGTGTTTATTTGTTTATGTTTTGGGTGGGAATGTATGTAATGTTTTTAAATGTCTGTTACCATCTGGAAGCAGGGATGAGAGCCAAAAAAACACAGCCAGCTCTCTTAAAAGCTCCACCCAGAGCTTTTCAAATCAGATCAAAGCTTACTGGTTTATAGGATACGCAATTGCTGAATATTGTGAAGCACATGGAGCCTGAGGAATGATGAACTTTAGAGGAGATTTTATAGGTTCTCCAGAGACTCTGAAAATAAAATAGTCCCTCTACCCTGTTCAGCTCTGGTATGCACTGTGTTCAGATAAGTATTCTGACTGGGTGTGAACTCCAAAGATTATTGTTAAGCTTGGGATGCACTTCCACATTTCCAAGAGCCGCTGAGGACTCTTTTTCTTGTCAACAAAACTTCTCCACTTCTCAATCAGGAATTAACAGGGAACCTTACTGCCACAAGTATCCTCCTGAAGAAAGATTTTCCCTCCTTCTTGTCTGAGAATGTTCTTGTCAGAGTATATGAAGCACCTAAAGAAAAAAAATCACAATTCTTTTATTAAAATGAAAAGCTAAAAGACAGTAGGAAGAAAGAAGCCTTTATTTCAGCTTCTCTTAAAAATGATGTCTGCATTGTTCACCAGGTAGTGTATGCATTGTTTGGAGAATCCAATAGCCGAAGAAAAGATAAAGAATGTATTTTAGAATAGTTCACTGCTAGAATAACACTGCCTGAAATGAGTCACTGGAGTGGCTTTTGACATACCAGAGCTCAAGCGGTTTAGATAGAAGACTGGATATCTTCAGGTTCATATGTCTATTTTTGTGTGTAGCAAAGGAATATATCTTTATTTTTTTGTAAAAGTAATTGTTAACTTCAGTTTATTGCTAATGTATTTATTTTTCCTGTTGCCTTTTCTCCGCAGTAAAAGCAGTGTGTGTTCATTTTCCAAATACAACCACATGCTGAAGGAGACTCTCGAGGATATATGTATACAGCATTCTTCAGGAATTTCTGGTCTTTTTCTTCATGTGCCTTTAATTTTGTTCTCCTCCAAAGTAATGAGCAGCTTTGAGTTCAAACAGCCAATTTCATTTGCTCTCCCTGCCCACACTGTTTGCACAAAACTTATTTTCTTTTTTTCCCACACTTGTGATAACCTTAACCCTGCATGACCATAGGGGACTATGACAAAGCTGTTTCAAAGAAAAATTAATTAAAACCCTAGGTAAAAAATTCTGACTAATGTTTATTTATTGCACATTTCCTCCCTTCAAGGGAGCAGAATTGGTGTCAGCCAGAGAAAGCACATCAAGGGGGTGGGGACTGGGATGTGACATGTCTTGGTGGAAACACATTTTACACAAAAATTTCCCATTCTTCTCTTCCCTGTCAAATGGAAACCTCTGTTTTCCTCTAGAATTCATGCCAAATCCTGTGCAGCAGCATAGCCTGAGTTATATAAAGAGTCATGACAGAGATGGGAGGGCGAAGTCACAGCACTCCTACCATGGCTGGGGTCCCACACCTCAGGGTTCAGAGACAACTGATTCTCAGCCAGCTACAAAATCAAATATAAAACCCCTAAATGGCCCTGGGATTAGCTCAGTTGGTTTGAGCATGAAGGGCATGGGTCATGATACATGAAGGTCATGATGCCAAGGTCATGGGTTTCATCCCTGTACAGGCCAATTACTTAAGAGTTGGACTTGATGATCCTTGTGGGTCCATCCCAATTCAGAATATTTTCTATGACTCTGAATTTTCAGTGTCTGAATTTTCAGTCAGGCTTGACAGCATTTAAATGCAATTGTACTAACACATACAATTTTTTCATTAGCCATATTTTTATTTCCATATTAATTGAGTATATAAAAACCTTCAATGTGGCAACCCTTACAAGATCTCACAGAAGAGGGCAATTTATTTTTATTATACAGCACCAGGCTGGTATCTTCAGCTGAGTTAGAGCATGAGCTGTGTTTGTGTGCAGGACCCCTCTGCTGTCACAGTTAAACTTTTCCATGCCCAGACTCTGAAAATTTGTATAATGCCAGGCTCCTCCAGATCCCATCTGTGGAATTAACCTTAATCACCTGGAGAAGCTGTGCCTGCATCTTCAGAACCCACTGTCTGTGTCGTCTGTGGTGTGAAATGCAGGTAATGCAGAGCTGGGCCAGGCTCGTTCTGTGCACTGCAAACTCAAAGAAACGCAGCCTCACCAAGGGACACTCAGAGCTGCTGCGCTGTACAGACAAGGCACAGATGCTGCACCTCTTGGCACAACACACAACTCAGAGACAAAAATCTGCATTTTGCAGGTTATTTTTTTTAGGAGTGAGAGATGACCCATTCTGAGCTAGGAATGCCATCATTTTCTAGGGAAACTCCCTTTTTGTTTCAAAGAAGAAATGCTCAGTGATATAGCAAAGCCTTAGGAAGGAAAAGGAGAAACTACAACAGATGAAAAGGAGTGAGGAGAAAACAAAGTGAAGCCTACCAGACCTCAGCTAAATATTTCAGTATAAGCTCCAACATGCTACCAAGAGATGAAATGCAGCAGATCACTGCACAGAACTCTACTAAATGAAATGATACAGTGCAGCAGTCAGAAACAGATGTGGCATGAGAGTGAAGCAGAAGTGAAAGTGATTTTCCCCTGTGTTTGCTGCCCATGATGGAGATTATTGCTGCATGTAACCACACGTGGGCAACCAAGCAACAAAAGCCATCTCTTCTGTGGAAGTAAATACAGAGTGAGAGGGACATGGAGTAATTTTGAAAACTGTCTTTCTTGTTCAGCAGCAGTCTCTGCCAAAGGGACATTCTCCTCCAGGATGAAGAACAGACCTTCACTTTGTTGTCCAGGGAAGTGACAAAGGGCCCAACAGGGAGTTAATATCACTGTCCCTGCCTTTGGAGCAGTCTCATCCATCAGCTCCAACCTTGTTCTCAGTGAGAAACCTCCATGTCCATTCACAGGAAGGTCCAATACAAATGTTCTGCATGGCTGTTCCTCTGCTTTTACTCTTTGTCCTCTTGAGTACAGGGGTTTATTTCTGGTGTTAACAACAACTGATGGGGAGATTTCAACATGTGCAAAGGCAGCAGCTAGTGCTGATTTAGGTGGTTCCTGCCAGCTGTGCAACCACAGCGGCATGGCTGTCAGGAGGGGCTCTCCGAAACCCAAAGCAGGAGGTGATTTTGAAGAAGCCTATTCTATTCATGTTTCCTTTCAACTGACATCTATCTACGCTTGGTATATCTAGAAACGCTATGTTGCTACACAGCCTTTTTGTGTTTCCCTTTGCTGATTTGCATTTTTCAGACCTAAAACAACCAACCATTTTCTAAAAGTAATCTGAGCACCAGCATCAGAGACGTCAGTTGTGCAGGGAAGGAAGGATGAAGAACAGTACTGAAAAGTGTCTGAAATTTTTCTCCTGTAGGATAATCACAGGTTTTAAAGATTCCTTGTTCCCCAGAATGACAACCTCTGTATTAAAAATGTGTTTTCATTCGTGCTTTTCTTTTTCTAAAAATGTCATGAAATTGAATTACATCCCATTTGCTCTAATCGTTTATATGGTGAAAACAACCATTGTGTCTCACCTATCAAGACAAGGTGCTTTATATTGCTTTCTTTAGCCAACAGGGAGTTTAGGTTTTGGTTTTTTTCCCCATTGCCCTTGCTGCAGAGATCTGACCATATTCCTGATGGATTTAAACCGGCAGGTGTGTGGTTTGGTTGTTCAATTCACATTCTGATATTTATAGTTTCTGTTAGATTAATAATGAATCTTTGAAGAAGCCCATCTGTTAAGCTGCACAGCCACAACTTTGAAGACTTTAATTTCTCTCGAATTGCAGTGTTCTCAGCTGCACAATGAAAGTCATCTTTTGATCAGTCCACATCATTATAACTTCTCTGCCAAGTTTATTGTACTTACAAATGTTCTAATTCATAGGCTTGTGGTGCTTAGGACTGCATTACAGAGTAACCGGTGTGGAAGCATCCCAGATTCACGTTCAGGTTACAAACAGGTAAAGGAGGGTGGGTGAAAGTCCCTCTGGTGCTTAGGCTATTGCCTCAGCCAGCTGGCAAGAGTGGCACTTGAGAAATTTTTGCTAAGTCTGAGGAAAATGTGACATGAAATGTTTCATGACGACGTGAAAACATGTCAGCGTAAAACATTACAGAATTGCTGAGGCTGGAAGGGTGAGGATGCACTGCTGGCTCATGGTCAGGGTGGTACCCACCAGCCCACCCTGGTCAGACCCTTTTCTGCAGAGCTTTTCCAGCTGGTTGGCCTCCAGCTCACATTGGTGCACGGGGTCATTTCTCCCCGGGTAGAGGATGTTTTATTTCTCTTTATTAAACGTCATGAGATTTCCTTCTGGCACATTTCTTCAGTCCCTTGAGGTCCCTTTGAAAGGCAGCACAAACCAAATCACTTGGACCCAGGTTCCCCCCAGGTCTGTACCCCACAGGTACAGGACAAGCAGGTCCCTGCTCGTCTTTCTTCTAGATATACAAAGTTTTTGCTGAATAAAAAGTTTAGATTCAGCACTAGTTAGAAGTTCCCAAAATGCAACACAGCATCTGCAAGCAGTATCAAACACAATTCTCCTGACAGAGGGCTCAGGGAAGGAATTTCGTTACTGTTGTCATTGGATCTTCTTCTACAGTCCCGACTGGTTTTCACCGTCTCTTGTCAAGTAACTGCCAAACAATTCAATGTGTGAAGAACTTCTGACTCATGAGGTGAAGTCTGACTTCAGGCCAGGATAAGAAACTGGGGAAAGTCTTAGGTGGGAGTCTGTGCTTCCTTTCCTGGAGGAAAATTTGGGTTATTTGCAAGATGTTGTAAAAGTGGAATTGTAAAATAGGAAAATGGGCTTAGTTACCATTCACACTGCTTTGACTAGGCAGAGGAAAAGAGCAGGAAAAAATTTAATTGAGCACTTAGAGTAAGTCCCTACATTTCCACATGTCATTTATTTTTATATTTTCCGAAATAAATTAAAATAAGAATAAGCCCCAAGTAAATGAAATGGAAACATTTTGGTGTAGTCTCCATTAGCTGTCTTAGCTGAATGAGCAAAGTATTGCTCATCAATTAATTGTTTTGCTTTTAAAAAAAATCACTTATTTTAAATTTTTTGTTTTGTTCGTTTTAATTTTTGTAATGATCCCAGAAATCAATTATTTCTAAGCTTCTCACTTTTCTTCAAAAGCTGGGGATGGCTGAAAAAGAGAATCAGATATTTATGAAAGTATCACAGTGATTTATTTTGTTTTACTTGGAAATATTAAAAAGGTCATGTGATATAGATCTAATTCACTTTAGGAGGGTGTGGTAGTTTTGCCTGGCCCAGTTTTTGCCAGTGAACAGGGTGGGGTACAAAGATGGCTCCTGCATGTCCTGAGTAAAGATTCTGGAAATTTTCCACCATGTCCAGCAGAGCCAGTCTCTGATGGCTGTAAAATGATGGACATGCTGCTGGTAAAACCTGGGCCAATTAGAGATGTTAGTTACGCCTCTGTGAAAACATAAAGAAGAAATCAAAACAATGTGAGCACGCACTTCTTTTTAGCCAGAGAAGGAGGAGGAGGAGGAGGTAAAAATAGGTGAGGGAGAACAACATGGAGGCAGCAAGGTCAGTGGAGAAAGTGGGGGAGGAAGTGCTCTAGGCGCCGGAGCTGAAAACCCTCTGCCAGCCGTGGTGAAGACCATGGGGGGAGCAGGTGGTCCCCCTGCAGCCCATGGAGTCCAGGGGATGCAGAGCAACCCCCAGAGCCTGTGGGGAGGTGCCCACACCAGCGGAGCAGATGATGCCTGCAGGAAGCTGTGATCCAGTGGGAGTCCCAGAGACTGAGAGTTGCAAAGGCCTTGCAAGAGAGAGAAAGGCCTTGCTCCCGGGATGGAACCAGCCTGGCCTCGGCTTGCAATTCTGCAGCCTGGAGAGAATCTCGGACAGCAGCAATCGGGCGGGGCTGCTCGTGAGATTGGACCCACGCCAAAGAAGTTCGCACAGGACTGTCTCTCGTGGGAGGGACCCCCATGGCTAAGTAGAGGATTCTTCCCCCTGATGGACTGACCCTGACCAAAGGAAACCCCCACACCCTGCCCCCACCCCGGAGCTGTTGGTTAGAAGGAAGGAGGGAGGGGGTGAGCTGAGAAATGGTCTTAATAGGGAGAGGGGTGCGTAGAGAAACAGTGTTTGGAGCAGAAGAATTGTGGCCTTGGATTGATTGATTAAGAAAAGCCACATGCCTTGCCCTAGCCCAGATCTGTTGGTTGAATAGAGAGAGAGGGCAAATAGAGAAACAGTGTCTGCAGTAGAAGAATTGCGATGGACTGACCTAAGAGAAAAACCCCACACCCTGCCCCCGCCTGGGAGTTGTTGGGAAGTTGGAAAGGAGGGGGGGCGGTGAGCTGAGAAGCGGTGCCTTAAGAGGGAAAAGGGGGGTGAGTGAAGAAATGGTGTCTTAAGAGCTTATTTTTATCTCCAATTTATCCTCTGACTCTGTTAGATTAATAAATCACTTTTCCTAGCAACTTTAAGTCTCCCGCCTGCTTTTGCCCTGAATCTTGTGTGTCCCTTATCAGTGATCTTATCTCAACTCATGAGTCCAGTGTTTTGTGTTAGTTTTTCCTCTCCTCTGCATAGCTGCAGCAGGAGAGAGCATAGAAAGCAAATGTCGTAGGTGCCTGGCATTTAGCCAGGGTCAAACCCATGACAGAGGGCTTAAATTTTATTCTGCTGAGCACTATGAAAATCCAGGGCTTGGAAGGACAAAAGAAAATATGGATTTTCACAGATAAAAATTGTCATGTTTCTAGTACAACTGAAGAGGACATGCACGATGTGTGTTAGCTGCTGAGTGTGATCAGTTTGGCAAGCGAAGCATAGGAATGACAGCACCGGAGCTGGAAAAGAGATTGCTTCTCTGCTGTGCTCCTTGCCAGTGCAGAAGTGCCGTATTTCACTTTCAGAGCATTTATTGTGTTTTACGGTCTAATTTTTACTGAATATTCTTTTGCTTCTTTTGGGAGACTGACAGACTGAGTAATGCCCATGTCGCCATGACTTTCTTCTGAAAAGTAATCTCTGTGTTTCTTTTCTTCTGTTACTTATGGTTGTATCATCAATGATTCATCTCCTTTGAACAGTTTAAGTCAACCCAGCTTTGCAGAGCCATTTATTTAGGGAGTTCTGCTTTATCAAATGAGTTAAGCATGGGTCTGCAGGTGATCCTTTTCACCGGTGCGAATTCAGGAAATCCTTCAAATCCCTCAGATTTCATCTCTGCCAAACTAAATGCTACCATTTTTCCTTTTTTGTACTTCAAAATTCCTTTTCAAAGAGCTCATTTGAAAAATAATTTGAAATGTAGGATTTCTCTATGTGCACATGAAAGGTGTAATCTGTCCAGACAATACCCACATAAAAAGTTACACAAGGTTATACAAGTTCCTGTAATTGTATTTTTTTAAGAGTTTATCCAAGACACTCCAGAAACACAAAGTAACTTTGTATACCTTTTGTTGTTTTTTTAATTCTTTATAAGCACTTTCCAAATGACACTTCTGCAAGTCTTTCCCCAATAAATATGTACATCAATACATATATTTTTCTTTTTCTAACCCTTTAAGACACTGTATTTTCTCTCCCCTCTGTTCTCATTCACCTTTTGATATATAAACTGGCTTCCACAGACATTTGGATGCACATACACTGCTGACAATCTCCCAGCCCAACATCTTTTCTTATTCTGATACTAGAAATCTTATTGTTATGTTGTGATATTGTCCTGGGGTGGCATAATGATATCTTGTATTCCCTATCGTTTTGTATGCTTGACCAGAAATATGGTCCTGTAGCTTTAACTGTGTCCCGCAGCTGGGAGCTCTGCCGCCAGCGCGGGATGGTTTGAAACTTTCCCCAGCTCTCCTACGGGGGAGTGAGAAGGAAGGGACACTGGTTTTTTTTTCCTCAGTCAGTTGCTGCTGCTGGTGGCTGGTGCTGCTGGTGTGGCTGCTGCTTGGGTTGGTTTTTTTCCTCCCTGGGATTGTTTTTCATCGTTTTGGACCCTTTTCTTCGACTTGCTTTCTCATCCGAGAACCTGAGAAGCCCCAGGGGACAGCGGATGAGAGTCGTCCAGGGAGCCACTGGAGGAACTTCACCTAGCCCTTCGGGGCCCCGGAAAGGGGAAGCTACGCCTGAGGAAAAGGACACTAAGCTCATCAGCTGTTTGTTCAGGTTTTCTGACCCCTTTTCCCCTTTTCCCTTTCCACTGCGTGGTCTGTTAATTAAACAGTTCTTTCCACTTTAGGCTGAGATATTCTGTGTTGTGGGGAGAGGAGTGTTAGAAACCTTTGCTGTGGTGGGGGGGGCACCTGTTTGGAGTGCTTTCCACCGAGGATATTTGTCTCTAATCCAAGACAGATATTCTCCTTTCCTTCTTTTCTATCCTATCTGTTGCAGTCAGTGCCCCTTATCTACTAAGTATGAGATATTTCTATTTGGGTTATCTTTTATTTACTTGAATTACCTGCTGTGCTCTGTATCCTGGTGGGAGGGCAGGGATTGGATATTTGATCACTGAGATTTCCTGACTTTTGCTCTAAGAGAAGAGAAACAGAGACACCAAAACAGAACCCAGTAACCAGAGCCTTAAATGACCTCTTTAGACAGATGGGTCAAATCCTTGCTAAAGAATATCTGCCCAGGATCTTGTCCCACCAGGGACTCAGTTGGCACTCAGGCTGAAAAATGAAGGTTTTGGGAGTCTCTGTGCCTCACATGGCAGAGCGCTTGGCCCTGCAGGAACAGGTAACTTTGTGATGGGTGGTGGAAAGCCTGGGGCTCTCAGAACACTTCCCACTGCCCTTTTGGGCTGTATGAGCTCTGGGGCTCAAGGTCAAGGTGCTGCAGGCAGGAGAGAGATCAGCAGGGCTGATTCACCCTTCAGTCTCTGCTCTGGACAAGTCCTGCAAGGAAGGTAAGCATGGAGGCTGTGTCCTCTTATTTATTGCTCTCAAAGATGCAATGATTCTTCTAAAGTGTTTTAAATACCTTTAGGACATAATTTACCTGGTTCCATTGCTCAGTTTTGACAAATAAAAAAAATGGAAATTGTGAAATGTTTGCTGAGAACAAGCTGTCAGTGTCACAGCAGTGATGTCCTTTAGCTGAGCTTGTACTACAATCTCACCTCAAAGAGAGACTTGAAGGCCAACCTTGCCGCTTTCTCAAGATCACAGAAAATAAAAGTTAAAAACAGCTGGGGTCATCTTCAGAGAGGATCTCCTTCTCTGCGCTATTTTTAGTCATAGTTTTCACTTTCAGGGAATTGTGTTCTTTATGAACTGGGCTGCCTTCAGCAATGTATGGCATAGATATATTGAGCTGGTGCTCTGATCCCCACAGGCAGTGAGAGCTGCCCTAGCTCTTTGGAGTGGTTATCAGCTGGTGAGAGACCAACTTGGATCTCTGCTCCCAATTTCCACAGGCGATTAAGAGAACAGGGACATGGATGCTCAAAATTGACATGAAGTTCTCATAAAACATAAAACTGTCAGATGCAAAAGCTGTGCATTTTATCATCCCTCCTCCTCTGCTGCCATAATTTAAGGGTTTCTTTTGGAGGACTATTCTTTTATGGATATTGAATATTTCTATGTATAGCGTTGCTATCAGCCATTCAGTCTTTTTTTGTTTTTTCCCAGAAAATAGCATCTCAGGTCTGAGGGCTGAATGGATGGATGGATGGACTGAAACAATTTAATTAAACCTCTTTCAGAAGTTGGTGTTTGAAACTCTGCAGCATTCTGCAAAGAAACCGCTAATGTTATAATGTTTGTAATTGATTGAGCATCAAAAGTGTCCTGGGTAACATAAAAGGAGCAAAAAGCCATGTGGTTTATGTACCTGAAAGTTTTTAATTGGATCCAGTCACACCTGTGACTACTAAAAAAACAAAATAAAGAGCAACAGCCAGGTCTTTGGATGGCATAAGTCAGTGCCATTTCATAAAACCATCAATTACACTCTTTCCCTGAGAACCTGACTCATTTTTACCTTCAGTCAATGTCAAGGGACAAGGATGATAGCAAAGCAAAAGGAAGTTTCTGCCTTGAGAACTTCCCTTTCCAATTGACTGATGTTTTCATATTGTCAGGCAATTTTTTTTTGTAAAAAAGTCCAAATTTCAGCAAATGTGAGACTCATTCAAGGTCCGCCACCTTTGTTAGGGAAAAACGAAGATCAGATTGATAGTGGTGAAAGATTGAGTCTAGGCAGCCACTACGAAATTGCAATTTGGAAAGTGGGCAATCTTGGGCAATGCATTGTGCTTTATTTCTCTTGTATACATTTAATCAATAAGGTGAAATCATTAGTTGTGTATTTTTTGCCACCTTCCTTTAATTCCTCTTTAGTAACATTTAAGGAACTACTCTTTCAAGAATGGTTTTCCTCCTACTTTATAAAATTTATTTTAAACTTTAACTTGTGCTTGGGACATACCTGTTTGCAGTGAAACTTTATCCACTACCCCATGAAAAAAGCTGGGTGTTTGCCATCACACCAAATTGCTGTTTTCAGGAGGGTTAGTTGAAAACTTTCAATTAACATAACAATATACAGATGGCCTTCAATAAAGAGCAATGAAAGGGTTTGTGGTTCAAAAGCAATTTATATCTGAAATGGTTGGCCTTGGTAACACACCTACACACTTTGTCTGTGGAATATGCTACTGTGTTGTCTGCTGGAAGGAAAAAAAGAATATTTAATGAAAATAGAAGACAAAACATACTATTATAAAGGGGAAGGGGAAGAATCTAGATTAACAGAGTATTTCACTATTTTCATTAATTCCGATCAAGACTTATCACAGAACGATCTGCCGTGTTGTAACTCTGTATAGATGTTCTATCTTGAGAAAAGAGGATGAAAGAAATGGGGTCTTTAAATAACATCCCCACGGGAACATGCCTTGAGGTGTTTCTAGATATCCTTTACCTCTTTTAAGATGGAAATTTAGAGCCGCTTTCCTCAGTTTATAATTGTATAGCTGTCAATTTTCTTTTACAAACCAGAGGACAAAACATTGAAAGTCATATAAAAATTCATGAAAGAAAAAAAACCCCAAACTCATGAGCACAATGGTGGCTAGGAAAAGGTTATTACTGGAGCTGTTTGATAAGGATATGCTCATTGCATTTTTTTACCTGGAAATGCCACTGCTTCTAGACTGGCACATCCATAAATATTTACCATGAGCTCCAGGCAGCTGTACAATAGCTCTGTCTTGAAGCCTGACTCCATTACCCACACTCTGCACACAAACTACAGCTGCTTCAAGGATTTTAAAATGCCTCAAAAACTTCCCAGCAGCCCCAAAACAGAAACATCAATAGAAGCTGTCTTTGTATTGTTTTTTCCCTATCCCTTCCCCACTGTGTTTGTTCCCTCTCCTCCCACCTGAGCAATCTCAGCGGTTTCATGCTCACATTTCTGACTGGCTTTGTACAAGCATTTCCTTCTGGGCATGCAAAACACAGTGAACACATGAATTCCCTGACCTAGACCATTCCTTGAGGATCTCCAGACACGCAATATCCTGCAGCAGCAGAGGGATTTCTCTCCCTGCCTCTCCAGATGCCAGAGGGGCCGAGGGAGATCTTCCTTTCCTTACGAGACAAAGCTTGGGAGCAGAGAGGAGGACCTACACGGGAAACCAATGGATTGGTTTGTAGAGAGCACTTCTGTGACCCCTGAAAATAAAGTTCAGCAGCCAGGGGAGTCACAGGAGAAATACTTGGTTATGATGTGCGAGGCATCATAGAGTCCCACCGTTTTTAAAAGGAAAATGTTTCTTCTGGACCTGGACAATACTTTTAAGCAGACCCTAAGTAAGATACATCGTTTAAGATGCTTCTAAAATTGCCTTTTTTTGGGACTGAAATTGCAACAGAACCAAGAAAAGGAAATTATATCACCAACTTCATTCCCCCACTCATACCATATAATTACTCTTACGCATTGGTGTGTACATTGTGCTGCAATTATATATTTCTGGTATATCAGAGATATTCTGCACCTATTCTATCCTCAGATTAATCTGGATCTTTTTTCTTTTGCACCAATCAGACCAGACTCTACATGCTCTAGCACTTGGGAAATTTCATCTTATTTCCAGCATAAATATATTCACAATTTATTTATAGTATCTATATCTGTTTATTCTTCTGTCAGTATTAGCCTTCAATAGAAACAGTTCTCCTCTAATTTTAGAGGATGATCACTTCCACTTTTCACCTTTTATGTTTTGAGTGTGAACAAACACATCCCTGTGGTCTCCTTTCATGAGGCTCTTTATTCCTGAGATTTTTAGTAGCCTGTTTTCACACTAGTCCAGATTAACAGAGAAACAAGTCACACTTGTAAATACTGTGTTGAACGGCAGTCTTGAACATTCAATGCCTTAAATTCTGGTGCAAAAAGTAAGAAGAAAAAGTAGCTGGAAAATGCTTAACTACCAAAGAACTCAAACACAGAGGGACCTCCTTTAAGTTATACTGGAAATTATAGAGGAATAGCAGATCAGAAAGTTTGAAAACCTTGCTAATAAACAGTGATTTTGGAAAATGCATGCCTTGATTATGGTCTGAGCAATTTTAAAGTCTAGTTAAAGATTTTTTAAAGGAAATAATGTAAAATTCACTTTTAATCAACCAATCAATCAAAAAAGTAATCAACATTCTGAAGTCTTAGGAAACTGTCCTCATCAAATAAGTGCTGAAAATTTAGAAAGAGACGACTAGCAACTAAAGATTAAGGAAATATTATGTCCAAACCACACTGTTAATCAGAGGAGAATGGAATAAAATTTTATTCAAAACTTTTAAAATGCTTTAGAATCAATGCAACTCTTTTCGCTTAAAGTGAATTTTCATTAAAAATTAAAAGCTACAAAAGAATTAATTTTTCAGGTTTCATTGTGGATTTTGTTTTTCTCTGCCCACTCTCTAAGTAACCTTTTAAATTTCCAATTACAGTGAAGATAGTTAAAAGAGAAACAGAAGACTGCAAGTAAAACTCTTTCATCCCTGTAACCCCCAAATTTGGGACTGAAAGGTTATTGATCTGGAACTATTAAAAGTCTGAGGGTATTTTATTAATTCATTAACTTCATTTAAACTTGTAAATTATCTACAAGTTATTATTCTAAGCATTTGTAGTAAGAAGGGATAAACAACTCGAGCTTGGGGTTTTTTTCAGCATATTTGAGCAAAAAAGTAATGCATATAATAGGTCAACTTCACAAGTCACACATTAATGACTATTTCTCATTTAATTTTATCTTCTTTTTTTTTTTAATTAGTTTCCATTGAAACTACCAGAAGCTCAGTCTTTCATTTCCTCATAAAAACCAACACTATGAAATTGTTCTGTCTTCTGGGAGCTCCAATAAAGTCATTTTTATCACTATGAAATTTTAACCAAATCTCACTCTGAACACTGAGACTGGGGCAGGACTTCTTGGGAGAACCTGGGGGAGCTGGAAATGGGGTGGGGTCTCCCCAGGGTGATCCCTAAGACAACCTTGGTCACAACAGCATCTTCCCCTTTCTCTCTTTGAAGAAAGTCTGAAGCTATCTGTTCTTTAAGCCTGGGGCGGCTGAAACACAATTATTCATTGAAAACTCTCTTTTGCTGCCTTTTTTTGCCACAGCTGCTTTGTCTTTGTTGCCCATCTAGCACCTACTTGTTGTTTGGGAGAGAACAGAGACTATTTTTGATCTCAGTCTCTCACAGTGCACATACCCCTAGGGCTGACAATGCTGCAATAATGTCTGTAACTATCCTCCATGGTTTTGTTTTAAAAACATCTGCATTTTTCTCTTGCTCTGTGACATTCTGCATCTCCTTCCTTTCCCCTTGAACATTTCCTCTGATAATTCCTGCTTACAGCTGTAGGTATAGTCTGCATCATTCATTATAGCAGAAATCACAGAATAAATCCTTTTTGATGTATGATTTGACAGTGGTAGCTGTAGCAGCACAGTAACATTTCCAGAGCATCTTTTGATGGTCAATCACTTTAGAGATTCAGCTCTCAATAAAAACCCAGCTGCCTGAAGACTCTTGTGTTCCTGAATATTAGCTTGAATCTTTCTAACGCTTTATTCCTCAAAACCTTCTGAGGAGGTCTGTGAGGTCCTTCAAGAAAAGTGGAAGCAGCCTTGATTATTTTGTACTGAGAAAATGAAGTATTTTGTAGGAGGAATATTTTAATTCAAGTGGCAGCAAGGCCTCATGTGCAGATTCCCTTTCTCTCTGCTTCGGTAGTATTTTAAACACTGTAAAATGATCTTCAGTATGCCTTTCTTTCAGGAATGTGAACGCTATCTATTCTATTATAATTTTTTTGTGATTTTAAAATTATTTTAACTCTGTTTTTTTTTTTCCTTCCGCATTAGAATATGTCACCTGTTCTGCTAACAGTTTGACAAATGATCTTTGAAGTACCATGCCTACATCTGTCAGTGGGAGGTGCAAAATGTCAAAAGCTTTCAAAAGCTTTTGAAACTTGTAATTCAAAGACTACACTCTACCTATGTACCTGCAACATCCAGAAGCTCACAGTCATTGCCACCACCCTCTCAAGTCGGTTGCACAGTGGAACAAACTGACCTAATCCCCTTTTGATTCCAGAGTCAAGTCTAACTACTTGGAGGTGAGTTATTTGCATATAATTCAACTCTGTTGGACCAAAGGAAAGCTGCCTGCTTAAGAAACACTGAAATCCACATAAAAAGAAAGCTTTAGTGTGAGAACATCCTTTTGGGGCTTTTGAAATGTTTAAACTTTCCTTCCTTTGGAGGGAATAGTTTCTCCTGGCCAGCTACCTTTATAAAAGCAAGCAAATGTCAGTTTGTAGCTGTAAAGTAGCATCTGCTGATAAGTAATGAAAAACAACTTCAGTATTGCAAATGAACTGCTGTTATTTATCTGATGTGGTTTGGCAGATATTGTTAATCATTTTTCACCTAAAAGTCAAGTCTCAGGGCACTTTCAGAATGTTTTAAATGCTCTTATTTTGCCTGGGTGGTAGCTTCTGCTCATGCTTTCCAAATGCAAAGGAAAGCATGAGCTGTATCAGTTTCAGTTTAAGTAACATGCTTATCAAATGTCACTCATGTCTTTGTATTACTTTTAGCTATTACACTGCCTCTGATATTAGCAATGCACTGATGTAAAATCTCCCCCTCCTATTTCCTGCAAGTCGTAGGATTTTTTTTTAATTATCTGCATAAATGCATTTATTAGCACTCTTAACCTTTAAATAAAACTCCCATTACTGCTATCAGTCATCTGTTGGGCTTTCCTAACCCACTTGAGCTCATTACCTGTTCCTCCATCTTTCAAACCATCCTCCTTCTGTGTGGAGAGCTGAAAACCCAGCCCTGCACCCAGGGCTCAGCCAGCAGATGTTGCCTGGGCAACCAAGATACAGGAATTGGACATGTGGCTGGGGAGAGGAGGAAAAGAAAACCTCTAAAGAGAGGAAAAAATAATCCAGAATACTCTTTATAATTACTTTTTAATTTGTAAAGACAAATATTCCAGGGTAGCTTTGTACTAGTGCTTGAGCAGTTAGTCTCACCTAGCTTCGGTGAGAGTTTACAAAAGCTCAGGCTGTAGTTTAGCAAAGGGAAGTTAATATGATCACAGCCTAGAATTATCCAGAGAGAAAGAAATATTCCTGATACAATAAGGCTTTCTATTTTAGAAGAGAAGTTATAACAGTATCTGACAGCCAGATCTAGCTGAAGTTAAATACATTCAGACAAGAAATAATGCATACATTATTTCTTTAATGTGTTATGTCTTTAATCAAGATAAGAGATACACTTAGAAAAAACTCACTTCAGGATTTCTCTCTCTCTAACTTAATAGTTGTCTCTTTGAAAGATATTCTCCAGCTTCTAGATCAACTATGGATTTCACAAATGTATCCCTCAGTATAAGTTGTCAGAGTGCTGTCTTCTCCAATTCAAATTCGTTGTTATGGATTAAAGTCTATAGGAAGGCAACAGTGAAAAACAAAGTGTAATTAAAAAAGTAAAACTTATTTGTTATGATGAATAAATACTAACATGTTGGATCAAACCAGTACTGAAGCCAGTCTAATGGTTTTCATTCGGTACATCCTGAAGGAGATTTTTCAGAGTTATACTTCAGATTTTTCTGGTGACAGCCCAAGCTGCAGCAGGGTTGGTGACATGGTTATCCTGGGATGGGTATCTGCTGGCGGTCAGGGAGGTGACACCTGGACAGCCTGAGGACGAGCCTGGGCACTCAACCTCTCATGCAGGAGGCAGGGGCTGCTCATGGTGCCAGGGAAGGCCACTCTTTTTGTTAATTCTCCTTTCACAGCCAGGTATGACAGAGGTGCTACCAAACCACAGCACACACCTGTCCTCTCCCTCCTTGGCCACTCAAATGGACAGCTGCCAATGCACTGTGGGGCAGATAGACAAATCCAGGCTATCTCTCATGGTCTAACTGGGTGATAGATGGTCCTCTGAGAACACTGGAGCTCCACACCCTCTGTCCCTGGGTGCCAAACAAGCTCCTGGCAACAACCCTGGCAATGAAGAAGACACATCACAGTGTGCAGAGCATTTGTGGTGGTGTCCCCAACCACAGCTAGGTGGGTGACACGGCTGGCCCATGTAGGTAGTCATAAAGATAAGAGGTGGACAATCTTGGTGTGATTCTGTGAGAGCCCAGGGACACAGGGGCTTCATGAGGTTTATTCTTCCATTTAGTTTCAGCTCAGCTCTTGACCATAATAAAAGGAGTTCCCAGCACAGACTGTACCCCGCCATGAGGCTGGGCAGTGTCATCACCTCCTCCATGGACACTTGCCTGAGGGCTACAGAAAGACACAGCCTTGGCTGATGGAGCTCTGCAGCCCCCAAATTCTCTGTGCCACGTCGTGATCCTACAGGCAGCTGCAGCTCTCCCTGCACTCTCATGCAAAGTTCACTCCACACCACTCCCCTTCTCTGTGCAAAGTTTATCTCAAAATCAGCTTTCTGCTTTGTGATCCCATTGGCTGGCTCCTGCTGTCTATTTTGGAAAATCTTTTGGGACTTGTACAGCAGGATTACATAAGCCTCAATTTCTTAGGAATTCATGAAAAAAATTCATTGCATATTAAGCAACATATCTAAGACTAAAGACTGCAGGCATGCATATGTAAACCACTCTCTGCCTTATTTGAGCATTGTAGCAAGTTTATATGATAAAGGAAAGAGCAGGTACTTCATCTGAACCCAAATGGCTTGTGCAAGCTTATGAGAATCCTTTTCATATGTAAACTCCAAAGGTCTGATGATGGGCTCTTGAGAATACAAGAATGAGTAAATCTTTGGTTTAGCATCAGAAGACAGAGTCTCTGAGCAGAGCACCAAAGCTGAGGGATGTGCTTTGGCTTATGGACATCAAATGCCACACTTGATAATGAATTTCACTGACAGGGCTGAGATCAGTGTCTCCTTAACACAATACTGTCAGGAAAACCCTCAAGTGAAATAGCTGGAAACACCCTCATTATGACTGTGCAATGCTTACACTGAAGAATTTTTTGTTACCATCCTGGTAGGACTGGTAATATCACAAGCAGCTGAACCACTTGCTAGTCGGGCAAAGTGAGCTTTTTTATGAAAGATGGGCAAACTGTGAAGTTGTGCGTGAGGGCCCATGCTCTAAAGGATACCAAACATACTACATGGAGCCAGCTGACCTACATGTACAGCTGAAGACAGAAAGTTGGCCCGGAGGGAGCTGAGTCTAACCTACAAACAGATGGAGTGCTAGTCAAATGGACCATGCATTTAAAATTGTAAACTATTGCAGCAGCATGGGGAAGGGTTTCCTGCTGCCCTGTGAAAGGACCGAGCTGGGTCAATAGAGCATGAGGAGCCACTGCTGGCAGGGAAACACTGCTCAGAGAAACTCCTGTCCCCTCAGCCTCCCATGCTGCAGGAGGAAAGCAGCCCCTGGGTGTGCAGAGACAAATCCAGAGCCAGCAGTACCTGGGATGGCAGTGTGGGCTGAGCTGGGGGAGCCCAGGGGCTCTGGTGCTGGTGACGAGGTGACAGCAATGCCAGTGCCACTGTGCACTTGCTGCCACCGAGCCTGTGGCATCACAGCTCCCACAGGGAGTGACACTCAGCCATAAGTCCAGCCACCCCCAGCACGGATAACCTTCAGCAAAAGCAAAGAGGCAGTGCATTGTAGGGTCAGTGGGCTGCAAAGGGAGAAGGAGACAAAGACAGCCTTCCACAGGCACAGGGGAGATAATTCATCAGCACCAGGAGAGAATCACATGTGCTTGGTTCAGATTCTGAGCCCCCACCAAACCAAAAAGCTCTGTTGAGATCAGCACAGGACTGCTCTGCACTGTGCGAGGATCTGCCTCAAAATAGGCATAAATCAGCCTCAAAAAACAGGCTCCTGGGTGTTTTGCTGAGTGTCCCAAATACATTGGTTGTTTTTAAACACAGCCTTCCCCATCCCTCTGCGGAGCTGAATGTTCATGTGACAGGTAATCAGCACATGAGCAATTATGGCTACAGTGGCAAAGGAAACTTGAAAGTTGCTACAAAACAAAAATGCTTATCCTAAACCCACCAATTAAAGATAAAGCATAAGTATAATTAAGCCACCACGCTTTTAGAGAAATTGTTTTACATCTGTGTTTCATGGTTTTCCAAGACAAAACCAGAACAAGGAAAATAGCACTGCTGTGCTCAGTAAATGTATGCAAACAACCACAGAACAAAACTATTATTAATAAAGACCAGTTAGAGGGAAATCTCCCAGAGTCCCCAGATTCCTCAGCCTTACTTTTCTTTTCTTTTCTTTTCTTTTCTTTTCTTTTCTTTTCTTTTCTTTTCTTTTCTTTTCTTTTCTTTTCTTTTCTTTTCTTTTCTTTTCTTTTCTTTTCTTTTCTTTTCTTTTCTTTTCTTTTCTTTTCTTTTCTTTTCTTTTCTCTTTTNTTCTTTTCTTTTCTTCTCTTTTCTTTTCTTTTCTTTTCTTTTCTTTTCTTTTCTTTTCTTTTCTTTTCTTTTCTTTTCTTTTCTTTTCTTTTCTCTTTTTTTGTCCTTTTAGAGATAAGAAAATCTTTTTTCAAAACTTCACACATGCAAGACTTCCCGGGATCAGCTGGTGTGTTTCCATTCCTGAAACATTGGTGTACATGCAGGGTCTTCATGGCATTTCTGTGACCCCGACGATGTGTGAAACCTGTATGTTCAAGCTGCCGTACAACAGAAACTGCAAAACAAAAGTCAGGGTTTCATGTATTAAATCTTTGTCCTTCCACCCACATGCAGCCTTGTATCACAAAAGGACAGTAAGAAGGTGGCTAAATATTTCATTCCTTAAATTAATCTTTGATGGCCAACATATTAAATAACGGCAAGAAGGATGAGGTTTGGTTTGCAGCCCAGGCAAGAATATTTAATATAAACCCCTAATCTGCTGCGATGGAACTGCTTGAGGAAATTCCTGTTACTGGCATAGATTCTGGAAGAAGAAAAAATAATTCAAGTGTTCACTGCTTCTTTCCTGAGACCAGAGCAGTTTCCTTCCATGCTTAGTTTCAAACTTAATAATTTATAAAGGTCAGAGCATTTACCCATTACCATCCCTTCTCAGTTCAGCAAGCACTTCCAAGACTTAGTCCTCATAGACAACATTTCAGCAATTCTTTGTGGCCGAAAGTAATCACTTTTTTTTACTTCTGGTAAATAAATAAAGACTTTTCTATTCATTCAAGGAAGTTAGACTAGAGAAACTTTTGACAGATGGTTACCAGACTTAAAAGCTTAAACTTCTGTCTAAGCCACTTCTTGAAAGTGGCTTTTAAGATGCTCTGAACAAATTTTAACATTTTACCCTGATTTTCACCTGCAGCTATTTATAAGAATCTGAGAAGATGACAGATCAACTCACACAGACCTAAACAGCCTGTCAGACATCATTTTCTTTGCAGCATCTTGGAAGTCTACCATCTCTTCTAAGAATGTGTTCCCCATGCCAAATTACATTTTACCTAGGACCCGTGCTGATCATCTGGATTTATGAAACATTGCAGAAGCCTCTGAAGGGACACTAAAGCAGCAAAGCCTGAAAAGGTAACATCAGATAGAATATTTGTTCAAAAATATTTCCTAAAAAGTCAGTTGAAAGGAGAACTTGGGCGTGTTGGAACCATTTTACATATTAGCACTAGATTGTTGGTTGCAATATCAGAAAACTCTGAGTTTTCACAGAGCTTCAAATGCCTTATATTAAAGATCCATGAAGTAGCAGCTTAAATGTTTACACAATCTTTCCAAGGTATTTTTCCTCTGCTTTAGTGACAGGTGTGGAGGACAATTTTTTTTAAGTTTGTGCCTTGCACTAATGCTCCATGTGAGAGCTTATTCTAGGCTAGATTGTCACTAATTGCTACATTTTAAGGATTTCTTTATCAAAAGTTCAATGTCCAGCTGAGCACCCTTAGCTGGCCAAGTTCCATCACATATGTGAAAATATGGTGGTAGGGAAAGGCACCACTTGCCCTGGGTTTTACATGATCCTGCTGTACCTGTCATTTGCTAAAGGTTACGGGGCTACAAATCAGAGTTTCTGTGTAGCAGGATTTATTCTGTGCACTCTGGCCATTTGCTGCTGTCAGAGCAGGAGCCCAAACTCTGACTGACAGCTTTGCAGCAGCTCATGAGTGACTGTTCTTACAGATGATGCTTGCCTAGAGAACGACTGAAAGATTTTCCCTCCTCCTCTGCTTCATTCCTGCATCTCCTTACCCTCATAATGATCACAACAAAACCCCACTGTGCAGGAGGGAACCTTGTGTTTTTCTCTTGTATGCAGGGAGCCAGAAGGATACACACAAGCAGGCGTTGTAACCTAAGATTACATCAGAGACATGAGCCATGTGTCATTAGTACCATTTTATGGCAGAAACACCCTGGGAAGGTCCCAAACACTGCTGCCCACTCAGATTGGGGTGGCTACAGCAGCTGCACTGTAAGGGAGGGCATGATCTGCTCTGCAGAGATCCTATCACCCATCCAGCTGTTGTGGTGGTGTGGAAAGCAGGGAGACCAAGCGCGGTGAAATTCATTTTGGGCAGAAATGGGATACACAGGAAGCTTTATTTAAAATGGATCTCGTGAAGTAGCACTAGTAGAGTCTAACTTAGGTAGCATCAACTGAAAATGACAAATTTCTGGGGTTTTTTAAGTAATGAAATGTAGCTTGGAAAGGCTTTTGGATTGTTTGGTTTGAAGAGCACATCCCATATTTTCTAATAAACCACAAGGACAACAAGCTGGCGTCCACCGACATGCACACACAGTAGTGCCATAGTTTGCTGCTGGAGTTTGCTTAGAGTTGAAGCTCTTTAGAGTGTGTATTTCAGGTACAGCTACACTGTAAATATGTATGTGCACTCTGCGGATTCAACTTCCCCCCTGCAATCGATTCTCTTTTGTGCCAGAAATAAAGTGAAAAAAACCACAGTAAAAAATGCTTGTTTTTCAAAAGTATCACTTGTTGGACGGCTTGGTTGCCATTCTGCTAGGAGAGATAGCCCTTACCTTCCCAATTTGGATAGCAGGAGCAATCTCATTATGAAAATAATTAAAAAATTGAATTATCAGTAGCAGCCTGTCCTTGAAACTGCACTTTCCTTCCCACCTCCCATCCTCTTTTGTTATCTCAAGCATTTTTGATCCAGGAAGGCAGCAATCCTGCTCCTCCCCTTCCGCATGCACTAACTGGGTGGATGCCTTCATTATTTGGTTTCAGCAAGCTTGGTTTTGCCCTATGAAAGTTCCAGAGAAATTGCTAAAAAGAAAAGGTGAGAATCCCCGCGGGGTTTCCTTTTTCTTTGCCTTCTGATGACAGCTCTCAGTACTAAAGAATTGGCTTTTAATTAAGCCTGATGAATCAGCATTCAGGTGCTGTACCATGCTGCTGCTTTCCTCTCCCCTTTCTAAGTCTTTGGGAATTCACAACAACTCTTTCTACAGACAAACTGCTTTTGATGCAAGACTTATCATGTTCCCTTTCTGTTCCAGGATACCTGAGGCTGGGACAATGGCATCTCCACAGTTACTCTCTATTCAATGAGAAAAATCTTTTCTTTTTCTGAAAATGTTCAGCCAAGAGGGACATTGGCCAAAGAATGGAAAATTTGTACCAAAATCTAGTTAATTTTTTATGGATGGATCTAGATACATCCAGAAAAAAAGAAAAAAAAAGTAAACTTAGAAAATTCTGACATGATCAAAAAATTTTGATGATTTACTACAAACTGAAAACCAGACCAAAATTATACATCAGTCCGATCTTAAAAAAAATAAGTAAACCATCTGTATTTTATAAAATATGAAGTGGCTATTTCATCGGAAACTGAGTCTGAGAGAGGAAAAATACATAAGGGAGGGGAGGGAGGAAGCTGCAAAAGAGGGAGGGAAAAATCTGCAAAGGAGGGAGGGAAAAAGCTGCAAAGGAGAGAGGAGGGGGAAAGAAAAAGGGAAGCTGAAATGTATTATAAAGGAAAGATAAAAAGTATTGTGAAGGAAAAGGGAGGAAAGAAAGAGAGAGGAGACTGACAAAAGCTGAATCCCTGCAGATATATTTTCCAGATAGAAGTGACAACTGCTGAGGAGAGCAGAGGAAAATAGATGGAGAGAGGAAAGTAAAATTAAACCAAGCAGAGATAAGGATAAGTAATATAAAAATTGCATTTCATTCTTAGCCTCTAAATTGATGGGTTTAGGAACAGCCTCACAGTACAAATGGCCTATTCCTTGCTGCAATCATTTATTGATGTTGACCTGCTGCACTGCAATTGATGAGACACAACCCTGCTCCCTGTCCACCCCCTCTCCTTGTTAAGGTACTTTTAATATTGATGGACTATGTATTCTGTGTAGATTAATGAAGTCCACATAGGAAGTGTATATTAATTTGACAGGCTACTCAGACTCATCACTAGCCAATGGAAAGGAAGTCTTTGCAAGACAAAAATACAGTTCTCAGTCCTGTAGCCTTATGTTTTTTACCGAACCTTTTAAAATGAGAAGGCTTGTTGAACTCAAATTCCATTTACAAATTTTAAAAACTTCTTAATGTTTTTAGAAGCAGCAAGACACTCTAAAAATGTTCCACAGTTAGATACATTTCTAAAAGTATTTTGAAGAAGATAACTGTTATATAATGTGAGGTCTGAATAGCATTCCTTTTTTCATGAAACTTTAATTCGAGTAAGCCATCTTGTTAACCTTAATAAGCACATTTGAAGGGCTCACCAGCTTCAGTTGGAGGTACATTAATCCTGTTGTGAACATCCAGAAAAGCACATCAGGTACAATCATATACTCAAAGAAATGGTCAGGGGAACATTATGTAGACAGTGGAGTCAAACACTCGGCAGAACAAAATTGCCTGTGCATTCTCAGTGCAGGTCTTGGTGAATAGGTGAATTTTATCAGTGTTAGTCAGATATAACACATAAAGATGCTTTTACCCCAGATTCCTTCTTGAAGCTGGACAGAAGACAGTGCTCAGTCAGTAAGCTTCAATTTTTCTGCATTATTAATAGTTTTTGGGTCCCTTCCAACTCAACATATTCTGTGATTCTGTGACTGAATCTCCACTGGGAAGTAAAAGAAGCATTTTGACAAAAAAAACCAAACCCAAAAAACCAACAAAATCCCCAAACCATTATTTACTTTTAAATCTCCTACTGTAACATCATCTTCTTATTTCCCAATTTACTGGGAACCAGCATAGGCCCCAAATGTAAAGTAAACTTAAGGCAAAAGGTGTGATTGACTTTTTCAGCATATCCAAAAACTGCAGTGGCTGAGTGTACTTTCCTGGCTTTTCCGTAGTTGCATTTTGGTCAAAAGAATAACATTCCTGTCATGCCTTTCACCACACACCTTCCATCTAACAAATGAGCAGAGCAGTGGAGAGGAGTCAGCGGAAATGACCCATCTATGTGCTTGATGGAGCATGATGTGGGTAAAAAGATTATTTGTTTCATCATGTTAACTATCCATGTATCATAAACCATGGACTCATGGGATGGAGATAACCAGAATAAGAGGCACAACAAATTAAGTGTTGGGTTTTCATAAACATTGAATACTTTGCATCATTCTATTTTAGTAGAGGTTGGATTTTGCTCTTGGGAAAGAAAAAAAAAAGTGAAAATTTGAAAATATGAAGTTGACCTTCACCTCGGTCATCACAAATTGCAGTCTATGCAATTACTGCTCTGCTTTCTGTCACTTGAGAGTGGTGATGTGGTGGATTATCTGGGGACCATCTCTGACACACCACTGGACTCCCGACAGCACAGTGAGAAGAGAGAATAAGCCTACAGACATTGTGAGAGAGAGCATGGTTTTACAGCCCAGATTTACTCATGTCTGAGCTCCTGTTGAGTGCTTCAGCCTTACCTCTGTATTGTACCATTAGTCCTACTTCCCTCCCTGGGGGCAGTTTGCACATCAAATTCCATTCTTAGTTTCTAGCTGTGTTGTTGAGATTTGTTTTTAAACCCCTCTTTTGATTTACATTATGTCTCATCTTTCCTTCATGGATTTTGACATCCCCTCTGAGTTCAAGTCCTACTTCCTCATTTGGGATTTCCACATGGTATGACTTACCATTTTTCCTATGTTTACTATCCAGACACATACAATTCCTCACAAATCCCTGAGCTCTCCAGTCACTCTGCATCCTCATCCTTTGGTTTCTTGCTGCCACTGCCCTGAGAGAAGGAATGGCCTCTTAATGGCCCTGACCATGGGACCAGGAATCTCATTTAGGTTTAGACTTGGTCCTGACCTGAGATACGCTGTAGATGCGTCTGTCTTTAGTTCTAAGCTTTGGCCACATCTCCAGGTTGGCACATAGACCTACTTCGAAGATTTGGGGCCAGCTGCAACCCTGCTGCTCCCAAATATCCCCCAGAAGCTCTAATACTCTGGACAAATTCCCTCCTGGTTGCAGCTAGAAACTGTGGGAAGTCAAATTGAGTGAGCACGGTTAATGGGTTACAACCAAATGGCAGAAATGAGCTTTTGCAGCTGCTAAAAGCTGAATTCGCATGCAAGTCAAGTATTAAATCTCATTTCAACTGATTATAGTGAAATCCATTATAAAATTCCCCTTTTCGTATTGCTAGAACAAAATACTCTTTTTTAATCTATTGGGCTCAGACTAACAGGGACTAATTTGATATTAATCTAACAGTATCAAAGTGCTTAGACTCAGATACAAGACTGCTAGTGTTTCATTAGAAGATAGTTCTGAATGAATAGTTTTAAAAAAACCATATTTAACGAGCTGATGAATGTGTTAGTGACTTCTAAACCACTTCACAAACAGTTAATATTTAGCCCTAGAGACAACTCATTTCTATAATCGCCACAAAACTACCTGAGCTGGTCTATATGGTTGTCAGTTTTCAGATCAGGTTGACTTGTCAGCTTCAAGATTTTTCTGCTTTGGGTCAGTAATTGGGTCATGTGAATTTTTAGGTTGTATTTCTTCCTTTTAACTAGCCTGTGCCAAAAGACTGCCAACACTGTGAAAATTTTGAAGCATATAAAGCCATTTTGAGGAACCTGTTGTTATGAGTGAGCAAGAATTAAAATCTAACTCGGCACAATAAACTGTGCAGCTCTAGAGTGTGAGTGGCTTATAACAACTGTCAGATTAACAAGAACCTTGCTCAAGTGATGTCCTGACAACTACTATTTTAGAAGAAAGTCAAGGAGTCAGGGAAGAGGCTTAAAGCAGAAGGGTGATGTGACACATAAGTTTTTTCTTAGGTATAGGATTCAATTCTTTCTTTCAATTTAAACTACTGAATTGCTGCACTTTTGTTCCTTAATTTATTTTGCTGAAAAATACCAAACATAAAATTTACCACTTCATTGAATCAGTACTTCTTGTTTGCTCAATTCCATTAAAAGGAGCTTTAAACTTAAAGAGCTTCAACCAGTTTCCAAAACTTCTGCATATAGATAGGGAAGCTAACAAAGCATGCAAAATTCACTCCTGAAATCAATGATAAAGCCAGAGAAAGACATGCAGGTGTTTTGTTGCTATGACTTCCAGCTGAATAGTAACTTCCATATCTAATTCAGCAACACTTTTAACGACATGATATTGGCTTTTGTTGACAAAGACTTTAATCCATAAATCACTATATAGAGTATGACTGCTTTTTGCCTTTGGCTGGCAGGTGTTGGCTGTTGTGCTCCTCAAATCATAATTAAGGAGCTTAAGATAATTGCTGTGAATCTAATGTAGCAGACTTTGTAATAGCTACAAAATTTTGCACTGTGAACCATATCTTTATATCATTTGGAACAATAAATGATATAACATGGTTCTTCAATTTGACTATAGATGCAGCTAATGTTCCAGCCCTACTTAGAGCTAATACTGAATGCACAGCATCTGCAGCAGATCCTGCTTTAACAAGTAGCAAAAAAACACTGGTGCTATTCCTCTAAGAAATTTACAAAGCTGATCTCTTTCTGAGTAGAAAAAGTATGATCATGGAGTGAAAGCTCTAAATCATCTGGAGAAACAAACACTGAGTCCTATAGTCAAGCTCAAACAGTGCTTTGGGAAGTGATTGATGGTATCTATTGTTTGGAAAATAATTATTTGCGCTATAATTCTTACATGTCTATAAAGCAGTCTTCTTTCAGGCTACTATGAGTAACGACATAAAAGAAAAATTGTCTCTTAATTAGTTCTCTTGTTGCCTCTTTAGGCAAAATTTATTTTAAAACATCTTGAGTTTTTCATAAGGTGTGGAATAATATTTTGGTACATGGTACATGTACTAGGATTTCAGAAGACCCCAAAATGTATATGTTTGTGAGATTGCCAGCAGTTGGAGCGGTGGACTTGGCACCTGGAATCCTAGTTTGGTTGCTCTAGTGATAAATTCACTGCACCCCCAAACACACATCAGGGTTTTCTTGGGGCTAGAATTACTCCATTAGGCTGTGAGTCCTGCTTGAGCCCCATTTGGCCTGCAAGGCAGCACAGGGTGAGTGGGGGCTGAAGGATGCATGGGAGCAGGCAAGGGCCTGGGTGTGCCTGGAGTGGGCACGAGAGCAGCTGAATGCAATTGAAGTCACCTCTTCCAAAGACCAGAATTTGCACCTGAAGAGGAACAGGTCACTAAAGCACAGGACTGGTGAGCTCAACATGCTCCTCAAATTCTCTGTGTGGAGATCAAGAAGCCACAGTGCAAATTCAGGAGGAAAAGAACGAAAGCCCAACCACTTATCGTTTTTCTACACATCTACTGACACGGAGATCTGTGACACTGCAAAGGTCTTGGGCAGAAGGGACAGAATGATCAGTGGGTGTCCCTAGCTTTGTCTTTGCTCGGCTATTTAGGTGGCTGTCTTTTCTAAACCAGTGGATAAGGTTTATGTGTACTGAGTATACTGTAAATCTTCCTTTTGACTGGTCACTGAAGTGGTCAGACTGCATGAAGTGATTAGCTCAATAAGGGGAGATGTGGAGCTGGATGTGAAGTGGATAAATTAACTAAGCAGAGTCAAGAACGCATTGTTGTGAGAAAGATTCAGGGATGTTCGTGAGGATGAGAGAGCACAGAAAAAGGACTTCATGGTGCCGCCTGAAACCCAGCTGTGCTAGCGTGACACCAGCCTCTCTGCAGAGATGATGTGGGGTTTTGTGGCTGTGACAATGCAATTTTAAAATTACAAGACACCCCATAGATTTTTCCCACAGGGTAAAAGGTCGAGATGAAATTTAAGTGGCCTGATGATGCATTATTTGTCTCATCCAAGCCCCTGGCTGTGCCAGTGAGTTAAGTGCTTCTACCACTCGCCATGGGAACAGCACGGAACTTGTGGATCAGTAAAGGATGTCTCATATAGATGCATTGGAGTGATCATTTTGATCCCTGCATACCTGCTTGACTTGAATTCTCTCATGGTGGCTAATAAATGCTTCCTGCAGCACTATTTTTGGGGAATTTTGCTTTACTGGACTTGTGATATGTTGAGCTCTTATCTCTGCACTGGAGCAGTAGGCAGCTCCTACCACCCTCAGCTGCTGCTGACTTCTTTAGGACGTGGAGGTCTTGAATTCAGTGCCCTGCAGGAACTGCACTCTGTCCCATTAGGACGGTGCAGTTATTAATTAATGATTTGAAAGGAAAAAAAATTAGGACGTTGAAGTCTACCAGTTGACAAGAGGTTTGCATACAAATCTTCTTCTTCTTCCCTCAGGAACAATTAAATGAAATCAGTTATATTTGCATATAAAATAGCTTATTTTTTCCCTCATCTGAAAATAAGTATTATGAGACTCTTTTTCCTCACAAGAATTCACATGAGAATTATTTAATTGGAAATATTAAATCTATTTTTCTAAAACCAAATAGAAAATGAGATTTTTAAATAATATTCATATATGGGAACTTGAATAGCTTAGTAATCTGTAAAGAAGTTGTATTTAATACTTTAATGAATTTATAATGCTTTGGGAAGTTTGTGCCCATTAATTTAAAAATGAGTTTCACTATTTTAAAGGAATTTTATTAAGAGTCTAGACAAATGATAAAGAAATCCTACTGCAGAAACATGGACTGTGTTCCAAACTCTTAGATTCCTGAGAATTTGTCATTACTTCAATATACTTTTTATTGAATATGTATTTCCAGACTACTTTTATAAATTAAGATTCAATGCTGAGATGATCCATAAAAGAACAATAAGTAAATCTCCTCAATTTACTTGGTAGTTACATACAAGTAGTTTCATGCCTGTTTCTGCATACCCTGATCATGCATAAGAGCAGCTCTGATTCACCTCACCTGCATTGCACATCACTTCTACCTGGAGTAGGATTTGAAATCTCTTTTTCATATTGATGCCCGGGACTGAATCCAGAGCTCCTGAGATTAATATGTGATGTAGTCAATGGCTTTTTACACTTTGATTAGTGGATCTGTGACTGTGAGCCATTGGCCTAAGGGGTATTTACTAGGTCAGGTATTTTCAGGACTAAAAGTACACTCTGCTAGTGAGAGCTGAACTCTGCAGCAGGAAATCTGTGTGATTTGTTATCCATGTGGCATGAGGTTGCTCTAAAGCACGTTCATTATAACATGGGGTTTGCCGATGACTAGGAGGAGTGGTGGGTAATTCTGTGGGTCAGGCAGGGGGCAGGAAAGCTTTGAATCCCATGGATTTATCAGCCTGATTCTAACTCTGGCCCATGGTCCTGCTGTCCTCATCCCTACCTATTTCCCTGCAGGATCCATTCCTGGCAGTATGAACTGCACCTGGAATTTTGGCAGCTCCCCACTTACAAACTGGGGTCCTGGCATTCTCAAAGCCCCCCTCTTACAGTGTGTCTCAGGGGCACCAAAGTTGGAACAAAATAGAAACCTCAAGTTGTACTTTCTCAGAGTGCTGCTCCGGAACAGTTCTTTTACGCCTTTACTAATAAAAGTTGCTTTGCCCAAAGTATAGTTTTTATCATCACTATTTGAATTTGAAAGTTAGAGACCATATGTCAGAATTTTTGAATGCAGCCAACTGCTTTTCTTTCCATGTGTGAAGTTATGGTACAGCTCTGCTTTCAGGCTTGGTAGGGGTTTTTTTATTTTATTTTATTTCCTTGTGAAAACAGAGGAGAACTTGGAATTAAAAGAGCAGCTGGAGATATATTTTGTCCATGTCTTTACTTGCATCAAGCCTGAGTTGTTATGAAAGAAAGCAATGGCTGCCTCTGCTCAAGAAATCCTTCAGTACATGATTAATTCACTGCCAGCATAGGGTTTTGATATCTCTTTGCCATATGTGAATGGCCAGCTGAAATGTATGTTTTTCAAATCTAAGCAGGAGTCCACCATTTGAAGCTTGCGCAGGACTCAGCAGCATTAAGACCCAAAAGCCCTTTACTCGAAATGACTGTAGCAGAGGGAGAATAAGGTCGAGGAACAGAGCAGCAGCACTAGCAGAAACTTCTGCTCAGAAATGTTATACAGACAGACATCCCACTTCTGCCTTCCAAAACCTGGCATTTTATTAAGGCTGCGCATAATGCACAGATTTCTTCCCCTGCCTCTCTTGACTTTATTAAAGAAAGAGAAGATATGCACATGATATCACAAAAGCTTCTCTTTTTTAGCAATAATACTTCCAACTCATTGATTAGCTCCGATCATATCTGGTAGAAGGCTGGGGAAGTCAAAGATTTCTTTTCAGGTCTCCCTCCCTGTGCAGACCTGAGGCTGCTGGCTCCATGCTCACCGGGGATGCCAGCAGCAGCCAGCTGGCCCAGAGCACACCTCTGGCTCCAGTGGCACAGGCAGGAGCCTGAGCCTTCCTGCAGAGGCAGCTGAGGACGTGGAGGGGAGCTGAGGTTACTGCAGGGGAGGAGGGAAGGGTGGGTATGGAGCTGGGGAATTGTACTGCGGCTTCAAGAAATCAGTCTTCATTAGTCCTGCTGCAAAGACTTGGAGTGATTCTTCTCTGTCTCTCAGGAGACAATCTTAATCATCTGGGACAGAGGCATTCAGTGCCTTTCTCCTGATTGTCCCTCCAGAGGCTGTTCCTTTTGACTGGGTAATCCACTAATCAGTACAGAAACACCAGGAACTTGCTGGAGAATATTAGGAGAATGCACCATTGGTAGTTGCTGTGATCTTTGACCCACTGAATATTGAAATATTTTATACCTACCTTCAAAAGAAAAAAGACACTTCTTAAGGGATGACAGTTCAGCCCTGGTGGTGAATAAATTGTGATAGAATCACAGAATCATTTGGGTTCGAAGGGACTTTAATGATCACCCAGTTCCAACCCCTCTGCCATGGACAGGAGCACCTTCCGCTAGAACAGGTTCCCCCAAGCCACATCCAACCTGGCCTCGAACATTTCCAAGGATTGAGCATCCCCAGCAACTTGTTCAAGTGCCTCATCAACCTCCCAGTATTTCTTCCTAATATCTAATCTCAATCTACCTCCATTCAGGGTATTACTTCTTGTCCTACCATTACATGCCCTTGCAAAAATCCTTCTTCTTGAAAAATCACTCTTCATGAAGCTGTTGCTGTCTCTGCTTTCATGTTACAAACTGCACGCTTTAAAATAAAGTTAGCAGGAAGGTAAATAAATTCAGAAAAAAAAAAATAGAAAAAGAATCTTTTTGTTTTCCACCTAGGAAAAAAAGACTGAAACAATGCCAAGGGTGCATTTTGGATCAGTGTTGAAGGACAGCTGTCCTAGCCCATTGCTTGGACAAACACTTGGGTACTCTGAAGAACACCCCAGGCATTGCTAATTTCTCTAGCACTGCGAATCTTGGAAGAATGGCTCAGCAAGACATACCTGCTAAAAACTGCTCAACTTTCTCTTGATTTTTCTGCTTTAGTTTTTGTCAAAACCAGGCTTTCTTACAGGGGTAATTTGTTCCTTCAATAATCAAGTGATCTCACTGAAACTCTGTTTTTAACACATTATCAGTCAAATCCAGATTTCATCAGGTTTCTGAAAAATGCTCTTGTCAAGCCCAACAGACTTTTCATTCTTATTTGAAATTAATTAGAGCCTCTGCCTTACTTTGATTTTCTAAAAGGCTGTAACAGGGGAAATTCAGTTACTCTCACAGCTCTTGCCCTATAAAAACATCTCTATTATGACAGTAGGCCTCTAGATGTAAAATATGTATTTTGTGTAATGTTTACATACAATATAGTGAGACATTTGTCAGTTTTAAGATACAACCAATAAACACTTGCAGTGTTTCTTTGTCTGCAGATAAACTCGTATTAATTCCAAGACAGTAGAACAGAATTAATATGCTGGTAATTATCTATTTCCAATTAAAATATCATTGTGCATTGAATAATAATAGAAAAGAGCCAAGACTTTCAAATGTTTGAGGTTGAGTGCCTCGAATTAATATTTATGAACAAGAAAAAAGTATTCTGACTTCATAAGAGTGCTGTGCACTCAGCAGCATCTTCTGCAATCGACAAAAACATAGATGCAGCACCGAGTAAATTGTCTCTTCTGCATTTTGATTAAAGATAGACCTTGTTGCCTTGTTAAGTGCTCAAGGCTGCAGCCCTTGGGTCAGCTGTGAGTCAAAATTTCCTTGGTTAATGGTGGCAGTTTACAGTTTTAAGAACCAGTTTTAAGAAGCAGATGTACTTAGCACTTCAAAAAGCACTCAGCAGCTTCCCCTGAAATCCTGGTGTCTGAAATACAGGCCACTTACTTAGTTTTGGCCTGTGAGCTCGACTTTTCTGGTGTTGAGGCTTTGGTTTGAACTCTGTGATGGTTTTGCCTGTCTGAAAATTGTGGGAGTACGAAAAAAAAAAAAGCCACAAATTGCTGTCATCCCTTTCCCTTAAAAGGATCTTTAGCTTTCCCAAGGGCTATGAATTATCTTTTAGTTCACAAATGCAGTGCTCTTTAGAGAGATACAAGTTCTTCCATCCGCATTTGCTGTCCGGCACCTTCCTGGGAACTTGCTTAACCTCCACATCTTTGGAGGTACGAGAGGAGAAGACGGTGGTGCTCTTATGTACAGCACCCAGGTTTGTAGCACTGCCCTCATAAATGGTGTGGGATGCAACAGAGACAATTTCTAGGAGCTTGGCCCTGCTCACTGACTTTCTGCAGACACAGAGCTCTGATGCCTGACCAGGTGCTTGCACCAGTTGGTGAATATTGAGGGCTGGCACTATTTGTTCAGTGCCATAATCTGCAGCCCTTTTCTACCTGCACATGTGCTCCTTGGTGACATTCTCAGCTTTAGAAGAGTCTTTGAAAAAATGCCCGGTTTTGGCCATTTCCCTGTTGCAGCTGTAGGTGCTCCTCTTATGAAAAATGAGCTTAAAATTTCCTGCATCATATCTATTAGTCGCTGATTAAGGTGTATTTCAGCACTGGCTAATCAAACCCCCTGCTTTACACCCTTCAGAGCAGGTAGTTGGAGAAAGTGCCAGACCAGAATCAGTCCCTTCTCTTCCCCTGTACCTTAGCTCCTCCCTGGGACTCTGGAGCTCTGTCCATTGTAACCCCCAGTGATGAGATAAAGAAGTTTTATAGTATCCAGAAAGGTGTGGTTTGCATTTTTTATCCACTCTTAACTGTGATTGTCTACCAAGTAATAAAATAAATCTTTATATGAAAAGATGAGTCATGGTATTGGCTGTAACTAAATTTGGAAGGAGGGTTTACTAGGACAAGTGGTCAATACATATCAGCATTTTCTGACTTTTAGTCATTACTGCCTGACTTTTATTCAATCTTAGATTTGTTAAATGACATTCTTTGCACAGGAATTGCAGAGCAGATTGGACCCAAGGGACATGCAATCTAACAGTCAGATGGAGGCAGTATCAGCTATTTTAGTAGAAGGTGTAAAAATCAGCCATTTGTGGACAAGTAAAATATGTCATTTTAGATCCTTGTATATAAGAGAGATTGGTTTATAGGCTTATATATGACATTTCAGTCACTCCATTCACTTGGGATAATTCTGAGAAGTGTTATTATGAATACACATGTCCAATTCTCTCTGGTAAAAATAAATCTTTGCCTGCCTATAGTTTGACTCCTCCTTCCAAGGAGCATTTTGTCCCAGATAGATGAGCAGTGACCTTTCCTTAAAGGAAATTATCTGTTTTCTCTTGGATCAAAACCTTACTTCTTCCCTCTTTACATTAATTTCTCAGATATATCTGAAATAGTAATTTGAAAAAAATGGGAGCAACTTCTTTCACCCACCCAGTTGTCAGGAGTCAGCAAAAATCATCCCCTGGCATCGATGGTGGGCCAGGGAGAGTTTTGGGAAAGCTGGAAAAGTTCAGCCATCCAGCAGTGGTGAAAATTACTCTGCATTTCAACATCTCTGTTCTTCTTAGTTGGTGCCAATTTGCAGGAATATAGATTTCTCTGCTGATTGCAAGAACAGATTTTTGTTTGACTAAAGGGGAAAATTCTTTTAAAGTCTCCCAAAATATTGCCAGGTTTAAAGTCTGATGAAAAAATGATCTGCCCCATTAATTGATTTCCAAAACTTTTTCTTTCAGAAATGCTCTGCTTCCTCAGCTTTTCATCCCTGTCCTTCTTAGCCCATCATGTGTGACAGGGACACCGAGCTATGTGGTGCAGTCGACACTGGAGGGAAGGGACATCCTGAGGGACCTGGGCAGATCTGGGGGGTGGCCCTGGGTGAACCTCATGGGGTGCAACAAGGCCAAGGGCAAGGTCCTGCATGTGGGTCAGGGCAATGCCAAGCACAAACACAGGCTGGGCAGAGAGAGGAGAAGCCCCGAGGAGAAGGGCTTGGGCATGTTGGTGGACAAGAATTTCAGCATGAGCTGACATTGCATTTACAGCCCAGAAAGCTGAGCGTGTCCTGGGCTGCAGCACCGTGGCCAGCAGGCTATGGCAGGGGATTCTGACCCTCTGCTCCACTCTTTTAAGACCTCACCTGCAGTGCTGCACCTACTTCTGGGGTCTCCAGCACAAGAGCTGCTGAAGCCAGTCCAGAGGAGGGCTGCAAAGATGCTCCAAGGGTATTCAGATTGGAGGGGGAGGTTCCTATTTCAGAGGAAATCATTAACTCACACTTAATACCAAGTAATTGCTTTGTGTCTGACAGGGACTGCAAATTGGTCACAGTTTCCTGAGCCACACTTAGTGCCACCTCAGCATTTTATTGGGGAAGTGAATTTCCTAGTCTTCTGGATTGCATAGTCTCTTGGGATGTGAATCTCTGGGTGGAGAAAGACCAGAGACAGCCCTGGACTATGTGCATATTTCCCTTTGTTTTGAAATGGCTTGTGTGTGAAAAGTGTTTGACTACTAATGGGTTTTAAAACTGTTACGGCTTCTCCTCCATGATCTAAGGTATGCTTTTTTTCTCTTTCCAACTTGTCATATTGAGATATTCCTAAAGAGATCAAAGGCAAACCTTAAAATTATTTCCCTATTTCCTATTCCATTTTGAATACAAAGCTTTCATTACTGTCTTCCATTTAACAGCCCCTGGCCCAGGTAGATGTTAGAATCACAGAATCATTTAGGTTAGAAAGGATCTTTAAGATCATTGAGTCCAGTCATTAACCCAGCACTGCCAGCTCCACCACTAAACCATATCCTCAGTGCCACATCTACATATGTGAATCCCTCCAGGAATGGTGACTCAACCACTTTCCTGGGCAGCTTGTTCCAATCCTTGACAACCCTTTCCATTAAGAATTTTTTCCTAATGCACAAGCTAAACCTCCCCTGGCACAGCTTGGGGCCATTTCCTTTTATCCCATTGCTAGTTACCTTGGAGAAGGGCACAAAACTGAGCACAATATTCAAGGTGTGGCCTCACCAGTGCCCAGTTCAGGGTGACAGTCACTGCCCTGCCCCTGCTGGGCACACTGCTGCTGATCCAGGCCAGGTGCCATTGGCCTTCTTTGCCACCTGGGCACACACTGGCTCACGTTCAGCTGCTGTCACCAGCACCCACGGGTCCTTTTCTGCTGGGCAGCTTTGCCACCAGCCTCTAGTAGTGCCTAGGGTTGTTGTGACCCAAGGGTAGGACCTTGTGCTTCAGTTTGTTGCGCCTCATAACCTCATGGCATCCTTTTTGTCCTCCTAGGTTACCCCTGCTTTCAAAAGTGATAAACTCTTTTTTTCCCCCAGTTCCAGCCAAAGATTTCTCTATTCAGCCAGACTGGTTGTCCTCCTGGCTGCTTCATTGTTTAGGACCTTTAGGATTTCCTTCTTGCAGAATGTTCACCCTTTGCACTGTTGCCTGCCCATCTTAGTGTGCCTTCACATAGGCATTGATTTTTTGGGAAGATCTTTCCTCAAGAACGGCAGTTTAGCAGCTGTATTTTGATGCCATGTGATTTCCCTCCATGTCTGCCTTAAACATCTCCAAGTCTCACTCTCCTATTTCTGCGATGTCGGCTTTTGCAGCACTTCACAAAGAGAGAGGACGGGGATCTGCAGTCTGAGTCAGATGAGTGCTGTGAGCTGCAGAGGACAATGACCAGTGCCACCTGAAAGTCTGCAGTTTAACATTTAGTGCTACAATTGAATTTGGGGGCATGAAACAAAAACATGGAGGAAAATTTCTGTAAAGTGGTAAGAAAACAGTCTGCAAATTTCACTGCTCAGGCCTCATGGCCGGCTGGCTTACGCCACACGTAAATGTACAACAAACAATTACATTCACCTATTTCAGCTCAATGAAATTATTTGATTTTTTTTCTATGCCTGCACATTATTAGTTAAATTAGAAGTTCAGCTGAATTTCGTCACCAGCATCCTCATGGAGGTACTATAATTGAATCTCCACTTATAGCTTAATCATACAATCAATAGGACTGTACCAAACTTTGACACAGAGCTGAAAAGTGTCATTTGTGTCAAGCTAGTACGGATTAATTTATTGATCTGTTTCTATTCAGCTCTTTATAAGTAAATATATAATTGTCTCAGTAGCTGAGACCTTACCCTGGAACCACACCATGCTGTTGATATTCCTGGGTGGAGATGCATCCCTACAGAGCTGCACTACAGGTGTTCTGCAAGTGGTTTCCTTCCTCACTAAACCGCGACAGAACAAGACTTGGTGTCTCTATAAGTGGTGGTTTTTATGCTGCCTACGTACCTAGGACAAACATAGACCATGAGCTAGAGACTGCTTAAAATTGTCCAACTTCTTGTCAGGGAGAATGTTTATTTTCTGAAGAAAACCCCAAACATATCTTAATAATGGAGAGGAAATGGAAGAAATCTTAGTGTTCATTGGGGAAAAGCATAATAGGAATGCCTAGGCACTGATAGGAAATTTTGTTACATTCACCGAGAGATGGGATGAACTGGAGCCTCTATAAGCATCAGAAATACTGCTTTGGTGCTGAGCATTTAGGCTTTCTGGAAACATAGTTTTGCTTGGGGTATTTCCTTAAATTAAAAGTCTTCACAAAGCAAATCTTTGTCTCTTAAAAAAAGCCTAAAGCCATAAGCCCTGTTTTGTCTTGCATTAAAGAAATGAAATATTAGGGATGACTGAATATTTTCTATTGAAACTAGTTTATCTATCTTAGATTTGCTCCAGGATATAAAGCCAGCATTTTGCTCTGCAAAATCTCTCCTTGCACCCCACCTCTAGGCTTTAGTCTTTCTTAGAGAGATAACATCCTGCCTATGCAATCGTTTCTAGGCTGTCAGGATAACTACACAGTGAAAATCATCACTGAGGGCTAATGTGATTTCCAGTTCAGGCGTTTTCTGCTCAAATGCATTATTCTGTCTTAATGTGGTTGGGTGCATGTCAATATTTTTTTCAAATACTGACTATTCTGGTGCATCTGGTTGAGGTGAAAATAACATGGAGAAACTGCATTGGAGCCATGGATTTTCAGTCTTGGCTCAGTCAGGATAAGTGGTTAAAGTGATTTGGCTGATGGTGCAGTTTTTCTGGGTGTGTCAAACACAAGCAAGGAGGGATACTGCAGTTTGAATGCAGAGTCCCCAGGGAAACCCCCAGTAAGATCTATTCACATCAATTTTGTGTCCAAAACCAGTGGCCCATGAAGCTGCTCTGGATAAACACCACACGGTGCATTGGGCATGACCATAACACATCTTCAGGTGTAAGTTGCAGCACACCTAGGACGGAAGTGCAAAATCCTGGTGGGTCTGAAGGGTGCTGGTTTATGCCTGTTTTGCGTGGAGGTTGATAACCAAAAGCAGGGGTAGAGGACCATGCTGGGGCTGTATCCCACACTGATTGCAACTTCTTAGTGTTGCCCTATTTCCAGCAGTTCAGCTGGGAACTGCTTTAGTTAGACATTTATTGCAAAATTTGTCTTGTTCTAAGAATCATTAAGGTTGGAAATGACCTGTAAGACCATTGAGACCATAAAAAGACAGGAAAGAAGCCATGCCAAGACTGCAGCATATTCGTGGCTCATCTCACTCCTGCATGGAGCAGCTCAAGTGGCAAAATCCCACTGCTTTTTGTAGCAGAAATTTGTTGTTTTCAACCCTTGCTGTGCAGGGCTGGATGTCACTACTGGGGAAGATGAAATAGGAGAGCCTTATAAATATTATTACCCGGAAAAGATGCTGAGAATATGGAAACTATAAGCGAGATTGAAATGAAGACAAGCTTTGAGATACCAAACCCCAGTTACTGAACAACTGGAGAACAATGGTATGGCCACTGAAGGTAATTCCTTTTTGATTAAACAACACCCTCTGCTTGCAAGCAGGTCCAAGGGTCAGAGCAGACCCTACCAACTTGGCAGAGGGTCCAAAAGCAGTTTTTAGGGTTTAAAATATAATGCCGTATGGTAATGCAATGAATCTCATAGGCTGTATGTAAATGTTGTAGCATTTGTAGCTTGTTCTAGGCTGGTTAGTGAAAATTAGAATATTCAGCACAGAAGATGTTTTATTGTATTGTAAACGGCAACCACGGTATTCTATTCTGTATTCTATTCTGTATTTTGTACTTTTCTTCTCTCTCTCTCTCTCACTTCTCTGCCCTGCTCTGAGCTGTGTCTGGCAGCTCTCAGTAGGTCCCCTACACCCACGCCCTTTCACAATAAACCTCATGCTCTAAGACCAAACTCCAGAGATCTCTTGTCCCCGTCCCTACCGTCTGGAACAAACCGACCCAAACACCACAGATACCAATCCTACATGTCACACTTGCGTCAGGTCAGACAGAAGGGTGCTCAGACTGTTGGTAGTAAGGGCTTGAGGCAGCTGAAGGCTCTCAAGCTTTGTGAGTCACTACTAAAGGCTATAAATAGGAAATAATATAAAGTGTGTGTATGAAGCTCACCAACCACAAAGTGTGGGGATAGTATGACTCAGCCCAGTCTCCCCATCCCCAATTTTATAATTTCTCTTATCGCTGTATTATATTTGATCTCTGAAACACTGGGGACAAGCCAGGGACTGATGCTCTGTTGAAGTGTTCTTGTTTCTCAAGACATATTATTTATAACTTAAAGTGGTAAAAGGTCAGACTGAACTGGCTGGTGGAAAAACATGACAAAAATGGATGTAAAAGTAAGACGGCAAGAGAGAAAAAGGGGTGAGGGTAGGAGTGGGGAATGAGCATATTACAGATACCTCAAGATTTTAAGTGAAACCAGAATTCCTGAGTAGGAAAGAAAAAGGGAGAGAAATGCATCGCATGTTCATGTTTGCAGCTGTGGATCTCTAATCAGTGATATCTATGAGAAGGGGAAAAAGGACTAGCAGATTTCAGGATGTTTGCATCCTGACCAAGCTGGGATAAAAACAGTGAGAGGTGACAAATGTGAAGGGACAGTCCTGTACATAAAAGCCCAGAGTGTGCTGGGACTCATCCTGCAGCAGAACTGTGTGGTGCCAGCCATCGAGCAGGACTAAATTTGAGATGAACTTTAAATAATTGGGTCTTATGATTCTTTGTGGGTGTTTTTAAATGGTTTTTGTTTGTTTGTTTTGGGGTTTTTTTGGTTGGTTGGTTGGTTTGGTTGTTTTTACAAAAATGGTTGTTTTGTATGCATATTTTCTTTGTTTGTTTGTTTGTTTTTCAGAGGGAGGAGTTGGTCTCTGTGGTTCTTTGCTGGTTCTTATTCAAATGGCTAGCTTTGAATTTTGCTAGATATCTGACAGTAAACCTTACCTCAAATGTCCCTTTCCTCTGGAAACTGAGAAGATATTTGGAAGGGTACAAGCAGCTTTTGAAGATTCTTGCATCCCATGTGTTGTGCTGGAAAGCCTTTATACCACTCTAAAAGTGACAGTGCCTGGTTGGATGGAAGTGTTGATGGAGAAGCATGACTAGACTCAGAATTTAGTGAAACTGCAGTGTTTTGAAGAGATTTCTCACAAAAAGCAAACACTGAGCTGTCTTTCATTATGTTGTTTTACAAATCAAGCAGTCCTGCATGTGGCCATCCATATGGACTGCAAATAGAAGAAACTTTGGCTATTGAAAAAAAAGATATTACCCAAAAAAGTGTTTTCCACTTCTCTTCTGAAAGGTGTCCTCAGCTGAATGAAAAGGTGAAAAGTGTGAAGGAGGGCATGACAGCCTCTGCCAGAGAGGGTCACGGCTGGGGAGCAAAGGACACTAAACCTGAATTCATGCAGAAACCCTGGCTGAATTTTTGCTAACTGGCAAATTCTGAAATTTCAAGGGAAAGGTAAGGATAACTTAGCAGGAAAAAAGCTGTTGCCAAATTCTAATTAATTTCTGATTTTTTCCCATCTGGGAATAACTCTGAAAAAGTTTAACCTGGTGCGGTGCCAAGAAAATGAACAGAGTTACCCTGGGACAAGTTCATCCTTGGCATGACTGCTCGCTGAGCTGTTTTTGCACCAGGGATTGGTTTTACTCAGCCTTCCTTTAACTTACTTTTCTGAGCTATAACAAGCTGAGACATCTGAATAAAATAATAATTTAAAATCAAAAATATTAATAAAGTAGATATTTCAGATACTTCACTTGCAAATAATTCATTGCACTAAATTAGTTTTTTCTAATCAATTTGGAGTCTGCCAGGTACCAGCAAATGGTAATTTAACAGCAGGAACAATTTTATGTATTTTTAGAGAGGATGAGAGAGTAGAACCAATTTATTTAAAATTGCTCCTCCAACCCACAGGTCCCAGGCTGAACACTTCCCTTCAATGACACAAAGGCTTTTTTTTTCACCAGTTTTCCTATTTGGTACAGGGATGTATTGCCTTAGTTCTACTCTGAGCCCAGTAATTTTGTTTGTTGGTGGAGCAGCAAGCAAAATATACCATTATATGATTTATGTGTCTCAAGGACAAACTGAAGATCTGCAGAGACGTATGAGTGCCTACAGTTTCCACATCTATCACTGACACGTGGTTTAGTGGGATGGTACAGAGCTCTTTTACAATCAGTGCAGAGACACAGGGGACCACAGTGACCCAGAATATCCACGTGGTGATCCGAGCCCTTCCACAGGCACATGCAGCCCGTGATAAATGCTACTTGTTAGTCTCCAATGGATGATTCTTTGGCCTAACCCAATTTGTTTGTTCTCGTAAGCTCAGGCCTGCCGACAATGAGCTAACAGAAAGCACTGGGCACAAATTGTACCTGAACTCTCACTTTTCTCTGGTATTTGGGTATTTAATGTTGTGTTCTTTCACCAACGTGTAATACAAACAGAAGCGATGCCCTGTTACTCTGTGTCATTTCTGGGGGCGGATTCAGGGCTGGTCACTTTTTGCTTGATGAATTTGGAGTTTAAAATCCTTTCTGTGAGGGGGAGGCTTGCAGCTCTGCCTGATCGCCAGACTGGGGGCTGTAGGATTTTTAGCCTTTGATCCCAGAACTGTACCTGCCCTTAGGAATTCAGCAGGGAGCGCCAGGGGAAGCTTGGCTGCAATGCTGGGCAGCAGGACAGTCACTTCTGACTTAACTGAAGCATCTGAAGGTTTATGCAGACGAATTTGTAAAATTTGTAGGATGTCATGTCTTGGTGTGGTGTGTTTTGTCATGATCCTATCAGAAGAGCAAGTTAAGAATCACCTTTTAGAGATTTTTAGTAAATTAGTAAATCCTAAAGCCTGAAGCCTGCTGTGACTTCATGACAAAAGTAGAAGAGTCCTCCCCCAGCCCTCTCTCCCCATTGCTGGGTGCGTGCTGGAGTGTGTCAGTCCAAGAAGTGTGTCAGTCCAAGCACAAGCTTTGACAGTGCAGTGGGGGAAACCAAAGGCTTTCTGCCCCCAAAACCTCCTGCTTTGGCACCCCCATCACAGAACACAAAGCCCCACGGAGGCTGACAAAGCCCACACAGTCTGCAGTGGATTAAAGAAACATATCTCAAAAGAAAAGGGCATTTGGCCTCAGGCAGAGGCAAATATGTGCCATGCAATTGTCATCACTGCTTTTCAGTATGATTGCAAAAAAAATGAACAACTTGGGGTTGGCACATTTAGTGCCCTAATTAGTTCCACATTTCACTGGGTAAAATCTGAAATACTCCTGTTTTATGGAGTTCAAGATTTCTCTGTATCTGCTTCCACAACCTCTGCATTAGTTTTACTCTCCAGTTGCATTTTGGTGTGCACAGCTGGCAGTCTCAAGCCAGCATTAAGGGGAATGACTGAGGTGCAGCCTCTGAAGAGAGACAGGCCATGCCTGAGGCAAATCTGTCCTTCCGTGGGGAACTTCATCAAAGTGTCTCAGGGAAAGGGAGGGCTGCCTTTTTCTTTTAAGTTAAACCAACAAAATGATTTCTGAAAATGCATCGTTCCAATAGTTCCTTTCATACTTATGAAATAGCTACACAAGTTAATATTAGTGTTGTTTGGTATTCTATATTAGTGCTATATATTCAGTACCCTTTGGTGTCAAATACACACTAAGTACTATACAAAACTTCAAAACAAAGACAGCCTCTAGTCTAATCCAAAGGCCTTGCATGGTATATTTCCTGTTAACCATACACACATGCTCTCACTAATTTAACTGAAATATCTTACAGGCATGAAGTTGAGGCATAAGCAGAAGTGTTTTGCAAGTCAATGTTTTAAGGATTTTTAAGGCCATGACTCAAGGCCCAGGGAAGTCAGGGGGAGGCTCCAACCAACTAATATTTTAAAAGTCAGGTTGTAAAGACAGCAACTTTACAAAAAGATTCTTGAAATTGTGGCTGAGAACTGACATTTGTAAGATATTCCACTACCTGTACACCTGGAAAAACAAGACAAGGCTTTTTCTTGGAATGACAACAAGTGCTCTGCAAGGCACTGAAGATGAAACTGTTTGTTCTCAGAGCAATGCTCAGGGATGCTCTCTCCAGTGTTGGCCTTCCTTTAATGCTGAGTTCTTCTGTTTCTTTGATGTGTTACACAGAAAAAAGTTGGGGTTTGCTGTGGGTTCTTTGTTTGTTTCTTTTAAACACATAAAGGAGTGCAGGTGAGTGCATCCTGGCTTCCCATCCAGCCCTTCTCTCCTCTCCCCCGGGGCTGGGAAAAGCCTCCCCTGCAGTTTCTCATCCACCTACCGAGTCCCTCTAGTGGTGCCATCCCGAAAACTTTCCCCCTACATTCCCAAATTAATGAAGAGTGAAAGCAAACCTAGCAGAACAAATATTTATTTTAACGTAGCCTTCCATTTAGTGAAAATTCTGCACCGTGTTGAGAAATGCACGTGTGTTTGCTCTAAGCAGCATCAGGCTGCTGGGAAATTGTGTATCAGGGTAATGGTTTTGCCTTCGGTTTAACAAGAATTGTGACTGCTTTCAGTGACAGCTGAGCAGGGTCGTCAATTTTTAAGCAAACATGAAATGAGATAAAAATATAATACGTTTTTCGACATGCAAAATTTTTTCCTTCACTCTTTTCAGAAAGATAATTTAGGAAGGTTTTTTTGAGCAAATTAAATATATTTCTATGGTGACCAAGACAGGGACAAGCTCAGTATTGCCACTGTGCGTACTGCAAATAAGGAGTTAGAGTTGGGCCATCATGTACACAAATAGGGAAATGATATTTCTTCTGTTTGAAACAATAAAAGGTTGGGAAAGAAAAAACAGTGAAAGGTCAGAAATTAGATTAAAGCTGCTGAAAGTGAAATTAAAGAACTGAGAAATGCAGAATGGCCCTCTAAGCAAGCACACCTGCATGTGAAATGCTTAATGCAGCGTTGCTTTCATTTTAATTCTTTATGGGTTTGAGGTGGGGTTTGGTTTTGTGGTTTGTATTTTTTGGGGGTTTTTTTTGTATTTTTGGTTTTTTGGGGTTTTTTTGGTTTGTTTGGGGTTTTTTTGGTTGTTTTTTTGGTTTTTGGTGGTTTTTGTTTGTTTTTTTGTTGTTGTCGCTGTTGTTGTTGTTTGTGTTTTGTTTGGTTTGTTTTTTTGGTTGTTGTTTTGTTGGCTTATTTTAAACCATATATTCAGGTAAATAGGAGAAGCCCCATTTGTTTGTAGAGGCTTTTGGATCTTTCAGGGTTCAGAGCAATCAGAGCGGACTCGCAAAATGCTTTAGGTGCCTCCAAACCCTTGGGTGGTGACACAACACACAGAGGCAGCAGCAATCAGGCAATGACCTGAGTGACAGGGGACAGATGATGGCTGTCCTGAGGGGCTGTGTGGCCAGGAGCGCCCTCAGCACGGCACAAGCTGATGGAATATTGCTCACAGACGGGATATCCACGGCTGGTTGCAGAGGGTGCAGCAGGAGCACAGAGCTGTCCTGGAAATGCTGTGAGCAGCAGTGCTGGAGCTGCAGGGAAATGTGGGTGATCCGAGTGCGCTCGCTTCCCATTTGAGGCAGACAGGGAATATCCATTCTGCTCTGCTCCGCCTGGATCCTCGGGCACCTGTTCATGTGCTTTGTTCCCCATTTCCCACATTGCCAAGGAGCCACTGGGTAAAGGCACCTGATATTTCTCTTGGGTTAGGTACTTATTTGATCCAAATTCAGCTTTATCTGGGAATACATTACCTCAGTTAGTCTTCGGAATGGAGAGATTCATGTGGAGAAGTCAAATTAATTTCCTTTCTTCCACCACATTGTCATTCAAGGTATGAGAAGGAAAATGGAATAATTTTTCACTTTTTCTCCTGATACCTTGAGGTTAGATGAGATTAAATATATTGTAACACTGCATCCCCATGAAATGCTCTACAGAGATACCTGGCCAAAGGCTGGTGAATGACAAATAAGTGAATCTGTCTTTTAATAGATTTTTTTTTTCTACTCATGTATTGCTTTCAAGAGAAAGACTCTATTTGGGAAGCCTAGAAAGGCAGCAGGCTAGAATAATAACCAAAGTATGATCCAGATTCACAAGTTATTCTTTTTATTTCAAAACCTGAAGTGAAGAGCCATGATTGCCTGATATTTGTGTTTATGCCTCTCCCTCCAGAAGTGTGCTGGGAAGATGTGCAGGGGTGGAAGGTTAGGGCTCTGGAATCAATACTGAGCACTGAAGTAGCTTTTAGATGCTCAGCTCCTGCTGTGCTTGGTCTAATTTGCAGTTTGTTTTAATCCCATTTTAAATGCTGCTGGAGGAGTCTGCTTTATCTCAGCAAGAAATCCAGGGAAGCTGGTAGTTGAAAATAATGGATCACCAGGAAATAAATGTGGGGGTAATGTGTGCAGGGAAAACTTCAGCCATGAAATTTGTTTTGGAGGAGGGCGAGCCCACATCTCTGCTTATTTTTTACAGTTAGAAATTAAATTCAGAACCATTGTAGGGAATCCTTCACAACAGCATAGTGGCTCCATTTTTTTCAGGGTGAAATCCCCAGAAGAACTATTATTAATTTCCTTTAGCAGGCAGATAAACATTCATGCCCAAACTTTCAGAAGTGGTCATTTGGGGAAAGTCTTGCTTCTCCCCTACATGCTGGATCTCACCTTTCCCAGCACTTTGAGAAGTCAGCCCAGCTGAGCTCTCTGACTGTAAAACATTCCTAGCCCATGCCAAAAACCCCAAGCAGTTACTGTGTGCTCCTTTGGCAAACTGAGGCTTGCAGAAAATGCAGCAAAAGACGTGTGAATGTTGGGCAGGAATCCCAGAGGGTGGGGAATAGCCCTCGCCCTTCGAAGAGGAGAAGGTTTTGGTCAGTGAAATGTCCTCTCACTCTGTTCCTTGGCAGCGCTGTTTTATAGGGATCCAGCAAAGACTGGGAAACGTTTTGGAACCAGTTAAATGGAGAAGTGAACTTAGAAAGCTCACGCAGCCTGGTTCCGTTCATTGCTATAGCAATAATTCTGCATGACAGTGGAGCAAATAAACGTTTTAGATGATAATGCACTTTTAAAATGCAATACTCCTCGCAAAAAAACCCTTTCTCATTGTAACCCACGGATCTGTGAAATCTTTTAATGACATTGATAAGCTTCTTTGGCTTCCTAAAGGGTTTCTGAAGTGGGAATGAATTTAGCAACTCCTACCTTGCAGTTACAGGTAAGAATATAGATGTATGAGTTCTTAAACAATTGAAGTTTCAAGAACATGTCATACTTTGATATGAATCCTCTGCCTTCTCTTATTTCTTCAGATTTTCAACCCACCTCAAAGAGGCAGAAACACAAATGCAACTAAAAGTTGCTGGCTGTCCTTTGGGTGTTAATTCCCTTTTGCACTTTTCAAACTCCAAAATGTTAAGGCAGGAGAAACATTCCCCCAGGACTTATCCCACCCAGAGCTATCCTGTGTCAGGGCAGGGTGAAAATGAGAGATTTCCTGAAATATGTGTTTTTGCTATTGGCAGAGTGCAGCTACCTTCTTGCAATACCCAATGCCTTATCTCCATAAATCCATCTCCAGCCAATCCATCTCCTCTATTTCTCCATAAAGAGAGGGCATCAGAGCTCTTTGCTGCCTTGTGAGGGCCCTGGGGGTTACAGGCAGTGAGGTGCTTGCATGTGGCACAGGCTGAGGAGGCAAAGCAGAGGTTTTGTTGGAGTATGTCAACCTGACCCACCCAGAAAGAGCCCCTGGAGCACAGCGAGGGCTGCCTGCCTCTCCTTCGCATCTGCAGGGCTGTGGTTCTTCCATGCATTTTCTTCTACACTTTTGAAAAACGCATTCCAAGGAATCAGGGGGTTATTTGTCTTGTAAGTACATTTTTTGTGTGATTCACTTAGGTGTTAACCACACCTTTGGCATTTACAAACCTGGCAACTAAAAATATAGTTTTATTTAAATTTCTCTGGCTAGGAGAACTCAGGTATTTTGTAAAAGGAAAAACATGAAACTACTCTGTTATGGGCTTGTATTTTTGCATTAACCTTCTTTTCTTTAAAGTAATTAAACAGAAACTAAGAAAGTATTTAATTTTAAAGTACATGAATTTGCTCTAAGGCTTTAGAGTAGCCTTATTTCTGCACCTACGTCATCTAAAAAAAAAAGAAAATTCTGTTCTGCTCAACCCAGATTAGACTAGTTTTAAAATTAGAAAGGTTTTGCCGATCAATATGTGAATGTGGTGTGGATTTTGTTGTAAGGGAAAAAATCTAGGGCTTTTAGATCCTTCATAGAACACAATGGAAAAGAAATAGTTTTAATTTCTGTGGCCAGCTAAAAGAGAATTGGGATAATAATTCCCTTTGGTTTAAAATTGAAGGTTGGAGGGATTTTCTTTTCTTCTCTTCAAAATGGGAAAAACTGTCAAGTAGCATGACCAAGTAATAATTTAGTTCCCCTGAAAAAAAAAGACTTAATTTATTTTGGGGAAATTCTTGTTATTATTTCTTAATATAGCTTTTCAAAGTAAATGTTGGTAATATATTTGAGTTTTCCCCTGGATTTTCCTTTGAGCTGAAACTAATTTCTTAATCTAATCCAAATGTTCGAACAGTTTCATTCCTCTTGAATCAAGATTTCCCAGTGAAAGAGCTTCCTTCCTGAAGCCCAAGAAAATGGGAATTTTCAAGGGCAATGCCGATCTGAAGGCTGCCAGGAAGGACCATGCACATCCCCTGGGAATGGCAAAGTACAAAGGTCTCACGGCACAGGGAGTTGAGGGGAAGAAATCTGGAAGCAGGGAGGTATTTTCTTGAAGTCAAAAGATCCAACATTGTAGGACATCCTATATAAAATGTTTCTTATAATACTATATAATAGGATAGGATATATAATAAAAAAATCCAATAACAATAAGATTATTCTTATAATATAGGATATCTTGTATCAGGATGCTTCCATCCTGGGGAATGTGAAGCTATGGATTGCAGGGTAATAAATTATTTCCAGACCTCTGGTAGCTTGTCATCGTCTCTGTTTCTTCACTGTCAGTACTGGGATTTGCAAAGAGTATAAAGAAAGAGAGATTGCAACATCTGAGTCAGCTCAGCTCAGGCACAGCAACGTGATCCAGCCAGAAAGAGCAAAGCTAAAGGTCACCTGTACCCTTCTGCATGTTCAGCTCTTCAGGTTTTTGCCTGTGTGAGTCATTGTCTTTTCCAAACTTCAGACTGAATAAAGCAAAATCATGATGTGAGCTACCACTTTGATCAGGCCAGTTTCTTGACTGAGGGAAATATTCTTCTTAAGTGGGCAAAGCAAGAGCCTCAGCATGGGCAGGGATGGATTTTTATGAAGTGACGGCAGGGAGAGAGGTCAGTTTAGCACACCAGTGCATGAGCTGTGTTTTGTCAGAACAGCCAGCATCCTGCAGGAGCCCCTTCCTGTCACTGATCGTGGTCCTCGGGGTGACAGCCCAGCAGCGGCTGCACGCTTGGAGATGGCATTCCGGGTGGAAGAGGTTATCACTCTCAGTCATGAGCATGATCCTTACCCAGTGCAGTCTCAGATAGAATTTTCCTCACTGCAGAAGCACTTAAAGAAGAGAAAGGCAAGGATGAAAACCCATTACAGCATCTCGAGGCACTCAGCGTGTCAGCAATGGGATGTGCACACTGTATCTCATTGATGTCCAGCACCAGGCCCATGGCAGCTCCTCACAACAGCTGCCACACCAGAGTCTCCCAGAAACAGACAATTCCCTGCAGCTATGTCAAATGACACCCACCTTCCCATGGCTGTGGGTTTGCAGGGAAAACAGAGGGGCTTGGGATCAATGCGTAGCTGGAAGAGGTCTATTGTTGTGGCTCCTGCAGCATCTCCTTGAACTCGGTAAGTAATGCAAGCACTGAGTGGGATAAGCCCTTCATTGCAGGGCTTTCACCCTAAGGTGTAACTTACACCTGTAAGCCCAGGGAAGAGAATCACAAGCAGCTAAAGCCAGATTTACGCACCTTGCCTCCCAGACTGCTCTCAAGATGGAGGTCACCATCCACTAGGATACCCCAGACACGGTTTTGTGCACGAGCAGCCTTGACAGTTCTTTCACGCTTTTTGGTGGTTTAGTACCACAGCAGGAGAGGCCAGGTGAGCTGTTTGAGGGCTGTATGTAATGCTCTCAGGCTGTGCTGGAAACGGGAATATCGGATGAGCTGCTTTAGAATGCTTTCTGTTAAGCATGTAGCCAGCCCTTACAAGCAGGGTATGCACTGTCCACATTTCTAGCCATTTAATTCATCAGTACAACGAATGCAATTTAGACAGGTAATGAAAAGTCCTCTATTCAACCTTAAACTGGCACATAATTTTACCTGTCAACAATCTGCAGTACAGAAGGTTGTTTCTGAAATTCCTGGCTCTAAAAGTTACTGAGCTACTTACAAAAACGTACTTAGCTGCCAGTGAGTCAGCATTCGGAGGTCTGAAACTCATTTCCAGGAATTATGTGATTTACAAGGCTTGACTTTCAAACTTGGCCACTGACATAACAAGAGAAGGAATAAAAACATTCTGCAATAAAACCCCCACACGCCTTTCAAATGCAAAGCACAATAAGAAAACTGTCAGTCTCTTGAGACATATCTGCACCTGTCATTTAAAATTAGAGGGTAGTGGGGAAATACTCCGTCTCAGTAATTTTCTCTTCGGAGTCACAGTTTCTTGACTGATGTCAAGTCCAAAGATACCACTGAAACAGAAAAAGGAGGCATTCTTGAAATGTAATGGTACAAATGAAGACAGTCCCTGTTCTTTTGGATCCCTTACATGTGGAATGATAGTGTTAGGTGTATTACCAGCATCATAACAGCTGATGGTATCTGCTTCAGGCAGAGCTATTTGAGCACAGCAGAGATAACAGACTACTGGCAGCAAAAGTTTCACTATTGTTATTTAATGTTGGTATTCCAGTGGACCTCGGGGAAACTTTGACCAGACCCATTTCCAAATATGATTTGCAAATATTACCAGTGCTATTCAGGTAGCAGTAAGAAAATTTGCAGGTCCTAGTTAGGGAATGAGATGAATAATTCACTCAGAGGGTGAAGACAAGGGAAGTGACTGTTCCTAGGTGACCATCAACCACTAAGCAGGACTGGCAGCAATCTCTTAGGGAGAATAACTTTTGTTCCTGGCAGTGCCTTCAGTAGCTCTTGGAAATAAGTTGCTATCTCATTTTCTTAATTTCCTGGCTCTGTGTCCTAGTTTTCAGACAGATAATTTTTTCTTTTCATTAGGGATTTTATGGTAAAGGTGTAATTTGTACTTCTAGGAGCTAAAGCAGTCACAGAGTTATTAATCATGGAGGCAATGTAACCTTATAAGACCCCATGGTAGCTGCAGTTTTCTGGGAGGCAGGGCATCCACCCCTTGCACCAGAGCCTTGGCTAACCAAATTATATTTTTCCCCTTAGTGTGGTATGTTTCTAATTGGAGTGAGGCACATGCCAGCAAAGAAATGAACAATTTTGTGGCAAGCCTTGTATTGTTTCTTTTACTTTTTTTTAAGAGTGGCATTTAGTACTTTTATTTGCTAACTCTTCTTTTGCTGTAGATGTTAACTGTCCCCTTAACTGTGACTGGTAAATGCTTCTGAAGGATATGAAAATACATAGACAGTGTTCGTAGCTCTCATATGTGTTGACTTTTCCTCTTGCTTATGGAAAAATTCCTTACTGGGAAAATTCCCAGTGCCACAGTATGCATTATCTTGCATTGTTATTGGTCCACTTTCAGACTTGGTTATACCATGGGAACAACCTGACTTTATCTTGTTAGAGATGGTAATGTCTTCAAGTTTGTGGACACAGGTAAAGCCCCCATAATGACTGTCTGAAATGTTTAGCAGAGTTTATTTACTTATATAGTTGTTTAGGCTGGTTTAGGTGATTTGTCTAGACTTGAAAATTTGCCTGAAAACAGATTTTTTTTTTAATGCCTTTGACAGAAATCTGAGATTTCCCATGAGAAAGTGATCATTCTCCCTAAGAATTATCTATTCTTTAGTCCTGTCATGTACATAAATTCCTCACATATTTCTTTTGTTTATTCGATACAACCTCAATTATATTTGGAGAAATTAAAAGCCCTGTCTGTGCAAGAGACAAGGACATATGAAATAATTTGGAATAATTTGCTTGAGTTTTATCAGAACAGCAGAGGAGTTGTTTTCCAAGGTCGATGCCAGGCCAGTAAATAAAGAGGAATAGTTCAGTGCTCTTGTGGTAGTATGCCACTGGAGCTTTTATTTTAAGCTGCAATATCCCAAGCCAAGCATTTATATTCCATCTGAAAGCCAACAGGTGACCTGCCTGGGTTTTTCTGCACAGATGGTATAAGACTCTCTAAGTGTTTTATTGGAGGGAAAAAAAGAGAATCTTATCATGTAGCAGCAAAATTCTCAAAGCAGCGAAATTGAATATTATGGTAACAACATCCTAACTAAGGTAAATGGAATTTAGTAATGTTCATGGACACTACTCTGGGAATAGTGTGTCTCCAGGCAGAGGTCTGATAGCACTCTCCATTTGCTTGTTTTCCAAAGCAAACTTGTAGTTCCTCGTCATCATTTTGTATTACAGGACTTCTAGAGCATTTCCTGGGCTGAGATAAGAGGCAAAGAAAAATGCATTTGAAATGATCAAGTATTAAAAATTACTTAGCCCAAACTCAATGCACAGATGGGTGTTAGGTATGAAGCATCCTTATTATTCCATACTAATTTTCTGATTCTCTGCTTAGGTCTGAACATTATAGTGCAATGAGTGGGCTACTTAGAAGTAACAGAATGAAATACCACATGTAAAAAAAGTGATGAAAACATTATCTCTCAGAAGAATATCGTATTGGAAATACACCAAAATAGGAAAACTAATTACTCTTGTTTGTAAGTAGACAAATGCATGCACATAAGCAACATGATCTTTATAACATATAAAAACCAATGTTCTTAAAATCCCAAATAATCAAATGATAATCAGCCAATAATCCCAGCCTGCTGTATCAGGCCTCTGTGCCTTTACACATTTGGAGGAAAGCATGTTATTTCGATAGACATTGCATACAGTTAATTGAGCACTTGAAAAAGGCAGCTGTAAATTATTTCTTCTCATAGCCTCAATAGACTATCTCAGTTTTATCAGGAGATGAGAATTTGAGTAGATGTGATTACTTGAGTTCAAAGAAGAAAACATTTTAACCAGGGCACCTTTCCATCTACTTTTGTTTTGGTGAGAGTTATCTGTGTTCTTATTAAATCATCTAATAGCAATCAAATGAGGAAAGACAGGAGGGTAAACAAGCTGAAAATGAAACCAGAAAGCATTAAGAAAGATGTCCTTATTGTGTTTTGCAGGCTGCAGAATTTGGCTTTAACACTGCAGCAAGTTGGGAAAGACTTGCCTATACAAAATCAGAGTCCAGCTGACTTCATTGGAGTCAGCATGGGCAGCCACTGAGCCACACATCTTCAGTCCTGGAAGGATTCACTCCCAGTTAGGAAGAAAAAAGGTGAAAATCTGAGGTGAGCACTGCTCCACCAGGGATCTTGGAAGTATTGCCACAGCTTTGCTCCTGGGCTGGGAGGAGGGAGGTGCAGTTTCAGTGTTTGTTCCTTATTTTTCTTTTATGTTTCAGAATTTTTCCAATGGAAGATTGTTCCATCTTCTCATCTAAAAAAGGTCCTTTGTAAATGAGCAATATTTGCAAATAATGCTCTGAGAAGATACATGGCACCTTTCTGTTTTATGTAAGTCTTATTTTAGTATTGGATATTTTGGTGTAGCTTGGCCTTTTTTTCCCCAGCACATCTATCCAATGCATAAATAACTTCCTGTGGTGAAGCAGCAGTCTTGTTAACAATGGATCATATGGAATATGAGTTAAACACCAGTATAAATGATCATGTATTTCAGCAATTTTGCACAGCTGCTTCTTTCTAATCTTTCCCCGTTACATTATGGGACTTTCTGTTACAACAAATCATCTGAATTGGTCTTGCAATGGGAATGAGAGCCATCAAACAGATGCTCAACTGCACACCAGAGGGTGAGTGAGGAACAGGGACAAAAGTTACAGCAGCTCGAAGCGCTGACTCTACTTTCAGAGCTAAGACAAACCACTATGGTTGCAAACTGCTGCAATACTAAAAAAAAATTTAGAGCTTTTGTATAAAATAAGGTATTTTAAAAGCATTAAATAATTGTGTTAAATGAGTTCTAGATATAAAGTGGAAAAATTACTAAACCTCCAAAACGTCCTTGAAATACAGTTTATTGTGACTGTCCCAGTTGTCTCTCATAAGCGTTATGATGCCATTTCTCAACTTTAGTGCTCACTGGGTTTCTCAAGAGAGCAGTGAGCAGCAGGCCATTGTGGATCTGCTATCATCGAGGGCATACGTTGCTTAATTCCTAAAACAAAGCTGTTGCATATCATGCTCTAAATGTCATTGCTGCCACTTAGAAACTAAGGTGATTTGCATTCCTTTTAATAAATTAGGTATTTAATTACATTATAAATGTAACCTCTAATTGAAGCACCTGCCCCCAGTGGGCATAACTCTATGATGATTTTGCACGAGCTACCTAGAAGTAGAGGCATGCTGCTGCAGGAGTGGCTATCTCACTAATTGGCCCTTAAACATTATTCTTGAGTATTTTTGCATGTTAATGGCTCTTCCCCCAGGATATCTCTTAGGACGATATTTGTTTTGCTGTAACGTGTTGCCTTTTGTTCTTGTGCTCCACTTGTGGACATTTGTGTGTCTGCACTTTTCTCCTTGACAGCTTTTGTTTTGCACGCCCTGATACCCACTGCTATCTCATAGCATATAAAGGTGGATGCAAGTCCCTGTCCATGGGTATTTCATGCTAATGGTGGTACTGCCTGATTCTAAATCTATTTAACTGACTAAATACAGCTCAGACTTTTTAATATCTGTAATGTTACTGAAGCTATTACTTGAACTCTGATACCTCAGTTTGCTCTGTGTACTTGTGACCCACTGTGGAAGAGCAGATCTCTGCTGAGGATACCACATAAAAATTCATCATTCTGAAGTCGTATATCATTCTGATTGTTAAAGCTTTAACCGCTTCAAATATATTTATTTACCATAGCCTCTTGGCTAAGGTGTAGTCTAAGAAGTTATTTTCTTATCTATGATTTATTGTCACATCAGTAGGAAATTTTTTTGTTGTTTTCTGTATGTTACTTTATTCTGTTTATGGTCAATTTAGCTCTCAAGGTGGCTGAATCAATGCATTCAAATAAAGCCTGCCTGTATTTCATATATCTAGAGAATGTTGTGCAACCACTACATTTAACTGTTGTTACTGTTTGATTGCAGATCATCAAGGTGCTGGGCAGATAAGATACAAATGACAATGATTTGTGCCAGGTGATTGAAGAACATCCTTGCAGTTTCCTTCTCTGATTAATGTTTCCAAGACTACCCCTGGATTTTCCTCCATTCTTGTTCACAATTTTCCTGTCAGCCTCCAAGGGAAGATGCAAACCTGGTGCTCAAACCTGAGCAGACAAGGCATGCTCACAGCTGTCAGGAATTTTGGGCCATTCCCTGCAACAGCAGTGCACTTTGGTTGCTGAAGTGATGAAGGTTCTGAGGCACAGCAAAAAATACTAAAAATTGTTCAGATCTTAGGCAGTTTTAGAGGCTCACTCTGTTGCTCTCAAAATAGCACAAGAATTTCAGCAGCACATTAAATTCTGGAATCCATGCACTATAGTAATTTTCTCCTGTCAGTAGACCGTATCAGGCACTAGAGAGAGGATCCACGAATTAAAAGACAAAAAGACCATTGGTGGATTGCTTACAGTTTCGTTTCTTCCCAACTCCCTTAGAAATTTTTCCTTTTGTAATTATTAAACTCTCACTTCATAATTAATGGAAGTTTTCTGCGTGCCTTTGAACTCGGTCTTCGTTCTACCTGACAGTGGCTAAATACACAGTGTTGGTGATGTATTTACTCTCACCATGCTTCTCCTGGTTCTCATAATTGAAGAAAGATAATCAGGCATTTGCCATCTTAAAAAAGTCTCATATTTAGATTCAAAACAATGCAGTTTTCAGGATTGGGACAAATAATATAGATTAGAACTGTGTGACCGTAGAATAATCTTATCTCTTCCAGAGAACTTGAACAAGGTTTTGTTGAAGAAGTACAAATTACAACCATTTCTGGTTACTCTCTGTATTCTATAGACAACATGAGAACCTTCTCAGTTGCTCTGGGAGACATCCAAAGATTAATTCAAACACTTATATATATATAGCTGATAGACCATAATATTATTCCCTCCTCAAACCTCTCATTTTGAAAGATGAAGCCTGAATTTCATATCTGAGATAAGCAACCCATTTAATTAGTTTAGGACTCTCCTATGTGTGGGCAGATGAATTCTATTTGTTTTGCTGAAGTACGACAGCTCCTTTTCACGTAAGCTGAGAATGCAATGCCATTAATTTTTCTTTCTATAAATTGTGTCACTAAATACCTCATTAAGTTCGTTAGGAGAATAAATGAAGACGTATGGGAATACCATTTCTGGAGGAGAAACTGCACCAAAAACAGTCTGGCTGCAAAATGTATGTTTGCAAACACTGGAACACATTCTCAACTGCGCAGTTTCATTGACTTTGATTAATAAGGATCTGGTATCTCGGTTTTCTTTCAGATAAATACAAATGTACTCTTCCTTTTGTTTCAAAATGGCTCTGCCTGATACCAAATGCAGAAAGAAGGATAGCTGATTCAAGGCTTCCTAAGACTTCTCATGGAGGCGATGGTATTTTCAAAAATATTAAAGAATAAACTGTGCATGTGGGGCTGTGAAAGAGGAGCACCTATCATCATGTGGGGAATTACACAATAACCTTGGGGTGACACTAGCAGTCTCCAAACTTTCAGGGTTCACAAGAGATGTGAGCAGAGCCTGCTGCAGGGCTGTGGAACAGCACAGTAAAATCTTTCTCACTCCTTATCTGCCACTACTAACTACTTAACCTTGTCTTGGTCAAATAACCCCAGTATTGCTGGATCCAGACAAGGGCTTGGTTTTTGGGTGTGCCTGCTGTAGAGTTTGGTAATTTTCAAGGTGTTTGTGGTGGCTTTTCTGTGATGGTCCCTATGGACATTCAGTGGAAAGCAAATTTCTTCTCTTCTGCACCACCAGCCCACATCAACACTGTTGGTGTTGCCACTCTTTTTATCTGTCAGGCATTGCATATCTCTGCCTATCCACATTAAATTTTCTGTTAAATCCCTGTGCTGGCAGAGAATAACATTAGAGAATTCAGGACAGCTGTGAGGTCACAAGGTAACGTGCATTTGGAAGACAGACGTGAGATGCAAGGTAGCAAGCTCTCAATAAATAGTGCAGGGATAAATAAGCAATCTGTGCATCTGTGGTGGGAAAGGAGAAACTGTCACCTAATGCTGGCCATGGGAAGCTCGGGGATAGCAATGACACTTCAGGCTGCTGGCAGGAAGCCTTCTCTCAGCTGATCACCCCCTGAGGCAGCTGGCAGGGGTGCCTTGTGCATTTTGTGGGGTAAAAAAAAAATGACTAAATCTTCATGCTCTGCTTGATTCCCTATGGGTGTGTTCCACGTGTTTTTGCTACATGACATATGGCTTTATTACGAGACTCACCTTCAGTTTGGGAAGTGTCTTTTCGCTGCCTGGGACTTGTTTCAGGCCCTCCTGCCATCTGGCTCTGTGACAATTAAAATCATGTTGGCCCGGAGCATGTTCGGTGTTTGTTGGTGAAAAACCTCAGAGCTGAAGTTGGGCTATTTTATTAGTAAAAGCCAAACTAAATGGTTGTATGGAGAGGTTAGTTAATGCTTTGCTGTACAGTCACAGTGGCTTCCTCATGATTTTTTTTTTAATAAAAAATAAGAATCTTCAAAGCTGTGTGACTTGTGTTACACCTGATTTCAGTAAAGACTAACTGAATGCACTGTGCCTTTCCTAAAGCAGTTTAGACAGACTTCTCTTTGTTCCCCGCTCTAATTGAAATGAAAAAAGGCATTTATTTGTGCTAATTAATTTATTTGTGTTAATGAATTTTAGTGACTCATCCTTCCATATTGCACTGAATTTTGAGGTGTTCTGCAAATCAGGTATGGTTTAGCATACCGACAAAACAAAAGTATTTGGGGGCTGTGGGTTGGTTATATGTCTACTATAAATAAAGCCACTTAGAAAACCGAAAGCAGTGCCTGCAGGCTGCTGGTTAGGGGAAAGCCCTTGTTTTCAGCCTGAGATGTGGCTCAGCTGTGCTTCTGGCCCTGGCTATTTACAGCCATTTAAACTCAAGGACAGATTTAGAAATAGTTTACAGAAATATTGCTTCAGTTGAACAAAGTCATTTTTATTTTTTTACAGAAGTGATATTACAAGCCACTGCAGACTGGGAAAGTTGTTGATAAAATTGCAGAAAGAAGGAGTGGAGGAAAACCATTTCTGTCTGCAACAGTAAGTCATGCAGCCATGAGGAGATGGATGTAGGGTCACCCAGCCTGGATGTGGCTTTTGGTTGCCCTTGGAATTCTGTTAGACAAAAGCAGCAGGACAATAACCTCTCCTTGATTCAGGAGGTCAGAAGAACAACAGAGGTGTAGTTTGGATGTCCTGAGGGGATAAAAAAATTTGTTGGAGCTTCCCCAAAGCCCCTGCCACTGGCAGAATATTTTTGATCATGGCTGAGGCAAAATGCCCAAGATGGGCATGAAAAGATTGAGCTTGCCAGGAGCAGCATCAGCTCCATCTCTCCTAGAGGGAGACAGCTTGGAGGGCTGTGGGAGAGTTTGGTGTGCTCTTAATGTCTTTTCTACCTCTCTCAGGTACCAAGTAAAAGGTAAACAATGTTTCCTTGAAGATGCAGTCAATGCAGACATGGGTCTTGTGCAGTTGATGAGAAAAAAACCAAAACAAACCAAAACAGTTATTGCTCTCAGTCAGCATTTATGTTGGCAATTTTTTACCTTTTTTTCCCCATATATCTTGCTACCAGACCATGATAAGCCCCCCTTGCTCTTGGCAGGTGTCTGCAGGAACTGGATGGAGGCTGTAGCTCGGTGTTGGGACCAGCACTTTGCAGGTGGCAAGTAATGGTGAGCAGCTCTCCTGTACCTTTCCTCCAGGTGCCCTCTGTGACTGGAGAATGGGAAAGGTCTGGGATAGGTGAAAAAGGGGAAAGAGTGCATGTAAAAGAAAGGAGGAGCCACAGAATGGCCAGAGGTTGGGATCTGTCTGTGGAGGTTTCTGGGTTGCCTCTGGATATTCTTCTCTGCTGGGAGGGGAAATATCACAGTGAGAAAAGACAAACGGTGATTTCTGTCAGGATGGCCATCTTGAGAAGAACAAAAAATTCCCAAACATGGACAGTCTAGAAGAACACTCTCTTTCCCTTCCCACCTTTAATAAGTGGGATACTGAGAAAATATGAGTAGCAGCATAAGCCTGCAAACTGTGCCAGATGTACAGCAAAGTTTAAAACCAACTGTTGACAACAAAGCCAAACAGTATGAACCAAATGATGCTTGCTAGCATCCTACACTCCGGGCAGGTTTCCAAGCTGGGTGGGAAGTGAGCTGGAAAATTGCCAGGCAAATATAAAGTGCAGACATGCTGACAGAAACCTCAGTGCTTTACTTTGCAAAGAACTTAGCGAGGTCTCAAACAGGCTCTCAGGAGGTGCTGTATTCACCAGCTGCTGCAAAAAACTTCACTCTGTGCAGCAAAAAATGGTTTCCTTTTGCTATGGGTGACCCATCCTGAAGTCCTTTCAAAGCTTCTCCACTTTGTGGCAGGATCCCAAAGTGAATTCCCTCCTCTGGCCCTTTTTCCTGGGTTACCTGCCCAGAACAGGGGAACTCTTTGTCCTTTCTGGCAAAGGACATCCTGCTTTGTGGTTTTTGCTCTTTTAAAAACTGATTAAAATACCTTGTGGAGGTGGCTTTTCTCGGGTGGAAAGGGCATCTCTCTCCATCAGATAGTTTGGTTAAATTGAGCGTCATCATTTGGGTGAGTTTGCCTGAATGCTCACTTGGGGATGTAAATCAGCAGATTTTCTTTCCAAATTGCTTTATATTTTGTGGAATTACTTCCATCTGTGAGGCTTTCAAATAACATCAAATTTAAGTGGTAGCACTTTGCGTTTATTTTGTCCAAATGTAAATGTTTATTCTATTAGGCAGCAAAGTCAGGTCTAGAATGAAACTTTTAATACTTATTTGTTATTGAAGAAAATCCCCTGAGGTAATACAGTCATAATTTTACCTGTATCTAAAATTTTCACTTTCTCTTTAATCATATTTGTTGCAAACATCCTCTCTTTTCCCCAAAATGAGTATAGTTTGGGCTTTGGTTTTTTTTTTTTTTGTTTTTGTTTTGTTTTGTTTTTTGTTTTTGTTTTTTTGGGGTTTTTTGGGGGTTTTTTTTGGCTTTTTTTCCCGCCCAGTTGCTTCAGTAGAAAAATTGACAAAAAACCTGTGTTTGGATGAATTTGTTGCAGGGAAAGAAATCAGTCTGTTACTGCCTCTAGAAATCAAGTCATGCTAGGTTATCTTCTGCATACAGTTGGCAGAATTTCAAACTTTTTGTCACCAGAAGATGTAGTATTTGAACTTACTAATTTTCTGGGAATGTTACTTTTTCCTTACACTCTGCAAAGCAGGTGAATGTATTTCTATATATGGAACAAATTAGTCGTTTGCTTGACTATTGATTAGCTAACTTCAGAATTTGCTTTAGGGAGGTAAAATGTGCTGTTGGTCCTTGAGGTTCAACAGTATAATTAATAAATATTTAGGTTTTGCCTAGTTTTTGAAATCATCTTATTTGTTTGAATATTTAGTTAGTTGCTAAGGTTTTGTTTGTGTGAATTCCTCAGATAAAATGCTTATGATGTTTCAAATGGCATGAATAGAGGGTTACTGAATGTTTTCTCCTTAGAAGCAGCTCAAAGCCTTTAACAAACCTGCATTGTGACTTGAGGGCTTGATTGCCATTTAATTGCCTTTAGTGCCATATAGCCTTTGGGTTGTTAGCATGGAACTGCTTTCATTTTATTGCTACATTAAAGGAGATGGAAATGAAGGATGCAACTAGCACTTCAACTCCATACTTCTGATTTTTTCCAGATTTTTTCCAGATTTTTTCATATGATGAAAAGTGAGTACATTTCCAGAACATGAACTTGAAGCTTAGGAAGCAAAACCAGCAAGAGGACTGCTGCATAGATATTCTGTTTATGATTGAGCCATGCAGGGATGGAATGAGTCAGTTCACAGTAAGTGTGGGATTACTTTTTCTTGGCTTTTTTGCTCAAACAACCATGCAAAGGTGAACAGGAATTGTTACTGATGTTTGGAAAAGTGAGAACTCTTGTCCATGTGTTGGTAGCTACTTGCACAGCTGTGAATCCCAACCACTACTATTGTATGATAAATTTAAACATTTATCATGAAAAAAATCACTTTAAAATTGCCCAAAGTTTACTTATGAACTTAAGATCTATTAGAACTTAGTTGTTCTCTCGATGAAGGTAGGCTTGTTTCGGAATTAAAATAGAGATTTAACTTTTATGTGTAGGAATATAAGGGCATGATTTTGCTTATGTGCCATTAGATCTTCACACGGGAGAAGATACAGTTGTTCGTTGTGGTAGCAAACACAGCCATGGCTTATATGCAATATAAGGTGGGCAAGTTGGTTTGAAAATAAAAAGGATTATGTAAAAATTGCCATTAGTTGAGGTGGCCTGTTGTTTATCAGCCTGAAAATATTAGGAGCTAAATTACGGCAACAGCAGAGCCCCATTTCACTGGCACAGGTGGCTGAGAAACACTTGGATCATGGCCTGGTATGTACAAGTTAATCAGCTAGAGCAGGGGGGTTCATCACTCCCTTCCAAAAAGAGAGATCTGTAGCATCAGTCGTCTGCTGGAGATTGCTATCAAACCTCACGTGCGAGCAAAGTCATTAGGCTGCTCAGACTTGATCCGTGCTTGGCTGCTGCAGACTTTCTCTTAATCAGAGAGGGATAATTGTAGCTCCTCCACGGGAGGAAGAAAATCTGGGCTCTGCAGTTGCATTCTGTGTTTGCATTTATCTCATGCTCATCCATCTCTTCCTGATGGAGATATGGGAGTGGAGAACCAGCGGGTTAAAAAGCTCAAAATCATCTCGGCACAGCTTCAGGTACCTCTTCTATGTTGAAGATATGGTCCCCTGGACATAAAAGAAAAAAAAAAAAAGCCTAATTCTCTTTCAGTGGTCATTAAATGAAAGGTACCTTCACCTCTGTTGATGTAAATGTCTGCTCTTCAAGGATGTTGGATTAAATACAAGGCACATAAAAACTGGGGTTTTATGAGGGTTTTTTAAGCCCACAAACTAAAGTCATTGCTAAATCCTCTCTATCAAGGGAAAATGGCAGGTGCCCCTAATGTCTGGGACGTTAAAGTGCAATGACAGTGACACGCAAGCAATGAATGCTCTTTGGGTACCAAGTATGTTTGCAAAACTGTAAGAATTCGGCAAGCAGATGGAAACACATTGAATTTCAATAGGAGTTGGATCTTCAAAACCACTGTTTGTTACCAGATTGCTCTTGGAGGATGGATTACGATGCTGTCAGGAGTCCCTGTGAGGAACCCTTGTTCAAGCTGGCAGGCAGTTGCTCACCTAAATAGCTGCAATGATTTCAGAGTACAGGCTTTCTCCCCAGTGCAAGGCAAGAGCACAACTTGCTCCAAATCATTAGTTATAAATCAATGTGTGGGGAAGCAATATTTTCTGTGAGGGCTCGCAGGTGATAAGAGTTTATCAGTAATTGCATGCATGTGCTTAACCCACGATTAGAGAAGGGTAATATGAACTAGCAATGAGCTCTATTGAGACTGTACTCCGTTTAAAACAAACTAAAAACATGCATATGTAAAGTCACCGCAGCCCAGCTGATGCATGGTAAGTCTTTAACCTCTTCTTGGCATGAAAGAGTCTTTATTAATAGGAAAATCCACCTTCAGAAAGTGGAGGAATTTCAGGCGGAAAAGCACAGAGTCTGGTACAATAAATAGCTTCAGAGTGGGAGGATATTTAAGAAGTGCGCCTGGGATGCAAAAAGACATCTAGAAACCTGGAGAAATCCTTTCAAGAGCTGTTGGGAAAGGACAGGAGAAAGTCCAAGTGGTTTAGGGTCATCACAAACTACAGCAGTGCTATTTTCTCACTGCCTAGAGCACATGGCATTCTCCAAAAAATCTTGTGTATTGTGTGTTGCTGTCAAAGGGCAGAGCACAGCTGAGTTCATTGCTGCATGCTTCGTCAACAGAGGCCATGAAAAAACTATGGAAGTTTTCTTTGAACAGTTGCCTGGTTTTGAAATTCTTGTTAGCTAAATTTAGGGAAGAACTGAGAAGTGGTTTTTATTAGCTTAGATAAAGTTTGGCTCTGTCTTTATTTCAGGCCAAGGCTTTTCATATATTCAGGTATTTTTTAACTCCTTTTGTGGTGACTTATGTGAAAGTTAACAGAGAAAAAAACTAACCTTGTGAGGGTCTTATGCAAGGGTCTCTCAGGTCCTTGTGTTCTATGAGAGTTTGAGCTTCCATTGGGCAAAATTTAAAGCATGAAAACAGAGAAACTGCAAACCTTTTGTGTAAGAGATGGTTATTTTAAAACTTCTGAATGCCATCTAGGCCTTGGAAATAGTTATTATGCAGTGAATTCTCAAAACTCTTTTGGAGGAGTGTCAAAGGAAGCATCTGTAGAAAACAAAAACATCAGTCTGAGATGCTGTGGAACTTTTCACAACCCTATATTTTGCCTACATTTTTTCTAGGTTGTATTTTTCTTTGTCTCTCATTTCTTAGGAAGACCTTGGCTATTTCTGGGGCTCCTGAACTCACTGTTGCTCCAGTCAAAGCTTACTGCAGGTGATCCATTCCCTGTAGAGTTGTGCATTCTCTACTTTGCAGACCTTGACACTGGCACAGCTCTGTGAAACAGCTGAGGTACATCTTCTCCAGAAAAATGCACCATTAGAAGTGGGAGGGGAAGGGGGAGAGCAGGTTAACAAAGTGATATAGCCATAAAGTTTTGAAACACTTTGAAATAACATTTTGGAGATAACCTCAGGCCTCCAGCAATCCCTTACATTCAGAGTTCTATAACTTTTTCTCTCAACTCTTACTTTTGGAGCATGACTCTTCCTTAGTCTTAAGGCTCATCTGAGGATTTGACAAAGAAAAATTATTATAGTTATGATCAAACTCTTTTACATTCTTGCTAGGGCTTGATGAAATCACAGGACTTTTAGGTTCACTTTTTAAAATCTCTTGGGTTTTTTCCCCTGATTCCATTTTCAATAAAGTTGTGGTGGATGCATGCATGTGCATGTGAACACAGCTCTCTGTGTTCTCCTTCGCACTCCTTACATAAAGGGTGTGGCTCCATTAACAGTGATTGCTTTCTACAAGGAAGACCTATGTTTCTCCTTACCTTTTTTCCAAAATAGGGATCTCAAAGAGCACTTGAAGCAAAAAGGTCTGATACACAGAATCACACAAATCACACAATAATTTAGGTCAGAAGGGACCTGTGCAGTCTACTCCAACACCCTGCTCAGAGCAGAAGGCTGCCTCAGAGGTCCGTGAGCTAATGGTTTCATACAGCTGAGTTTTACATATTTCCAGGGCTGGATACTCCACAGTCTCACTGCTTCTTTTCACACTTCTTCACTGTAAGTTTTCTCTCCTAGTATCTACCTGGAGTTTCCCTCTTTTTTTTTTGCACCTTGTCATGGTTGCTTCCTCTCCTGCTGTTATGCATCTTGGCAAGAGCCTGGTTCTGCCTTATTAAATAGTTGACCCAGCAACCAGGGCTGCTCCTGGCCAGGCTGAGGAGGGGGAGCTGTCTCAGCCTTGTCTCACTCATTCCACTCCAGCCCCAGGCTGCCTGCAGTGGAGTCTGCTCCAGTTTGTGGAGCTCCCTCACATCCTGGGAGCCCAGAGCTGGACGCAGACTACCAGGAGTGCCCAAACAGACAGCAATGACAAATGCTTTCTTTTAAGATACTTGCATGATCCAAAACATGGATCCATAAACAAATAGAATCCTTGTAATTACTTTTTGAACAAAACATCCACATGAAGGTTTCTAAGGAAGAAAATTAAGTGGCCTTATTTGCCGGCTTCCACAGTTTGTGCTATAATATCCTTATTGCATAGCAGGAGCAAGGTATTCTGTGATGAAAAACTAGTTAGAAGTGGAGATTATGATCAAAATAATTTAGGATTTGTACTTTGCCAACAAAATGCAACAAATTGAACTCTGAAGTAGGAAGAATAGCAATGGGTGTGGAAGAAAGGTGAATTTGCATGCTTGGCATTATCACTGATACAACAGCATGGTCTTCCCTAAAACCAGACATACATGAAATGGAGATAAAGGTAGGTGGGTTTTTTTTGCTGACTTTTAATCATGAGAATATTAAAATTCACTGCTAATATTTTCCTCTAAGGGCAATGTAAAATTTGCAATTGTCAGCCTTTATCAGCAAACTGTCTGTCAGTGTAAGGATTGGAGCCACTTTTTAAGGGGTGTCAGTTGATTGCCTCATTTAAGTGAGGTAGAAGTGAAGATATGCCCAGGAATTGTCACCTGTGACTGTTCCTAGATCTTTGTGATGATAGCAAATCTCACCAATCTCCTGCTGTCAAACATTTCATATTTGTAAACCTAAAACAAGACATATAATTCCAAAGGCATGAGCTCTTCACTCCTGGAAAGAGTCAGGGAGTAAATATAGCCACAGCTGTCAGTGCTGATTGATGGGATTGCCTTGGATCCAGCTGTCCCTATTAAAAGTGACATTATTAAATATGGGCTGATAAAATGCATACCAATTTAAGATTCCCAGAAAGTCATAATATGTGCCCGGGGATAAAATTCAGTCAGCTACAATAGGTTTGCGAATCTCTACCTACCCTCAGTACAGCACTGTTCTGGTCTTCTGTGTTGCAGCAAACACTTATCTTTTTTCTGTGTGTTTCCCAGTGCTTTTAGAGCTACATCAAGCCTGATGCCACTGCACAGGCATAGAGACGCTGAATGCTGCACACCAGGAAAGGATTTCTGATTGCAAAGCCCATAGGTACAATGCAAAGTTGTGTGAGCTTCTGTTTCGATCCTCATATAGCAGAAAAAAAATTAAATCTGAGAAGAACTTTACTATGATAGAAATGGTTTCAAATTTTGTGGCAAAAGAAGAAAGTTCACAAGATCCAAATTCAAATTAATTTCAATCTGATCATGAAAGACTCATGGAGGGCTTCTGATCTTGCAGGAGTGGTCCAGTGGAAAGTCATGACAGTTGCTCACTGTCTTGTTTTCATGTTCAGTTTGAGAGGCACCACTGGAAATTACCCTCGTCAGTCTGATAGGATTCCTGTGGCTAACAAAAAAGGGGAACAATTCAATACTATAAAGTATTTATGCATCCCCAAAGCACATTTACAGATGTCCTTGGCAACATCAATTTCCAGCCTGTTAATAGCTTTAAAAGCTAAAAGCAAAACTGTAGACCTTTTCTAGGCACTAAAAAGCAGAAAATGCTGACAGACAAGTAGTGAGTAGGCAGATTGCTCTCTGCCCACCTCTGATAACAATCAAGGTGCTATATTGTGCATTAGCTTCAGGGAATGGATTAGCCCTTTTGGCAGCCCACTATGAAGCACTTTGCAGTAATCTCATTTTGAGATCTCAAAGGCATGAATCATCCAGGTCAAGTTTAAATAGAGCTTTGAGAGCCTGATTCCTATCTTGCTTATACCACCATGAATAGAGAGCTATTGCTGGTAGAGCCAGGGTTGTTACACAAAGGAGGATCATCAGCATGCAGGTAATCAGACCTGGGCAAGAAGGGTGAAAAATTGGTGCTCTAGTCAAAATTATCTGAGGGAGGAAGTGTGACTTTCTATATATAACAGCATAGAAACAACTAATTCTAACACTGAGGAAATTCATTACAATAAAGTGAATGGTCCAATTTCCACTAATTATTTAAGGCATTTTTACTGGAGAGGTTCCTACTTCTCCACTGAGTTCACTGGGCCTCTTTTCTGACCAAGCTGCGAGCATTTCACCAGCAGACATGAACATGTGCATCCTCCCACCACACAAATCCATGACCTGGCTTGGGATGAGGTCTGACTTCTGCCCACTTCTTGTTAGGATGAGAAAGAGGTAGGAAAGGTGGCAGATTATGAGTTGTCAAATTGCCTTATCCAGCCAATGTCCTCCTCTCAACTTGCATGTGAGGGACCCCAGAAAGGGTTGAAGTGGCATTAGGGGACTGTTCTTGGGGGGGCATACTGGCCTTGGAGGCAGCATCTTGGTCATTTTCCTCATTTGTCAGCTCTGTGAGTACACTGTAGGCTGCATCTTCAGGAATTTTCAGTTTTGCATCATTTAAATGAATCTGTTACATTGAACTTCTTCTCAGACATGAATATTTAGGGTTGAAAGACCCAAGCACTTCATCCTCTTCAGACCTGCTCTAGGTGTCAATACACACGTTAATACATTTTTGAGGCAGCTGACCCTGTGGCCTCTCTCTGTTATCATTTCTACCTTTCCATTTAAATTGTTTGCATTTTTCCCATTTGTAGATGCCTGGCAAGTAGAGCAGATTTATTCCACTGCTAATGCAAGGGTTTCCTGAAGAGTTGCACCCAGCTTTTCCTCTGCAAACTGCTCACTTAACCTGTCCACCGTTTTCTGAAAGTTTGCTTTGGAACGAATGTGCTTAAAAGCTGCCTGGATCTCAAGAGATTCAAATGCAGAGGATGTAATAGGAGTCCAGAAATATGAAATGGAACAAGACACTGAACTGTCCAGTGACCTGGAAAAAAAGCAGCGTGGCTCAGAGGAGCTCACAGGGGTCAGGTAGTCTATGCCCTGCCTTGCAGCAAGCTCAGCTCTTCCTATAGTATTTCTGACAAAAGGGAGTCTACCCTATTCTTAAAAAAATCTTATGTGGGAGAGATTCTTCTACCTCCTGAAACAAACAGCTCTCATATGTACTTGCTCTCGGTTGCCTATTGATAGGTAAGAGCCCTGAGAAGCTGGACAGGTCTTGAGTTATTAAAATGCAGATATAGATCTAATATGGATATCTACCTGAGATGGACAAAGACTCTCTAACTTATTAAGGTTAGAAATGTATGTTTATTTCAGTGCTGGAGAACTGCAGGGATAGCTCCAAAATGTACAGCTCTGAAATAACACAGAACTTATTTATCTATAACAATAATGCATATTTAAAATACAGATACATATTCATAGCATAAGTGCCTCCCATTCCCCGCTTTGTATGGAAATTAGTAAAAAGTCATTAAGCATGCGCAGTTCCTGCAATGGAATTGGGTCGGTGGTCGTTAATTTGAGTCTGAGGGCTGCTTTGGACGAAGTAATATGAATCTTCATCAGTGTGACCTTCTTACTTCGTTGATTTTTGACAATACATTTGACCCTGGAAAACTCCCAATGCTCTCTTCTATTGCTTCTGAGTAGGTTGCATCTGGGCAAAATTTGTAACTGTCTAGGCTCCCCTTTGAACCTCTTTTCTTAAGATTATTAATTGTCTATTCTAAACACAGCTGAGTAAATATCAAATAATCAAAGGGCTACTCTGCATTTAATCATTAATTTCTTTCTAGCTGAGTTCCGTGTCTTTTTCTATTCTAGTTGATTTTAACAGAACTAACTTTTATGTAAAATCTCTACATTTAAGTGTCTAAAAGAAAACCCTGTGTTTCAGTCTGAGCCCATAGGATCCCCAGTGTGACTCCTCTGTTGCCATATTCTTTTTTTGAAGATATGTGGGTCTGGCTTCATATGTGAAGCATATCCCCTGAATTTGACAGCAGTCTGAAGAGGGTCCCCCAGTGACTCTGAGCCCGGAACACTTGCAAGGCAAACTTACGGAAGGTGAATTTCTGCAGCTACCAGGGAAGCTCAGGCTTGTAGGATTGTTAGGCATCTGGCTGCGTGGTGGGGAGCCTGTCAGTCCTGGGAAATGCTTCGTCTAGGCTCTGCCAAGGGTAGTGCAGGGAAGGTAGTGGAAGGGCAGGGGCATTTAGCTTGCAAGGCTGAATCAAACCACTCTGTTCCTAAATATGCAAATTATTGAATGCATATTCATAGAATCATTAAGGTCGGGAAAGACCTCCAAGATGATCAAGCCCAACTTTCACGTGGAAAGGAAAAGGTCCCATTAAAAATTGCTAACCAGACTTTGAGAATGTCCCTCCCACCGTGTGTTTATCAGATATGCTAATCCTTTCCCCTCAGAGAGTCTGACAGGCGCTCTTGCATGGATTTGCTGGGTCACAGCACAGACGCCAGATTCTTTTAGGTCATTCTACAAGAGTATTTCTGTTTGTGTTTTCTTGTGTCAGGCTTCTGTGTGGTCAGACTCCCACTTGAAAGATTGCCAGACAAGAGCCTTTCTGCAGGTGGGGTTTTAAAGAAGTGATCTAAGAAATGGGGGAAAGTACTGAACTCTGTATGTATGTACAGCTTTGTGAGTGTCTGCAATGCAATCGGCTTTCATTGTGATTGATGCTGTTCTGCCAAAGAAAGAAGCTCCTGCACACAGACATGCGGGGGAGCAGCCCACTGGGGGTTCACAGCTCTCAAGGTCACTCCCCGAGAACTTCAGAGGAGTTAGGCCTTTTTAGTTTGTCTGTTTTACAGCCACAACACAAATATTTACATTCTACGCATCCTCTGATGCTTCTGTTAATGTCTTCGTAGTGACTGACAATGTTTTTTGCAAAAGTTAAAAGGATAGCTATAGCAAAAGCTTTTGCCTCTGGAAATAAACAGTGCTGCAGGCAGCGCTGCTACTCAGCTGCCATTCAAGCCCAGGGTTATGAGAAGTGTTTGCAGAGAAATGCACTCTGAATGCAAAAGCACTTTCTTTTCTGCTTACACTTTGTTCCCTCTCTCAACATTTGGAATTTAAATGCTTCAATCACTGACCAGGTTCTTCTTTGTTTTGCTGGAAAATTTTAATCTTTCCCCCAGAAGCCTACAACATCTACAAAACCACAAGTGCTTTCTTTACAAAAGATGGGAGGCAAAGCTATTCTGTCTGATGCTTGGGCAAGAGAAAGCACAAACAAATGCTGCTCAATTACACAGAATGAATTGAATGTGAAGGCAGGAGACATCTTAGCAGAGTGCAGACAACTCAGGATGGAGACACAACTCTCTTTACTATGCAATTGTCACAAGATGTTCTCTCTCCGCAGACAGCGAAAGATACAGAGGTGCAGCTGTCAGACAGGCTCACCTTCATCCTCACTACTTCATCCCCAGCACCAGAAAACATGCCATTAAAATATACACATACACCTGTTCTTCAGCAAAGGAAGTCTGTTTGTATTAATTTATTTTGGATGTCTTTTAAGTAATTCAGCTCCTTTCTGGCGGATATGGAGGGTCTCTACTCCAGCATCTCACAAAGCACCAGCAAGGAGTGCCTGGGTGATGCTTGCTGGCTGTTCACATGAAAGCTTGGATCCATGAATGGGGCAGAGAAGTAAACAGATCAGGACAAAATACTGAGAAGGTCAGATCAAGAAAATGCCAAGAACAGGTATGGGTGGGCCATGAGAATGATTACAAGAACTCAGGGTAGATTTCAGAACCCCAGCTAAATAAATCACTGAGGAGCTGACGTCCCTGTCTGAATAAAGTGTTTAAAAGCTTGTTAAAGTTAATGGAAGTGAGAGGGCTGTGCAGCTGGACAGAGAGAGGTACTGAGGGAAAGCATTTGCCCTGGAGCTTCTCTTCCAAAAAGGCTGGTGGGTCTCAGTCTGAGCCTTACCTGGTAGTTGAATGTATTTCATTCTCCTTCTCCTCCCTGTTCAGTTTTCATTTGATATAGTTTAATAAGTACATTGCTGAAATGGATTGGATGCTACAAAGACAACTTCTGCCATCAGTTGACTACAATGCTACACCGCCAACCTTTGAGTTTGCAGACTATGTGCCCTCTTTCCTTGCAATTTGAGTCATGTTGTGAGGCAAAGGTGATTTCCATATACAGCATTACACTGGAAAAATTTGCTTTTCCCCAGCCTGTTTGGCTACTTTCCTGTAACTGAGCATCTACAATTGTATTTTGTAAGTGATTGTACATCACATTTCAATGTGACCCATAATGAGAAACTCTGCTTAGGTATCTCGGGTGAGGAGACTGGATCTGCTCAGTACCCAATTAGGCTTATATTAGGTAAATATCTGCTTTGCTTACCAGAAACAAAGTGTTATAGAGTCCTGGAAGATGTGTCCCTCACCGGGAAATGCTCTCAAAATAATTGCAAGAGCCTTTTATGCATCCCAAAATTGGTGTTTCCTCTCAGTATTCTCTAGCCTAAGCAACTGCATTTCTTTCACGTGGGCCTGGCAATCCACATTTCTTTGGGCTCTGATTATTCTAGTTACTCTCTGATTTGTATGCCAGTGCTCCCATCTTTCTCTAATTATCGTATTCTGGGTGTGAGGCAGGAATATTGCTGAGACAATGCCAAAGCTGGAGGGAAGGTGAGGATTGCTTCACATCTTGCATAAAACCCTCCTGCTTCTACCTGCCAGAGGGAGGTAGCTAGACACAGTGCAGCTGTGTGACACTGCAAACTCTTCAATTTGCAGATCTGAACCTTTTCTCCCAAAATTAATTTCATCCAGTGGTTTTCCATCTTCTATTTGTGCAGCTGACTCTTCCTACCTTTTCACTTGTCCTTGCGAATTGCATCTTATTAATTTCAGAGTGCTCCTCCAGCTGATGAATTTTAATTCTATACCTTTAATTCTGCACCTCACATTAAACTTCAGATTGTATACAAATGTCATAAGGAGCACTCTCAGCTCTTGTATGAGTCATTAATGGAAATACTGAGAAATGCCAGAAATAGGATGGATTTTTGCAGGAAGCCACAGGACATCCTTCTAGTTTGACAGTGAACACTGATAGCTCTTGGCATTAGGTTTTCAGGCAATTGTGTATAGCCTCGAACAATTTCAGCTAAAGCAGTCATTTAGAAAACAACCTCTAGCAGAGTATTCAAGCTGCTTCAAAACTCTTACTGTTAGACAGCAAAAGGCCTTCTATTTACCTGAATGCTACTCAGGAGAGCAGTCAGGGACTTTTTGCTGTTACTGACACTAGTATCTTAAGAAACTGAGCCTGGGAACCCCTTATCTACAGGATATTCCTCAAGCTGATTTTAAAAAAAAGTCAAAATAGTAGGTTTTTATGGTCTTTTAGGTAAAAATACAGCATACCACTTCTATTTCTTTTGAGTGTTTTGGATCCATTTTAGCAGGAAGTGTGTTATTCAACATTGGCTGGCCTTGAGAAATTCATGCTGCTGTTGCTGGCTTTTTAGGGGCTTGTAAAATAGTTTTTTGTTGCAGTAATTCAAGTGTTAGAAATAACCCAACAAGGTTATGTTCTGACATTTCTTCCTTCCTACTCCACCGTTTTTTTTTTAAAAAATGGATATGCCACCGCCTCTTACCAAGGTTTCTGTTTTCACCTGTCCCCCAGAATTCTCAAAAGCAACACTTGTGAACTACTTGAGATTGCACCACTCAGTTCTTGAAGAATGTCAGAGTGAGTTCCACTGGGTCAGTCTGAGCCAGGAAATGCTATTTAGAGAAATGTAGTATAATTTAGGCTGCAAATAAGTTCCGGAGGCCATCTATTGCAGTCCCAGCTCACAGGGCCAATTTGAACTTACCTAAGTATTTTCTGTTTTTTTTTTCTATCTTATTCAAGGTAAAGCTCTCTCCTTTTTATTACTGAGGTTAATAGTGGTAGTCATTAGATTACGGGGTAGACAAAAACACCAGAATACCAGAAAGTTGTGCGCTAGCTTTCTAGTGTCCCAGAGTGATGGACCAGGTCCTTTTGTTTTCTTTTGAAGACTGAGTTCATTGAATATTTCCCTGTTTCTGTCTGCATATTTGTCAAAGAAGGAAATCAAGTATCTGTTGGGTTTCTACTGGGTTTGTCTGGCCAGGTTTGGGTAGCAGGGAAGCCATGGAGGTGGATTCTGTGAGAAGCCAGAAGCTTCCCCAATGTCCAGCAGAACCAACAGCAGCCAGCTCCAGGATGGAAAAGTGACCCACACTGCAGCAGCTCATGGGGGATTGGTGCCTGGGTGATGGACACACACTGGAGTTCATGGAGAACTTTGGAGGGACCCCACGGTGGAGCAGGGGAACAACTCCTCTCCCTGAGCAGAGGAGGAACAAGGAGTGATGGACTGACCATAACCCCCATTTGCTGCCTCTGTGCACTTCTGGGGGGAGGAAGTAGAGTTGGGAATGAGAGAGGGTTAGGGGAAGTTTTAAGGTTTTATTTTATTGCTCATTTTCGTGCTCTGGTCTTGTTAGTAATAGATTCAATTAATATCACTAATTTCTGTTTAGCCTGAGATTACTGTGAGTGATCTCTCCCAGTCCTTATCTCAACCCATGAACCTTTCATAATATTTTCTCTTTCTCATACAGTTGCAGGGGGAGAGATGAAGTGACTTTGGTGGGTGCCTGGAATCCAGCCAGGGTTAATCCACTATACCTCTACATAATCCAGTAACTATCACACATTCCTCCTGACTCGCATTCCTCCTGACTATCTTGAACTAGCAAAATATTTTTTCATGACATTCACAGATTAAAAGTGTTTAGAAGTGCAGCTAAGCTATTTTTATAGTGGTCATTCCTATTTCACTCCATATTTGTTTCTTGAAGGAAAACTATTAAAAATTCACATTCTCTTCTACGCAAAGACAGCTGCCACTTCCCCTGCTTACTTCATTAGGAACCTTACTGCTTGCTCTTGCTAATTTTTCCCTTTCTACTTTGTTACTCAATGTAGTCCTCAAAAATATGTCAAGAACATTCCTCTCAAAAAAGGTCTGACCATAAAACTCAATTTTTAACTGGGGTAGCTTTAAAGCTAGAAATGGCTTTCAATATCTGTATTTTGGTTTGCTGCACTGCCAGTTCTTAATCTGTTTAAATCTACAGTGTAGAGGTCATTTTCCCAGAATTACTGAAAACAAAAAAACCTGTTTCTCCCTTTCATCAGACAAGAGTTATTTCCAGGCCTATCACCTTCTGACACAGACACTATAATAGCAAATCTTATTTGTATTAACCTATTGAATATGGTAGAAAAGAGTGTTACAGTGTAGGATTTGGAAGCCCTTTCTGAGGTTTATTCTCTTTCGGAAGGAAATCAATATAATTTTCAATGATTTGATTTTGAATGAAGTCTCTGGGCATTAACTTTATTAATGGAACGTATTATCACCCGCATTGATTTCTTCCTGGGAAAGAAGGCTGGCACACAATCTGCACTGCTCTGGCTTTCTCCTGGGAATGGCACCACTCTGACCTGAAAGCAGCTGATACACACACCCAGAGGAGCTAGTTAACACTTCTGCTGGCATGGAGCTGAACCAGCTGACACGAGCCACTGGCAAAAGTCTCAGAGCTGGATTTTAAAGTGCATTTACGTGTCAGAGTGTTTGTGCAAATGTTGATATTTACTTAGCTGTGGTTTCTGAAACCCAGAGAATATGACCAGAACAATCACTGTGATGTTCAAGTGAGTTTAAAGTAAACCAGCAAGCACAGCTAGGATTTTGAGTCCTGAAAGTAATAGAGCTGTGTTAGAATTGCATTATATTGGGCAAAATACCTTCTCTAAAAGGCTGGTGCCCTAGTGTGAGTCTTTGCTGACAGGGCTGTGGCTGCAGAAGCTGCAGATGGCTGAGAGCCAGGCTGAGCTCTGCTCTGCTCCACTGTCCACTGTGAGCTCAGGGAGTCAGTGGGGTCAGATCACCATTACAGATATTTCAGTTTATGAAAGTTGGAGACTTTCAACACAGCTCTTGATGAAAATACATAGTTGCTTTCTGTTTTTGTCAATGAGGCTTCAATTGTTAAAACTTCTTTAAAAGATGTTGCTCCTTGGGGAATATTATTGAAAAACAGCGAGAATTAGGACTTGACACATCCCTGAAATATTGAATGTTTGCAAATGCATAAAAGAACACTGCCTGTTCAGGAGATGTGGCATGTTAGTGTGCTTCAAATAACTCTTACTTCAGCATAATCATGTGTTCAGTGATACATTTTCATGTCTCACAGAAAAAACACAAAAGCTTTTCCATTTAAACAAATTGCTTTCTGTTACATGGGCATTCAAAGTAATTTACCTGTACATCTATAAAGCAAGGGCAATAAATACATTTGTCTTGTATTTGGATTCAGCTCTACAGAATAATTTTCTCTTTTCAGCAAAGGCAAAATATGAAAGATGAACAAAAGTGAATGTTGCAATATTGCATTGTGACGAATTCATTCAATTCAGTTTTCTAAGGGAAAATATTGTGACATCAATATTCAACTCCATGCCTTGGAGCGCTATCCTTGGAGTGCTATTCTATCCAAGTTATGTATAGAATTGTATTTTTTTCCTGTAAAAGATGAAAATGCAGCTATATTAAAATCTAAATAATTACTCATGAAACTACTTTTTTCCCTCTTCTTTCTTCTTTTTCCTTCTTACTTCTTTCTTCCTTCACCCTTTTTCTCTCTTATCCCTTCTCCTCTCTCACATCTTTTTTTTTCGGAAAGAGAAAGTAAATAGGAACATGATAGCTGCCAGTAAAACATGGAATAAAGGGAAGAAAATTCACAGAAAAATGTAATTTTCAAATGGCTATGTATGTCAAAGACCAACAGGAAAGACTTCAGTTTAGAAAACACACACGCAGACAGGAGAGCAAGTGGGTGGCATCAAAGTGATGACACTTTGCTTGTTAAACAAATGCACAAAATTGCACATAGGTTTAAACAAGTAAAAGCCTCATGTATTTGTTCTTTTTTGCATGGCTGCTTTTTCCCCTGCTCACTCACTGCTCCCTAATAATCAAAAGAGAGAATTTTTTGACTACAAGACTTCATCTACTCCAATTTTTAATGACAATAAAAGCATCAAAGTTGCGTGACAAAAGTCTTAAAGCATTAAACCCCAATATTCATTAGTGTTGAGGAAAGCTCAATTACAGACATCCATAGCTGAGGGAACATACCTGAATGCACCATCATGGTCATGTTTGTGAAAATGAACACTCGATGCAATTGCATGCAAATTAATCCAACGTTTTACTCAACACTCATGTGTTTTACTCAGCAATCATGTCAACTAATTGCAGGTTATCCCCACTATTTCTGAGGATATAGTGCAGTTTGGAATAAGCAGCTGTAACAATCTTAAGGCTTCAGGAACTAAGTTGGAGTTCCATCCTCTCACCAAACATATAATTAGAAAAATTAAGTCGAATCTTTGCAAAAATATCTTAAAAACTCTATTGTGGCTATGGCAGAGAAAATATTGGTTCTGTCAGATATTTCCACTCTGAGGAAAGTGGGACAATTTCTGCAGCTGAAGAAGCCTTTAGAAAGCCCTTTAAAAATGAGGCCAAATTCTTCAGCTACAAAACAGGTGCAATGCTCACTGATTTTAGAATGCTGCTCATGTTGTACAATTGGAGAAAAAAGTGCCATGGTCAAAATAAAAAAAATAGATTAGCTTTTCTGTCTAATAGTGCTGGAACATCAATTGGTGCTCATGTATGGATGTACAATGATGCAAAATTTTAAGCTGTTCAACTGATTATTCAATATAACTTTTAATACTTATCAGTGTTTGATTTCCTCCCTCAGCTTTCTCCCTTATGCTGTGCCATGCCTCAAGTTTCACAGAACTGGCAATGAAGTTTTGGAGAAAGAAGAATCTGGCTCTGTGATTGAAGCTTCTGCTTTCCAAAACGCAGCAGTTTTGAGCCTTTGAATAAGGCAAAGGTACACAGTATCTGTACAAAGACTTCCTACTTTTTTTCTAAAGAAACTCTTATGCGTTTTCAGAAGTCAGATTTTAATGATAGAATATGATTCTGAATTTGTGTGAAATGTTTTCTATTCCATGTAGTTGTAATGTAGATTTTGTGTGTTACAATTCAGGGTATGTAATCATCCTTATCCTGAAAGAACGGACAGCTCAAGCATTTTTTCCTCTCAGGAATACTAAGCTTTTCATTATTGTTTGGATTTGGATATTAGTCCTAAAGCCTTTTCCCAGCCAATAGTCTCCTGGAGTTTCTAATGTCTTGTTGGACTGCTGAGATACCTTTTTATTTACCTGTGGCAGACACTTCTCATTTGAATGGCTTGTCTACAGTCAGCTCTGACTGCTGGCACTAGTGACATCCTTGATGAGTGCTGAGAATGTCACAGTCTACATAAAAACATTCTGGAAAAATTGATAGACATGAAAGACATTTTTGTAGTTTTATGGAATGGAAGTTAAAAGGTTTTTTTATTAAAAGAAAAAAACCTAACAAACAAACAAAATTCCACTCACCGAAGAAAACCCCAAGCCAAATAGTTATATTGGAAGAGGTGAATTAATGCATTTTAATATAATAGTTTGATAAACTGAAATGTGTAGTTATTTTTTTTTCCAATATACATTAAAAACTGTTTTCTTTTGAGACATTGATATAGGTCACTACAAATGTGATGCCCAAAGAAGTCCCAATCAGATAAAATTACCAGGCAGATAGAGTGTCCATCTCCTGTGTTGCTGAGGTTCAATGATGTGCTCTCCCATCTACCTCTCATCTACACAAATTGTAATTTAGGAATAGCTACTGCCTTTTAAATTAATGAATTTTGTCTTCATTAGCAGCTATCAAATTTAACCAAGCCCTTGTTAATCACCGAAACATAAAGCTTTCCACTTAGCAATGTGTAACAATAACTCAGACGAAAACATACACCAGAACAAGGTGAAACGTAGCAGTTGCAAGCTCAGGTATTTCCGAATCACAGAACATTCGGGGCTGTTTTAAAACCCACCAACAGCAGCTAAGTGCATGCCTCCTCGACAGTCTGGCCTGCTACCCACATCTCATTTTTCCATTTGCTTTTCATAAGAGTTTACCTCCAGTCCAAGGTCCTGCCCTTACCTTCAAGAGGCTCCAGGCAGGATTCATCAGACCAGCTGTAGACTCCTACATCTGAGTGAGTCATCACAGGCTCACGGTGCTGTCAGAGAGAAATAGGTTCTTGGTGACAGAAATCTCATCCTGAGGTCAGTGCCTAAAATAGAGCAGGAAAATTTTGCCCAGCAGTGCTTGTTTCTTTTTGTGGACTATATTTGGTAAGATGAATTCCGCCCGCGCACAACTGAACTTCTGCAGCGAAGGGAAAAAGTGGTCTGCAGACTCTAAACACCAGCTGAATTATTACAGAAGTCACCCTACTGCAAATATTTCCCCTGCTGGGACTGACTAAGTGAAAAGACAAGTGACAAACATATTAAAAGACCTAATGAGTGTTGGAGGAGGTGCTGGCTACAGGCAGAGCTGGATGTGAATGTACAGGACATGGCAATGTAGAGGGAGATATGAGCCCAACTGCTTTTCCCAATTTGGTAATCTGCCATGCAGCTCTTACTTTATCTAAGCATGAGTGTACTCCTGTTCAATGTAAAGGCTATATTTAATAAGCCTGTGACATTGGCATCCTACTCCTCTTCTCAGAACAATTGAAATATTTCATATTAAATCAGTGCATATGTTGTTCCTGGTTATCTCTGAGATCACTTAGTACTTCATACGATCTGAAAATAACTGCTTGGGACATTACAACTGCTGATTTTTATGGTACAGAGTCCTACTGAGGATAGAGAATTTTCACATGAAATCTCTTGCTTTTAGAATTTGGTTCTCTATCAAGTCTAGCAGAGAGTGTTTTCTGACTTCTGTGGCTATAAAAATGTGCGTCGTGATTATTTTTTTCTATACTATCACTTGACAAGAAGAGATGGATGTTTCTGGGTCTCCTCAGTGGAATATTAAAAGCCAGAACACAGGGAATTTCCTCCCTTACCTAAACAGCTTCTGGCTACAAAATAGGCTATTAGTATTCTTTGCACATCAGCTAGGGGCCTTTTGTAAAAGTATACTGCTGTTTGTGAAAACATGTCTGTCAATTTAATAATTAGGCAGATATCAGCTTTCATTCAGTGGATCAGAATTAATGTACTGATTATCTAATGCTATATTTTTTTGCAGACTGAAACACTGTAGTTGACTCCAAGTTTTCTGATTTCATTAACATTAATACAATTTTCTGTTCTTCTTCTTCTTTTTTTTTTAATAGCTATTGGTGCTTAGGTGTTTATCACCATTGTTTTGCAATCTATGCCAGTGGTAGGAACTACTTGTCTTTTTAGGACTACACCAGTCCACATGGTTTTAGATGAATGAGAATTATGAAAATAAGTGGATTGTTAATTGATTATAATACGGTTTTCAGTGATTTAACTGATTGTCTTCTTATTCAAAGTGGCAATACTGGACACAAATTTCACTGACTTAAAAAAGTTATTTTGATCTTTGTTATAAGTGAGTGGTTTTGGCCACTGAGAGAATCACCATTGAAGTGATTAAGAAAAGTAGGTTTCAATAGGAATTTAACAGTCCTCCATGACAAGCTTCACTCTGTTACTCTACATAGATGAAGCACAGACGGGAAAATCAGATTGGAATCAGTTTGGAATTATTTACATAGAGACCAGGGATGCAAAAGGGTAAGAATGCAAAGGATAGAGATACATAAAGATAAGGGTGCAAAAGAGTTTAGGAGCACTTAATCATTGATTGATTGATTTATTTTTTTTAAAAAGGTGTTTCAATGGAATTTTCTACAATTATAACAGTGACATAATTATAGAGTCATGATAATTCCATTCACACTGTAATTAATTCACATCCATGCACACAGGCAAAGAGATGTACAGATCTATACCTGTGTTTATGTATCTATACCTCCGTGTAAATATATCTATGAAAAGCTCCCCTCAAGTTCAGTGAAACTCGTCAAATCCCTTTGTATTTCTCATCAGGCATGGGGTTGCACCTTGGGGAATGTCCTGAGGGTTATCCACCTACGGCTTGTCACCAGCAATGGTCTTTCAGATATTGCCAGCTGAAGGCTCTGTGAGCTCTAAGAGCTGTCCCGCTCACAGTGAGGTGCTGGTGTGGTCCAGGAGAGCTCAGAGAGCCTCTCTAAGGACAACTCTTCACAGGGTCTCAAGAAGATTGGTTTTAGTCATCTGTGACATCTTCGTCCTCAGGCTGGTAATTACTGGAGTTTACAATAGGTTTGGAATTTGTTTTCAAAACTCCAGCAGCAGTAGTAAAATGGATACAAGAGCCTGGGTGCTAGAGCAAACCCAGCAGTAAGATGTCACTTCTAATTCTTCACAAAAGAGTTTCCCAGGCTTGCCAGAGTAAGGCCAACATTTTGATGGGAGAAGGGCCATTGTAGAGCAAGCACTCAGCATTTGAGTGCTTGAAATTCAACTTCCACACATCTCTTGGTCTACCATTCCCTCTTCTAAGCCCATCTTGGGTTGATGACCATTTTTAATACTATTTTAGGACATCTCATGTCTTCCATGCACAACTCAGAGTTCTGCCACTTGACGCCACACTCAGCTCTCTCTACTCAGGAACTTTTGTGGGTGCCTGACTAGTTACAATAATCTCATGAAAATTAGTGGCTTATAAGATGGTCTACAGTTTGTGTGTAAGAAAGATAGTTGACCTTCATGGTGTCTTCACCCTATGATGTCCTCTTTATTTGTGAAGAAATGGAATGGCAGAATTTACTCAGACAAAACTTGCCTGTTTTCTTGCTTGAAAATAACAGAAGTTATCAATTTTTTTCTAGATTTCAGTGAGCACACAAAACTTCCATCAGCTGCATCTCTTCTTATTGCTGAACTTCAATCAAACACATTCTGGATGTCCAACAATTAAAGCATTAAGCTGAGCTTAATGTCTAAGTGAAGAGAATTTTCTTGGCAAGTACAAAGGGGCACTGCCTTCAGTCATGTTAGCTTTCAGTAATGGAGACAGGTAAACTAATCTTTTCTTTCCAGCCAGACTGCTCTGAAAATAGGCCAGGTCCCACTGGGAACAAAAGATGCTCCTAGAAAAGTCTGTAATTAGACAACTTCAACTGTTCTACACAAATGTCTCATTAAAGTTCCACTGTGATCAGCCCTGTTGATGCATAAGACAGACATAAACACCTCAGCTGAAAGTTGTATTTTCAGTGACTCATTCTCTGAAACAAATTTTGCAGAGGCTGATTATCGCTTTAGTCCAAACATGTAGCCATTCTTCCTCATTGATAACCCAGTCAAATATCTATTGTAGTTACACAGAATATTTTGCAGTAATTTAGAAGGCTCCAATAACTTGGATCAAGCCCTGAGAAAGGCTCATGCAGGACCTGCAGAAAAACTTCATAACTCTTAGTTCGTTCATCTCAGATGTGGGTACCTCTTGCAGCTGGACCTGGTCCCTCACTCCCAGTCGGTGCCACATAGATTTTTGGTCAAAGTTTATATTTATATGCTAATGTTAAGTCTCATATTTCAGAAAGTAAGGTCAGAGTGATGAAACATGGGAGAAAGAAGAGCACATATGGTAATTTGGTTAATTTTTTTTCTAATTTATTCACAGACTTCAGATTTGTCTTTCTTTTTGCAATACAGCTGTCTTCAAGTGAAAGTCAAATTATCTGTTCTGAAATGAAGATTATGGTGATTAAGCACTGAAATCCTAATTTTGACACTGATTCCTCATTTGACACTTCCCATCACACAAAAACTTGTACACTGAAAGCAATAATGGTTTCTGCTGGGCACAGGACCACAAGGTAACCCTGATTAGCTTGCTTCTTCTCTGTGAGATTGCAAAATCAATTTTCCTCTTTCAAATGTGATGGTGTCAACCCCTGCCAGTAGCTTGTATCTAAGTTGTGTGTCTTTCAGCAGGAAAAGGGAGGCAAAGCAGTGATCTGCCTCCCTGCACTTTGGCTAAATAACCACCAAGGCTAAAGAAAGTTTCTTTTTCCAGTAGAGAAGTCCTTGAAAGCCAGTGACAAGCAGTTAAGTGAGATATGGCTTGCTCATACTATATTTTTTCCTAACTGACTCAGCATTTCTTTGGAAAGAATCTTGACCTTATTAAAATGAACAGGGGGAAATGGGAGAGAAAAGTGAAGCCTGTAGCTGAAAATTTGAAGTTTTACTTTAAGATGTTCACAGAGAAAACATATAATTTTGGTGTCAATTAAGATAATCAAAAGAAATTTTGAGAGAAGAGTTGCATCTGCAGTTGAAGAGAAACAGAGAAAGGGCCATGCTTGTGAAACTTTATTTTGCATAGGATACAATTCCACACTTTATTTTGAATACAGTTATTTCTACACTATCTCTAGACCTTTTCTTCTAGGGATTTACCAGAGAGTTTTATGTTCAAGGCTTGTTTTGAAACTCTCTGTGCTGCAGTTTCCTGTTACAGATCCTGAGGACTGACAGATGCTCTGATTCTTCTTGGTGCAGTGCCAGCAGTGGCAGCAGGTAGTGAACTACCCTGCGTGCTGCCAGCCCAGATGGCATGTCCACACATTAATTGGTTCTCAAGAGTCAGTCCTCCTGAGTCCACCCATTTGTTGCTTTCATTGACTGCTGCCTTTTCTCATTAATCAATGTTTGCTTCTGCAAACTTCTGTAAAGCTGATCTGCAGACCTGTAGTAAATAAAACTAGAAATATGGCTTTGTGTAGCATTGAAGTTCAAAACTTGATGGGCTATAATATAAGGATGACTTCCTAACTTTTACAGTTAGCACACTGGAGACTGAAATGTTGTCTCAGAAAATGATCACAGCACACTGAGAAACTGGAACCTGAATAACTGAGAGAGAGAGACTTGGGTCTCTCCTCCCAGGCGTGTTCTCTCTCCATCCTCACAGTGCAGATTGAGCTCCTGCCATAATATGTTAATTCAAAGTTTGCAAACATGTACTTTTTCTCTAGAAATATGGGTGGAGAGGAGCACTACTGGTCATTTCACTCTCTTCAGACAAAAGAAAGGAAGAGCTATGAAAAAAAATCAATTAGATTTATCGGTTCATTTTCAGTGTCTTTTTTTGCTTTAAATGCATCCAAGTAGAATGCAATTCCCATTTTCTGCTTTAAACTGTAAAGTGCCTGCTAGAAGTCTTTCAGCTACTCTGGACTTTTATATTTATTTATGCTCAATGATTATCTCAAGACACACCTATCTCCCTAACTCAGGTTTTTTTAATATGTTTCTAAATAAGCCATTTTTTGGCTTGCAAATATTGATCCTACCAGCTAGACACTTGCTTTTGTTTTTGACTGAACTAGACTGATTTCTTTTTCAGTCAGGGTCTTGGTCAAACTTTGGACACATAATTTATACACAATGATAAATAATGAGATGAGATAATAAGCAAATAAGGCATCATTTTTTTATTGCTAGAGCTCCTTTTAGGGCTGGAAACAGGCTCTGCCTCCCCTCCAAGATCCAGCTTCAGTACTGCTGTGAGGGCAGCAAGAGTGCAAAGGGCAGCACTACAGTTTCTCTTTGGCTCCCTCACCCTAGAAGGTCTCTCCTTCTCCCCCAGGGCTGTTTCTCTCCTGCTGCAGTGCCCATCTGCTGTGCTGCTCCTCCTGTGACTGTGAAGTCTGGGGAAAATCGCTTGAGTTGCCATCACTGTTATTAATCACTTGGTCTAGATTACTTTTGCCATTGACTCCAGGTTTGGTACATGCTTTTTTGTCTTGGAAGAGTGTTATGTGGAAGGATTGGTCACTGTGAGTGCTCTTGTGTTCAGGGTGTTAGTAGAAAGGTTACAGCACTGAATTAAAGGATGCTGAGTTCTGGTGCCTTGGCTGTGGAGTCTTCCTTCCCCCTTCTATTCTTAAAAATTGTTTTTATCTTCTCAGAAGAATAAAAAGGAGATGGAGACAAGAGGGGTCCTTTGCCAGGTTCTCACAGTTCTGCTGGTGAGCTTTCTTGCTATCAAAAACTATTTTTCTATTAATCCACAGAGTCTCTATTCTTCTTTCAAGAACATTACCCTGACAGAAGTGCTGTACAACAATAGCTCTTCAGAGAACTGTTCACACATCTCTTCAAAATGTATCCCTGACAATTTGCTTTGATGCTACACCTCCAGAGCTGCCTCCTGTAGTCTCAGCATTTGTTTGATCTTCTAATGAAGAAAATGGAGCAGAGAAGAGAGCTTGTTCTGGCTAAATCCAGAGGAGACTCCATCAGTCCCTCAGAGTTGTTTCCACAACATCTGTGTAAGGTTTCACCGTGTGAACAGTGTGTGTGTGCTGTCTTGAGCACCACACTGCTGCCTCAGCTCTGACTGTCTCAGTTCCAGAGCTGGCTCATATCCACTGAGCTCTGCTGCCCAGGGTGGTGTACCATGTCTGTACCCACCAAAACTGTCCACCTTTATAACTGAATTGATCTGAGATAATCGTTCACATGGAATCTGCTTTGTTTGAAATTGTATTTTTGAACCGCAGGTATCTTCTGCACAGCTAGTACCTGTTCTAAGTGTGATGATTGTGTTGCCTGCAAAAGCCAGCTCTGGAGAGAAGGTATCTGATGTTTACACAGGTCAGGGAGGTCCTTTCTTCTTTTCTCAGTGCCAGAAGGTGAGAGGGTGAGGTGAGAGAGCGAGACATACATCCAGAGTAGTCCTGAGCCATTCAGACCTTCAGCTGCAGTTTGGCCCTTGTTCTTGCTGGTGGAAGCGAGAGCAGCATTCAAGAGCTCTGAGCTGAAAATGAGAGCAGATCCAATAAGGAACACAGAAACCAACCCAGTACACATCTGTACTGGGCTTACAGGACCTTCCAGAGCCATTTAAACACAATATATTGCTCTGTAAACTTAATTTGATCATATCCTTAAATGTTTAGGTTACTGGCTGCCTTAAACCTACTCCCTCCCCTACAAATTATCACCTCAGTATGTAAAATCCTTTAATAAAAAAGGTCTCTCAGGCACATATATCCCCTCTGACATGAATATGTACTCTTGTTAAAAACAAATGGAAAACCTTACTCAACTAAAGGAATTCGTGATTTTGTGTCTCTGAGCTGTGCATGTGCGAACTCACCAACGTGGAACACCCTGGAGAGCTTTTCAGCAAGAAAGGAACTTGTCTGCAGCTCTGAGCCCTACTGGAGCCTGAGACTTGGGCTCATGCCCAGCTCAATGAGCTTACACCTCTGCAGATGCAGCACAGGCTCTGTGTGTCAGGGTGACCATTCCTGTGATGAAAATGTATATCCAATAAAAGTAAAACTGCTATAAGACACAGCAAAATGAGAAAGTCTTATGGTATTGGGATATACAAGGACTAACATACTTCCATAATCAATTAAAAATGAAGTAAAATCAGGTAAAGAATACAATTATTTTGTCACTCCGAATTTCAATACTCATTCTCTTTCTTAAAAGGGAAAGTTTTGCCCAGACCATGCAGAATTTCACATAATGTGTTTTCTCATGTATTCGTGCTGTATCCATATTCTTGTTTGGCTCTGAGAAAGTGCTGCTAGACATTTTAAGAGAAACTCCAGAGAGTTATTCACATTCTAAAGTTATTCACCATCAAAATACAAGATTTTCTATCTTCACAGTTTCCCTGTCCTCTAGCAAGACGTTTTGCTGGAAATTAAGGGACAACTCTTGTAGTTCTCAGAGATGTAGCATAGACTCCCTGGAGGTAGAATTTATGAAATAAAAAAAGCCACAGAAAAGATCATGAGACCGAAAGGGCAAATGTGGAGTGGAAGAGGGAGAAAACTTACCAGCAAGACTGTACATCCACCCAGCTGGGACAAGCGCAGGGTTGAATGAAGCAGGTCTGAGAGAGAAAAGAAATTACTATCAAGGTAAATATGTGTTTTGATGTTTTGCCAGATGAGTGGGTGTTCACAATGGACGAAGGAGAGTGTAAGTGATTTTGTAGGTGGTCCTAGGAAATGAAAGAGAGCCTGGTGAGAGGAGCGGATGTTCAGGAGGTTTGAGACTTTATTGCAGTCTGAGTAAACAAGCAGAAATCTGAACATGAATTTGGGTCTGCTCAGACTTCTTAAGGACAAATCCCACATGCTACTGTGGTGATAGGCAACATAGAAAAGTCTTTGGAGATTCATTTGTAAGGAAGGAAGTACCTGGATGTTTTTATTATGTAAAAGGATGAGAAATAAAAGCCAGATGAGGGATGCAGAATTTCCAGTCCTGTGTGGACTTCTTTTAGTAGGTAATTAACCTCACTTGAAAATCTCAAATCCTTATTTCTGCCTTGAATTTTCCAAACTTAACTTTCAGCTGCCAGCCACTGAATTACACTGTGCTTTTAGCTGATGCCTTACAGATCTTCTAAGTACCATTACATGGTCTTGTGTGATTTTTATTGTTTGGTTGGTGTGGTTTGGTTTTGATATATTAATCTCATGTGGTGGACATAAGAAAATATTTCCTTCCTCAGTTCATTTATGTGTGTTTTGGGAGGCATTTGGATTATCTTTTACTCCTAAAAAAGCTCCTAAAACACTTCTATGTTTCTCAAAACTGGACAGATCCTTAGTATAAAACAGGGTGAGGTAAAGGTTAACTTATTAAAACACTTTAGAGCAGGTGCTGTAAAAACTGGGGCTGAGTTTGGCCCATTCACATTCTTTGGCTTCTATCTCCTACTTCCAAAATCTGCTCCTGATATGAGATACATAATGTAAATTTGAATAAATTAGAATTCACTTCTCATCTCATATTATGGTTCATGAACAAAATATAGATCACAATGCAAAAATGAAAACTTAAAATCCTGATTTAATGCTGATAGCTTTTGTATTTCAGGACAAAGCTTGGCAAGTTGAATGTATTTATTTGCTGAAAACCATCTGCTGAAAAAGATTGGATGTTGAACAGTAATTCTAGGTTATTACTGCAATTCTGCAAAGGAAGGAAGTGGGAATTGACTACTTATTTTTCAGCTCCTCTAGACTAAATGAGAATGACAAGCACTGGGAAAAGAAACATGATTTCAAACACTGGGTGCTCTCTCACGGGAAAGAAGCAGAAAAAATTGATGTCTCCAAGTAAACTACTCATTAGGATGGACATGTGTATTAGGGAACCTATGGCTGAATGACTGGATTGACTTTAATCAGAATTTTTTCTCTCAGTGTATGAAAATATCAACAGTGAAGGCAATGCCACAGGACACTCCCTAGGTGAGATAATTTTCTACACAGGTTTTCTAGAGAGCTAGACCATGGCAAGTTGCCAGAGCTATTTCTGCAGTCCCTGGCTTGTCCTTCACTGGGGCAAGACTGTTCACAGAGGTGAAGGTAGGAGCACAATCCTCTTTTGTCATGCAGCTTTGCATTGTTCATTATAAGCCTGACTGTGTCTCTGGCTGCTGCTCTAAGCCTGCCTTGATTATCTTTTGTATCCTTTTGTGTTGCTTAAGGCTTTGAGCTCTCTGAAGGCAAACACCACTTGATGGGCAGAGCGGCTGCTGCTCCTCTGCAGAGCGAGGCTTCCTATCCAGATATTTAAAGGGCAGAAAATAAGTATATATGTTTACAGAAATGTACAGACCCTCTTACTTAACACAGTGAGGGATTGCCCCCAGGACAGAACCCTGTTTACAGGCTGCAGTGGCCCCAAGCTGGCCCCAAGCTGGCCACAAGCCCTGGCAGCCAAACCCCAGGAAGAGGTGAGCTCCCTCCAGGCCTTCACAGCATTTTCCAAATGATGAAAGGGCACACCATCACCCTGATGGCAAGCCAGTACAACCAGCTTTAAAACAGGAGCTTTGCTCCTGCTTTAGGTCAAGGACACAAGGACAAAAAAGTCAAACCTAGCACTGCAGTTCCAGCAGTGCAGCTCTTGGCACACTGAGATTTCCCCGGCACAGCAGCATCTTGGTTTGTGCATCACAGAATCTGGTGATTGGCATCCAAAATTAAATCAGACTATCTCTTCCCAAGTCTCCCCGTAAAGCTGCCTTTTCAGCCATTTCCCATTAAGGAAAACGAATCACTAATTCACTGGGTTTGTCTCCCAGTCCTCCCTATTAGCCAGAGGAGAGGCCATGGGGAGAGCACTGAGTTTGGCATTCCTGCTGTGCACCCACGGGAGCTGTGTCACCTTTGCTGAGCACACACAGCCCAGGGCTGCTCTGCTGTGCTGTGCCAGGCCCCTGTGGCTGTGACAAACCGTGAGAAGGCAAATGGCTTTTGCTGCTCCGGCACCCACTCTGCTGTGGGCGTTAAAAAGCAGAGAGAGTGCCCAAACTGCAGCCTGGGCCAGGACCCTGAGATCACAGCAGGCAGCATCCATCACCTATTGAGCAAACTCCAACTGCTCCCCCTCTAAGAAAGGAGTTAAAGCACCTCTTTCATGGGCACAAGTTAAAACCCACATAACATGGGATTTAAGCTGACCTTTTTGAGAAGAACTACGAACTAAGAACTATGAATACCTGAATCTGTCCACAAATATCTGAATTTTAAAATGCCATAAAAGTAGCCTTTTCAATGTCTTTGCTGCCTTCCCACTCATGCACGCATTTTTGAAATCCAGGGAAAAAGCTTAATCATGCAGCTCAGGCAGTATAGGTACAAACTGGAACTTTGTATTTTAAAGACTGCCATAAATACATTATGCAGGTGTATGAATAAGCACTCTTACAGAGCCATGATTGCTTATTATGTTTTCCAAGGAGTTTATTTCTGCAGAAAGGTGGCAATTCGTTCACCTCAGTCTCTGTTGGTCTTTAATTTCAGTAATCATTATAATCAGTTTTATTTTTGATCTTTTTCTGATTTAGGTGACTAAGCAGCATATGCATAGCGTGTATTGCTATTAACTATTGTTCTGGAAGCATTTTAAAGACTTTTAATTGTAAAGTTAGAGTATGCATTTTTTGTGGACAAGATCACCAAACGGGGAAATCTCTTTCATTTCCCTGGAGCAGTAACATCAGAAACAACTGCATTTTCTAAGCTGTTGTGAGTGAGGATGTTAGTAATAGCTCAATTTAACAGAATTTCTGTTTTGTAGGAAGTTCTGACATTTGGAAACTTGTTCTCATTCTGAACCGGAATGATTTACAATACCTTTGGAAATCGTGAAAAGGTCTGGGCCATTTTATAAAGCATTTCCCCATTTCTAGGAAATCTTGTATTGCATAGTTAAAATAAAGTAATTTCCATGTCAAAGTGTCATTAACTTTTTGGTAATGCCTTTTCTATGCAAATTGCTGCTGAAAAGAGTACACATCCCAGAGTCAGACTGAATGTCTTCTCTTTAAGTTTCTTTTCTTGTGGTCCCAGGGGGGAGCTGTGGTGTGCTGGGGAAAAGTGAGCATTGCAGACGCTGCTGCTTTTCACTCCCCCAAAATTTTTTAGCACAGAGCTAGAGAAGTGCTGCTGGCTTTTCCCATGATAATAAGGCACTTCTTTATTCTCTGCCTCGAGGAAAGTGATGCTGTGCCACTGAAGTAGGTGTCACACGGGTTCAAAGATCTTGAGGAGTATGGGAGGACACTGGTGGAGGGAGGGAAAGCGCAGTCTGCAGTAATGGATCCCAGACAGGGAAGATGACAGTGAGAAATGAAGAGAGAACCAGTGCAGCCCATAGTGATGGCACCTCAGAGAAAGCAAGAAAAAGAAGCTCCTGCCACAAGAAAAAAAAAAAAAAAAAAAAAAAAAAGGGGGGTGTTTTGGGTNAGGAGGGTTTTGGTTGATGTTAGTTGAGGACATTTCTTGGAAGTAATAGTTTCCCTCCTTTCAGGGAACCTGAACACTTCCATTATTCTGTTACTGCAGGGGAAGAAAATGAATAGTCCAGAATTATTCTCACACGTCAAAGTGACCACAGATGAGCTTGCTCTTCTAATCTCTTACAGAAACAACCTCTCTGAGAGATCTGTCCTCTTGTCAAGAACACGTTACTACTGGTGGCTGATTTCATTCTGATTTGGTGTCTCAAATGGAAGAGTTCCAGCAATTTTTGTAGAAGTGAGTAACCAGAGAGGAGGAGAGAACTGGGTTAATAGACATTCTCAAGTTTTTTCCTATAAATTCTCATCATTATTCCCATGAAACTCCTCATTCTCTTTTCTTGTTCTTCTCCAGCAGGGTGACTTTGCAAAGCACATTACCTTTGCTTCCAAATAACACAAAGCCATGTGAGACAAAGAGCCTTTTAGTGAACAGTTCAAGGAAAGACTGTCAGAGAGTCCCATCCTCTATCCCCCTACACTGCCCCAGAGGTTGGACCAACACTAGAAGGTGTCATAAAGCAATTTATGATGGCTGTTGAGAAGACAGAAATTGGAATTTGGCACATCCCTTGTGGTATCTCTGTATTTGATGTGGGCTGTGTGTGTAAAGAAGATCATGGCAGAGGAATGGAGGAAACTTTTCAACAGCTCAGCTTCTCCCTGTCAGGCACAGCAGAGCTGCTGCACGACCTCTCTGGGTATGGGGCACACCAGACATGTCTGACTGTCCTCCTTCCTGAAACCCACCTCTGCTCACAGTGACAGCTCCGCTTTTACTGACTTTCTGCCTAAATGACAGAAAACCCTGGTTCCTGTGATCGAAACTGTTGAAGTCCTTTCTACTAGCCCTAATTTAACTACCTCTTTTTGCAGGTGTATTTTCTTCCACAGGCAGCCTCCTGTCCACATCTGCTTCTAACTACAGACTGGGGTGGCTTCTTTCTCTGAATTTGAAAATAGGTTAGCCTGCAGCCTGCAGCATGCTTTTTTCATCTAAGACTTAGGTTTTAGACTCGCCATTAGCACCTTCCAGTTCAGCATCTTCCCTGGACAATTGTTTTCTTGTTTTCTCTATTCATCTTTAAATAAGCATGGCTGATAATTGCAGCTAAAAGTGCATTTTTTCCTTGTTTTCAGTTCATCTGTCCACAAAAATTCAGTAACTTTTTCCAAAGCTTTTTTAATCTATTGTCAATTATTACTCCTCAACATGTTAGAATAAACTCAAGCATATTCTCACACTGTAATCCGTTCATGTTGGCATTTTTCTCTTTGGGTTTTTTGGGTTTTTTTCAGGTTTACCTGAAAAATTCTGAAGTTTTTTACTTCCACTTCTTATGCAACTATGATCTGTCATGTCAGGCTCATGCCATGAAAACCAGCACTGAAAGTATTGCTTTTTAAAAAGAGTCTTCATTCATTAATCATGAATCATATTAACTAGTTAATGTATAAGGGCCTTTGGGTACTTATGAATCTGTCATTTCAGAAGATCTAAAATGAAGAAACAGTTTTTCAGGCAACCAAAGAAAAATTAACCAAGGGCAAAATTTAACGTTATGCAACTGTTCCAAAAATATTCAATTCTATACAAGGAACAATACATTTTATAGAAGTAAAAATCAAAACACACTGGAGAATTTACATATGAAAGCCTGGCTGCTTTCTAGGCAGAATGTCAGTTCTGTATTGAATTTTTATCATTCTGACTGCCTCTTCCTTGCAATCAAAGAGCCCTCTAAAAAACCAAGAAAACATGCTTCTTAAATTTCTCAGGTGCTTTTTTAAGGTCATGTATATTAATATTCAAATTATAGCAGAAAAATATATCATAGGAATGACTCTAATACTTTTATGAAAATCTGAGTGATACCTTACCAAACGAGTAGTCCCACAGATTTTTAAGGGGTTTTGTGTTACTTAATTTGATTAAATTTTGTGATCCGAGTGATTATTACTAGCCTGCAAACAAAATAAATCAGCTTTTGAATCTCATGTGAAGTTTGTCACTATCATTGGATAAAATACCTTTTTATACATTCAATACACAAATACAACAAAGGGTGCAAAAATATCCTTTGTCACCAAAGAAGGCACTCATTTTGGGAAAAGGCTGTATTGTGATAAATTATTTGAAAATATTCAAGTCACATGGAAGCACAGACTTTCCAAAGGAAGAAGAGAATAAATGAAGGAAAAAAACAAGCTAGAAGAGTGACCTGAGATGTGACCTGTCAGTGGCTCATGTCATGACCACCAAGTCCTGTTGAAAAATTATTTTTCTGACATATACAAAGCAGTTTGCCACAACTTTGTTGTGGGTGGGTTTTTTTTGTTGTTTGTTTTTTTTGTGGGGGGGGGGTTTGTTTTGGTTTGGGTTTTTTTTTAAGAAAGAAAAATACCTATTTTGAACGAGTTTTCAGGTAAGAGTGCAATAGCAGCACATAGGAAATGAGCCTGTGACCTCCAAACCAGGTGACCCACAATGCAGGCTTGCTAGAATTGCTCTGTGCCTCTGCTGTACATTTCTGTGCAGCCTCTGATACTTGTCCCAGTGCATGATAAACAGTTCAGTATGGCATTACAAGTCAAATCAATTATTTAGTCTGTATGAGTCTTGAATTCATTACCTGTATCTCCACGGAGCAGAGGGGTATGGCTACATAAACAAATTACTGTGAGATAAGATAGTTGTGCACTTAAAAACTCAGCCAGTCCATGGAACTCGTCCACTTGCACACATTTACTTTTGAAGAAATTTGGCATAACTTGCTTCTCAAAGTTTATGGCTGGACCTGGTGGTCTTACGAGTCTTTTCTAACCTAAGTGAGTTAAGGATTCTATGATTCAAAACATGTGAACTACCCTGCAGGAGAGTTCCTAGGAGTGGTTACTCTGAGGCAGCTGACATGCTCTATAACCACAGGGGTCTTGATGTTTTTATAACTTTGCAATGACTCCCAAAACGTGGGAATGAGAATTATATGCTGTTCTTACCTCAGTGAATGAAGTTTTACTTAGTTTACAGTTGTCCATCAAAGAAATGAGTACTATTTAAGAGTAGAATATTTTCTGGCAAATACTCAGGATATTCACAATTGACAATTTAAACTGCAGTTAACATGGTTGACAATTACTTATAAAGGTCGTTTAATCCATTCCCTACCTAAAGACGAATCAACAATACATTTATCATCCTTCACAGAAGTTTGCCTAACTTTTAAAATTACCATCACTGTGGAAACTCTGTGTTTCTGCCAGAGTTTCTTTCCCTTTCACTGTGAATTGAGAATCCTTGTAAGTCAGAATTGTAATTAACAAGTTTTCCTGGTGTCTGAATATTCTTTGTCCTGTCTGCCACACATATGAATTACACAATGAGTTGTTCCCCACCCTGCCCACCCTATGACTCTTTGTTGTCTTTAGACCCTTGCACTTGATGAATTTCACACACGCTGAATTTCATCCCAACTTTGGACCACTGCATTTGCCAGGGTCATTATTAAGTTGTTAGCCCCTCCGACAGCCTATGCGCAGTCATTTCTAGCTTTGTATTATCTGCACTTTTAAAGGGTTTACTGAACATTCATCATCCAGATTATAAAGTGAAGAATTATTCAGACTTCTGGAGAACCCTGCTCAACTCTTTCCATTCTGTCAGTGAATCCAATGAATTACTCTCTGGAAATGAGTAGCCAAACTCTTTTTTAACATTTTCATTTAGAACACTGAGAGTCTGTCCTAAGGCAAAATTAATAGACTTACCAAAACCTAGATATGCGGTTCCTACTTTGTCTTTCCATCCACAAAGAGTGATGATCCTGTTATACAAGAGAATTTTTTTTTGGTAGAATAAAAAAAGATTATACTTAACAACTCTGCGTTATATGGTCCTTGTTTCCTTGCAGTTGGTTAATCAATCCCTTCTTTGTAGCTCTTCTTTTTAAAGATAGACATGGTCTTTGGTTTTATAGGGTGTTTTGGTGCTATAGCTATGGCTGCCGAGTCTTACAAGCATCATTAGCTGTTCTGAAATTCCAGCCAAATCCAGCCAACAGGATGTTGTTCTGTGCACTGGAGAATGAAGAGCTCAACTTCTGTGTTCCACTGAGCAGCTCAGTGAACAGGAATACTGAAAATTAATCTGTTCCTCTTGATTTACATTGAAGAACCTGGAAACACAATATCTGTTTCCATTTGGATGTTGCCTTCACTCTGCTGATAAGAAAGCATTATTCATTTTCAAGATGATATCGAAATCAAATTAAAAGAGTAAAGAACCAAGATGGTTTTCTCTGTGGCAATGTGCTCCTTTCCCGGCTATGATTAATTGCTTTTATTCATTAGTTACAGACTATTTTAGCTCATTTCTATCATACACATACAGACAAAAAGTCAATCCCCCATTGGTATATTAAGTAGAGTCTAGTCTACTTACTGACTTAACCTGTAGGAGAGTTGGAAACATGCAGGTAAAACACTTATAATCCCTGATTCTCACAGCCAACCACAGCTATAAGTCAACTGAGGACCCCGGTGGTCTATCTCCAAAATGAGCAATTAATATTGGGTATTTTGTTTCTCCGCTCAGTGACTAGTCTTCCATGGCACTCTTGTTCAGAAACTACAGACCATAAAACCAAGAGTTGATTGTGGCATATTTGGGTCACTTCAGAGGTCAGTCAGTTTTGGCAGCTGAATTCTCTGTGGGAAATCTATATCTAATAAATAATGGCCTCTTTTACATTATTGTTAGTTCCAGCATTCTGTAGCATAACAGAATGTCTGATCTCAACCTTTTATTTTTGTTCCTTTAACTTAGTCAGTAAGTTATACTTCTGCCTTATTTTTTCCTCTCTATGTTTTGTAATCAGACTAAGTCAAAAGACAAGACTTCATTCCCCATGTCATTAAAATTCTTGTTAGTTTCTCAATTTTTCAGCTTCCCTCCTCCATATGCCTCAACCTCTGAAATTCTCAAGTGGTTCCTTCAATATATTTCAGTCCATGAAAACTCCCATATAGCCACCCTGTAATGTTACAAGTCCTTTGCTCTTTCATGGTGTACTGCTTGATTTCCCCTGTGTTTGAGTGGTGAGTGCACTTATACCTTTGATCTGCCCCCTGGTCCGCACTGCATCAGAATTTCTCATCAAGCTGGGTCCTCTACATATGTTTTAAAATGCTGACTGCCCTCAGCCCAAGGGCTGCTTCACATGGCCCTCCTTACATGTAATCCTCTATCTTTACACTCCAGGGGCTATTTACTATAGAGCTGAATGAATGAATGCACTGGGAAATACCACTAAACCCATGGTATGATCTACAAAAGTGTTGCATTCTGGTTTGATTCGTGCTGGTTTGAAGGTGAATGAAAACAGAGGTCATTGTACAACCAGATAAAAGGGTTTGTACACCTTTGGGGACCAGTTCAATTTTAAATGGTGTTTCAAACATATTTCTTGCAGATATTCTGTCTCTAAAGGCAGCACAAGCCTTTCAGACTCCCTGGAGTTGAGCTCTGCCACAGCAAAGCCTGAAGTCTCTTCCCACAGCTGAAGGTCATGAAAACACCCAGGGTCTGCTCCTCTCTAGGTCTTTCCTTATGGGCTGTGACTGTGATAGCCTCTCTTGTATCCCATATGAATGGTGTCTGCATGGTTATATTAGTTTAGATTGCTCTTCTTCAAGTAGAGGCCTTTAGCTGATATTGCATACAATGATAGAATCCTAGAATGGTTTGGTTTGGAAGGGATCTTAAATATGATCCCATATTCAAGTCCCAATCTCTCTGCCATGGGCAGGGATGCCTTCCACTAGACCAAGTTGCTCAGACCCTCATCCAGCCTGGCCCTAAATACTTTCAGGGATGGGGTAGTGTGAAACTACTTTATTTTTCAAGGCCCTCGTTTGTTTGTCCTATCAATATGAGGAGCATAAATTAAAAGAAAGACAAAAGAAAGAAAAATTAGAAGAAGACGTCGTTGTCTTCTATAAATACATTAAGGAGAGATATGGAGTCCTTATAAGCAGTGAGTTGTGTGAAGGAAATACTATTTAAGCTGAAGGCAATGCAGATTTTAATGTGTTGATGAGATCAATTATTGCATTAATGGTTTTAAGTGTGACTCTGGAGTGACTTGACAGCGGAAATACCAGAGACAGGAACCAAACTGGATTCCAAATGGAACCTGAGACACTTCTGAAGCTGTTTGTGAGGTTGTTTTCTGCGGAGGTGGGAAAACAGATGTTTTGACCAAGAATATTTCTCCCAGGTCTGTGTTTTTCATTTCTAAGTCCTTAGTGACACAAGAGAGTATTCAGGAAAGTATTTAGGAAAAAATGGGGCAGTGCCCTACACTGCTGAAAGTTTGAAGTTAGCTCAGTTTTGAGATGGAGATGACCTACATTTCTGGAGAGCATTAAAAGCCTTATTCTTTCTGTGTTACTACATTTGTCTCTTTACAAAACAAAAATAAATAAATAAGCTTGCTAAGGGAAGTGAGAATTCTGTCTGCTTTTTTTTTTTTTTCCCTCCCCAAAACCAGGAGCTGGTTTTATGCAGTTTTTTGTGTTGGTGCCATTTGAAGAACAACATTGCAGGCAGGGGCAAGAGTTCACTGGGTCAGGGAGGAGAGATGATGGTGGATGTGATGGTATCATGTGGCTGCCCATTAACATGCACTCCCTAACATGAGCTGTGCTGATGGATCCTGATAGCAAAGGTTTAACCAGGCTCGCCTGGATCCTTGAAGCTATTTTGGAGGCACTGAGTGGAAAGATAATACACTTTCCTGATATGATTTCATTTGATATTTTTTAACTTGGGCAAAATTCCAAACAATCAGTTTTGAGGAAGGTGAGGTAATAATGTTGGAAGATGTGGTTCTCAAACAGCAGGAACACAGATCTGACATTTCTACCATGTATCACAGCAGCTTCTTCTCAGCTCAAGCTGAAACTAAAATAAGCATGTCTAAGAAGTAGTCAGATTTAAGTCTGTCTTTAAACTGCCAGTCAGTGAGTAAGATATAATTAATAGCTCTCTCCCAGGGTTCCTCAAGAGGCAAGTTCTTGCTGAACTGCATAAAATATGATGTGATGTTGTGAAGCTACTGTGAACTTTGGATTATTTCAACAGAGAATTTATGTGACTGTTTTAGCAACCTCAGTATTGCAATAAAACTGTATTCCTGGGCCAGAAGAATCTCAAGCAAATTATTTAATTGTTCTTAGTAGTTAAAGGAAGTGAATGACAGCTCTTTGAACTTCTTTTCTAATAAAGTTTCTTGAGGAATGTTTCAGTGGTGAACTTAGTAACTGGCATTTTCTGTCTCGTATACGACAATGAAATAAGTGCCTGTACTTTCATGGTGCATCATCAGTCAGGTGTAAATCAGGGATGAACTCCTCCAGTTTATTGTCATTCTTGCAATAAGAAGTTATTTTTGAAGCAGGAATCATCCTTTTTTATTTTAGCTGCTGTTTCATTTCTGCTACATTTGGGAAAACTTTATGAGAAATTATATTCACTTCTTTGAGAGCAATAGATAATTCTGTAATGGCTTGGCAAGTAAACAGCATTTCATTATTTCTGCACTTTGTGTCATTACGTCATATTAATCCTCTTACAGAGGTACAAATAATCGTGAATTCAACACTGGAAAATAATGAGTACTGAAAGACTATTCCTTTTGAAATATTATATCAGATTATTACAAAATGAAAAGAGCTCTGCATACAATGGGCCTGAGTTTTCATACAGAGCCAAATTTTTTAAGGACATAGGCTTTCAGATCTAAGGAAAAGTGGGGTTTTAAAACTAAGAATTGTCTAATTTTTCCTTCAGATATCAACGACTTTTCAAAGGTTTTGAAATGTTGAACTCTTTTAGAGAACCTGATTATTCATTTAATTTCTTGCTCTTTCAAAAATTGTCCCTTGACTGTACCTTCTTTGTGGCTTGATCAACTTTGTCTCACACCTGTGAATTGCTATTTTCATAGCGATTCATAGTTATAAAACTGTTCTGTTAGAAGGCTTAATGCCTTTGAAATTACATTATTGTGTGAACAGATGTGTCTGAATAACAACCTTGGAAGTGGAGGACTTGGTATCTCAAGTATTCATTTTCAGTGTGTCGTTTTCTTTAATGAAATCCTCCAAGGAGTGACAAACTCAGAGATAAACAGCAATTAATAATTCACTGTGGCCAGAGGGAAGGAACAGGCAGTTGCACTTCATTGCACAGATCTAACTAACACACAGTTTGGACAAAAAATTGAAGGAGTTGGTCACTGGCTGATCCTTCCTCAATTCAGTCTCAGTTTGGACAAAATGAGTGTGTAAGCATAAATGCAGTGTAAAGAGCAGTATTTCTGCAACCATTGTCTTATGAACACAACATAGAGCCTATTTTATAAGGAACATCGGTATTCTACCTCACCAGAATGAGATTCTTTTTAATCATCTGGTGTGTAAAGAGAAAAAAAAAAAAACCATTGTGAATTCCACTCTGCTTCATGTCTTTTTTATCTTGTTGAGTCTCACTGTGATTTTTTTTCTATACATAATAGCCCAAATTTATTTCATGGAGTTTGCCACCAAGGGGAACAATTATTTAAACCATTTAATTATTGCATATGCACATGCAATGTCTCTCTCTCATATTCAGGCTCACTGCAGTCCCTACTGAGGTTAACTTCACTTAACTTTCCTTGTTCATGCCTTTGACCCTGCCTGTTGAGGTTAAAGGTGTGGACCTTCCTGTTCTCCTGGGTGGACTAAAAAACCTTTTCTAAAGCATGGAGTTCAAATCAGTTGAAATCCATCCAAAATGTTCTGCTTGTGTCATATCACACCCGGAATTGCCTTTTCTGCCTTTCACCTTAAATCCAGGTTTAGTGCTCACATTTTCTATGTCCTCCCGACCCACAACAAAAAATCATATTGGAACAAGGCAGATCTGCAGGGATTCTCTAGCAGGCTACTCTCCATTTCCAGGGGTTTGCATTGTCTTTCCTTGAGACCTACCAATGTAGTTTTCTTGTATTAATTTTTAAGGTCTCCTCTTGAACAAAGACAAAATTCTAGTGCTCTGGATTGCTCCTCTGTGCCAAGGAGTTCCTCAGCTTCCTCTAGTATTGCTTCAGGTTATTTTCATCTTGCCATAAGCTCTTTTCGTTTGGTTTACTTTGTCTTTTTACATCCCTACTTTGTTTGCTTTCCCCCTCCCCTCTGAAACGTATTTCCCTGTTGTATTTCTTTCTTAGTTCTGAGTTTTTAATTTATGGGTTACTGATCTAATTTATCAGTCCTCATGCATAAACGATTTGCTTTTCCTTATCCTTCTCAATTTTTGAAATGAGCTCTTTCCAGCCTATTATACACTGTACGGATGCAAATCTTGGCCACTCTTTGATTTGGAAAACTATATATGAAAAATATGTCTACATCTGAAAAAGGTGACTGATACTTTTGAACTGTTCAATCCACATTAAAATACAAGCTACATAGGCTGGGTACCAGATGTTAATTTTCCTTTTGAGTACACCTGCATGAAGTAGTGAATAATTATAAGTAATTGAGTATGCAATTAATGTTTAAAACTCACATCCATTATGCAGAGAATTTTCCTGGAAAACAGGTAAACTAGTTACTCATAGATTTCCACAAAGGCAGAACCAGCTTGATTTCTTGTATATTAGCAGCAGTTTGAAATTCTGAACAATCAGGAGAGTGGGATTTTTTTAAGCTAATTTCTGGTATTAATCTGGAATTAAGCAGGTGTTTAATGGCAAGGATTTAGCACTTTTGCCTTTTCACTGAAAGTCAGAAACATGCTGGGAAAGTGCAAAAAGGTCGGCTTAGCTCAGATTCTTTGGCAGCAATTTTAGGGTGAATTTTGCACCAGCTAGGGGCAAGGATTAAATTTCCACTAAATACAACATTTCTCACTGTTGGTAATGCATGTTTTATATATAAATATATCTATGCAGTAAGGACTATGCCATTTTCTGAACTACAAATAGATTATTTTGAGGATTCTGAACTTACACTATTCAATATCTCCCCATATTTAGTAAACAATCTTTCTCCTTTTTCCTTTGGTTAATTTTTTTTCCATAAGCATGTTGTTTCTTGTTCCACGCACTTTTCCTTTTCCCTGAAAGCATGCATTATTTATTTTTATTTGTCAAAATTCATCTTATCTTATATTCATCATCTTATATTCAGTGTGCTGAATTATAGATACACTGGAAGGTTAGGTGAGCTGTCTCAAACCACTGAGAGATCTTATCTATTCTCATCCTGTTTCAGGAAAAAGCTGTGCTCTGTTAAGGTAGTTTTGGTTAAAGTCAGCATTTGGAACATGAATACAACTGAAAAATATTGCTGATGACTAGAGCCTCAGGTACCCTCTGATACCACGAAAAAGGAAGGGTGCAAAAATACATATTTTCAGTCATAGGATAGCAATTTAAAGTAGTTCTGGTATTTTTCAGAGATGAAGACATGAAGCCTTTTCAGGAGTCAGTGAGTAGTGAACAAATGCTAAACTCAGATTAAATGTATGAGAAACTAGGAGGGTCTATCAACCCAATATTTGTTTGTCTACTGTGCTGCCTTTTTCTCACAATCTCTCTTTGAGAATCATGCTCCATGAAAACTGTGGATAAAACCTTCATATGGTGCATGAAGTCTTCAGCTGCTTTTTGGATCATGTTTGATATTCTTGTGTTTTGTTTGGCCTATTTGTTTTCTGAGGGTCTTTTGTGCTTTGGGTTCTTTTTATTTTTGTTTTGTTTTGTTTTGTTTTTTGGGGATTTTTTGTGGTTTTGTTTTGATTGGTTGGTTTGTTTTTTTGTTTAGTTTTTGGATTTTTGTGGGGTTTTAGTTTTCGGGGGGGGTATTATTTTTTAAAATTCTTCTTTATTTGTTTATTTGTACTCTTATTGCTCAGAATGTAGAGACAACTAAATTCTAAATTTGCAGGTAAAGAGATATGTTGGGAATACAGTGTTCTCAATGTTGAGGAAGTAAATTTGATCCTGTCTGAATTACCACTAATAAACCACAAACTACTTCAGAGCTTTCTCAGGCTGTAGAAGTCCAGGGAGGTGTTGGGGTCACTGCTGAAATTTGTTACATAAATACTGTGGAGCTTGGGGTGATGGGTGTGAGGAAAGTGTTTTAGACTGTGATTTGTGTTGCAGAAACATGCTGACTATATATAAAAACCATAAACATCTCTCCAGTGAAGTGGCATTTTCAAAGTAGAAGAACAAATAAGTAAACAGACATGACAAGGTCATTTTGACATCTTGTAAAGCTGCTGTTGTTCAGGAATTTCCAAACTTGCTACATTATGGATAATATCTTAAAATGCACAAAATCTCCAGGCTCATGTCTTTGTAAATATGTGGTAACTTACAGCAGCTATAAAAGTTGCAATTGTATATAATTATTCTTAAATATTTTTAGGATAGAGTGCTCTCACATTTCTTATTAAAAAATATAATTTAATTTTTTTTTCTATCCTCAGTCCTGCTGCACCATTCATATCTTTCCTCCCATAAGTGCTTCTCTGCCACGTGGATTTTTTTTTGGTTCTACTACCTATTTCTGCATGTTGGGTACCAAGTTTCTCTCTATTAATATAACAGCGATTTCTGCTGGTACTTCCTATTGCCTCTTACATGTCCACAGGAGAAGAATCTCACTTCTCTTTCATCTGAGAACATCATAACACAAAGGACAGCAAAGATCATCCCATCCTTTCCCCTGCACCTGCAGGAAGCCCTGCACTGTGCACGTAACTCAAAAGGATTTGCTGAACATCCAGTCCCCCTGCCTCGACTTTCCAGAGGGTGCAATGGGTTTTCAACATCTTACAACAAACCTCAAATACAAATCTCTGGCCTATCTGAGCAGTAGGCTTTTGCCCACGAAGTTGTAACCCCTAGACTGACAGGAAATACTCGTATAATAGCTCTAAATAATGAAATTTGCTTTACACGGTAGGAAATCTGACACCTATCATTTTAAAATCAGTGGAAACATGACCTCTTGGGCAGACCTGTGGATGGATTGCCCATTAGAGCTGATGACATTGATGACATTCAAATTCACTGTCCCACACTGGACAGCAGAAACCTGGCAGTGCAAAGAATCCTAATGAGCGTTTTGCCATCAAGCAGCAGGAGGTTTTGCACCACTCGATGGTGGTAGGAGGGAAAGTTGCTCAGCTTTATACAGGAAAAGATAGGGAAGGGATTTTCCTGTGGTTTGCAAACTCTCATTCTTGCTATGTATTGCTTTCAGCTTGTCTCCTCGCTTCTTCTGGAACTGTCCCTAGACAGCAAGGAAGGTATTTTGACTACAATTAATACCACTTCATCCATTACTAAATCGATATTCTTAGCACTGTTTACAGCCTCAGCTATTTTTAAATACTTCCAATGCCAGTTTTACAGGCACATTGATCAAAACCTGATTATAATCCATAAACCTCTTTACCATTACTATAAACTAAAGTAAAATAAAATATTAGAAAGAGCAACATTCAAAAATATTCATTACTTTCTGCCAAACAATGTATCTGTCAGTGATGATGTTTGTCAGTAAAAAGGTGCAATTTTTCTCACATTTTCCAGTGGTCCCTGCTAGAGCCTGGGAGGACAGTACAAAGTGTGCAACAGACCGTATGCCCTTGCAAATGTGCCTCAGACTTGAAGCAGTATTGACTCAGACAAATTATCCTGCTAAGGAAAATGTACCTATCAAAACTTGAGCCTTTGCACCTCACTGTCTCTGGCCATTGCCCTCCTGTTTTTTGAGAGCATACTCTGGTATTGCCTTATCTATATTCATCTTTGTCGTTATTTCTCATCTTAAAAGAGACTAGTTAATTTACAACTTTCCAGAAAAAGAGAACAAAATAGGTTGAAATTTAAAGATTCTATTTGGTAATGATGCAGTCAATGATATGCAGGTTAGACATGTCTGCATTTGTTTCTAAAATAATGTACTGCCCCTGCTTTAATGGACTCAGTAGCTGACACGTTCAGATTTCATTTCATTTATTGAATTTTTTTTGTTCTACTTATTGCTCCAATTTCATCCTTCACCAAAAGAAACACTCTAAAATTTGGTCTTCACATCTTTAAATTATTTTCTACCTTTTCCCATTTCCAGTGTGCTTCTGCAAATCACCATTTGAGAATACAGTGAGAAGCCAATATGAGTTTGACAGAAAAAACCATCACTGGAGGAAAAGGGAATATACTGTAACGTCTACTAGGATTGTCCCTCTTTATTGTATTGAGGATTAAACCTTTATAGCTGACTTCTCAATTCACTTCCAATAGCATGAGCTGTAAATGCACAAAACATCCTCAAATCTTCCTTTACTGTTAAAATCTTTGGGTTCCTGCGACAGAGGTTTTAGTCTGAGGTGCCACATTATTTAGGCATCCATGTGTAGCTGCAGATGGTGTTTCATGAGTCAAATCCTGTGTTTCTAACATCATTGTGCCTGACCTCTGAAGTCAGTGGGAGTTTTACATGGCTGAAGAGAGTGGCATGATGTAATTAGTCAAAAAACCCAACATTTCTGGTTTGAGTAAGATATAATTCCAAGGTAGCGTGAGTTAAGGAACAGAATAGTCAATTAATCACCCTGGAAAGACTGATCAGTGCTCCTTGCTTTTAGTGTAAAACAATAAACAAAAGGTTATTTCCAGTTTTTTAATATTTGGATCAATGATGTTTATACAAAATCATGGAATCATTAAGTTCGGAAAAGACCTTTAAGACCATTGAGTCCAATCACTAACACTGCACTGCCAAGTTCACCACCAAACCGTGTCCTTGAGCACCACATCTACACATCTGCCTCCAGGGATGGTGGCTCATCTACTTCCTTGGGCCTCCTTTTGGTGAAGAAATTTTCCTTTCCAATCTAAACCTCACCTGGTTCAACCTGAGGCCATTTCCTCTCATCCCATCTCTATTTACCTGGGAGAAGTGACCACCCCCACCTGATACAACCTCCTTTCAGGGAGTTGTAGAGAGTGATGAGGTTTCCCCGTGAGCCTCATTTTCTCCAGGCTGAGCACCCCCAGCTCCCTCAGCTACTCCTCATCTGACTTTTGCTCCAGACCCTTCACCAGCTCTGTTGCTCTTCTCTGGACATGCTCCAGAGCCTCAGGGTTCTCCTCTTAGTGAGAGGCCCAAAACAAAAGCCAGGATTTGAGTGTGACTTCACAAATGGTGAGTACCGGGGGATAATCACTGCCCTGATCCTGCTGACCACCCTGCTTCTGATCCAGGCCAGGGGCCATTGGCCTTCTTGGCCACCTGGGCTCACTGTGGCTCAGGTCCAGCTGCTGTAACCACGCCCCAGATCCTCTTCCACCAGTCAGGCTTCCAATCACTCTGTCCCAAGCCTGTAGCATTGCATGGGATCATGTATCTGGCTAAAGTGATTTACTTAGAAAATAAAATAATGGATTTTCCTGGAAATCAAATCCCCACTAAAGCTCTTAGGGACGGTTCAAGCATCTGTCAGCTATTGAACTATTTGCACTGAATAAGAGCAGACTCTTGAAAGCTAATATCCTGTAAAAAATGCGATAATTTCCAGTAGTCAGTGACCAACAATTTTCTTGAATTTTGTCTTCACTAAAAGCCACTCTGGACACCACACCATCCTGTGATGACATTCCTGCTGACACAGAATTCCATCTGCAAGTGTCCCTGGGGTCCTAAATGCAGTCCCAGTGACTGAAACAAGGTTTCAACACTCCTGAGACCCAAAAACTTTCAAGCTATAAGAAAGCCACAATGCCATTTAATAAAAACTCTGCCTGATTATTTTTCAATGGTTTGTTTCAATGCAGGTATTCTTTTGTTTTGAAGAAGTAAATTATTATGTGAGAAGATTATTAAGTGCAAAAACTGGAACCAATTCATTTTAGTCATGTAAGAGATTTAGCTGCTCAGCCATTAAATGTTGCGCTGTCCTAGGTTTGAGTTTGCGTTTCTTTGCCTTTCAAGTAAAAAAAAAAAAATCCATTATAATGTCAGATTTGTTCATTTCTATTCAAACTTAAAGCCTGGCAGGACCATTGTGGTCACCTACTCTGATTTCCTGCATGAAAAAACAAAAATAAAATACAGGCAACAGAACATTATCAAGTAATTCCTGTTATCAAGCTCACAGACAGCAGAGACTTTATTTGTCAAAGAATGAGATGTAATCTTGATCCTAATATTAAAAGTTGAATGCATAAACCATAAACTAGACTGAAAAAATGAAGACTTTTGCAAAGCCATATGACTAACTCATTACTTCCACTCTAAATTTTTCAACTTTGAAATGTTCATTCGTTATGTCTATCCATTATAACCTGTATATAAATGACACTTCTCATTGTGTCTGACAGCTGAAAAATGTCTTGTCAGGAAGAAACTCTCACCACTCTACTCCTGCTGATTAAGAAGAAGAGAAGAGAAAGAAATTATTCCACTGTTGCTGATTTTTATTAGATTTCTCTTGCTGAGGAAAAAAATTTCCACGTAGAATGCTCTATAAAACCTACAGGCACTGCTTGTTTTCATAAACATCTTTATGCATCACTTGTCTTTGGTTATTAAACCTGATGGTTAGATAGAAATGTGCATTGGATGAAGAATAAAACCGGAGTATCTCAGTACCTTTCTTTTAAGTACCTAGTCCACAGATAGCACCTGCAGTTATGTAGGTAACATCTTTATGTGTGTCATTTGCATGCATGCATACATACATACATATATATATACATCTCTACATCTATTTATATACATATATTGCATACATATATATATATAATTTTCAGTTCTTTTATATTGTCAACAGAAAACCTTTGGGTGGTCTAAAAACCCCATGCAGCTGGGAAGAAGATGCCTGAAGTTAGATACTATGAAAAACTGGTGATAGGAAGGTCACTGAAATCCTTTATTTCTTCAAATCTTAGCTTGACTGAGGTCTTCAGGGACCTGAAATCCATGCTGATTTCCCTTCCATGTAAACAATAGCCCTTGATGGTTATTTGCAAGAACAAAAGAAGGGTTGGGGGTTTTCTCTATTTTTTTTTCCCTTGGATTATTTAAGACCCTTGGTCTTATTATTGTGTATAGCTGTCTAATGGCAATAGCTCTTAACAGAATATACATACATTTATTGTCCCTCTTCGGTCTGAAGAAGAAACAAACTCACAGCTGCAGCCATCCAGAATGGCCATAGGAAAGGTGCAATTACGGGATAGGATATTTCCCATCTCTCTATGAAGGCTGTGTCATCAAATTTCCTTGAGGGGAAAGAAGCAGAAAATGAATTCATAATTTGCTTTCCATATGAGAATAAGACACTAAGAGTCCTTAGTTTGTGTTCCTCTTCCAAGTTATTTCCAAGGTGTGTTTCTTACCTTTGTATCTGAAAACCCTTGGATGTGTTTCGAATCCAGCCCCACAGAACGGCTGTGTCCATGTCATGAGGAGACAGCAGGACACTTCCTCATCTCTTCCAAGTGAGCACTCTCATTGGCCTCTTCACTGTTGCTCAGTCCCAACAAAATGCAGAGAAAAATAACAATTCAGACTTTATCCTTCTGGGCCTCCAGATCTTGCTACATTTTACTATTAGAGGCTGGGTTTTCATGAGAAAGCAGCTGCAGCCCAGTTTTAGCTGCTGTCTCTGGCTGGGCTGAACATGCCCCACACCTTTGCGATGGGGTAGGAAACTGAGCTGCCACAGCACCCCATCTCTGCATGTCAGGGAGGATGAAAGGACAGCTTAGGTTCCACCCAGTAGCAGGCAGATACTCACCAGAGATTTTGGGGCATCATTTGTGTCGCAAATAAATACTTATTCCTACTCATCTGGATCACACAGCTCTTGCAAGACTGGAAAATTTATTTTCTTGAGTTCCTTGAGGTGAAAACCACTTTGTGTGACAGAAATCCCACAGCATAAGGAATTTCTATAGCTTTTTTAAAAAGGTTCAAAATACTGTAAAGAAACATTCCTTTACAATTTCATTTGCATCCAGCTTGGAAGGAAATGGCAAACTGATGTGTTGCCATTGCAGCCTTACCCAAGACACTAAATAAAAGCACAAGTGTCAATTCCTTCCTCTTCCCTTGAAATTCTAATAAATCAGTGGATTTAATTTTTCCCTAAAGAAATATGAGTCCACGTAGTATTAGATTAAGAATTAAGTGTTAAGAATGATAATAAGCTATTTGAGAGCACATAGAATGGGATTTCCAGCTACCAAGTGAAACTCCGAGAATAAACAAGAGAAAAATAAAAAATTGGTTGGAAGTCCACTTTGGTGATAAATACATTAAACCTCTTCAATCGGCCACCAAGTTATCCTGTTGGCAAGCAAAAAGGAGGGTTGTTTTCCCTGTGTGTTTATGCCAGATTCAGATGTGTTCCTCAGAAGAGCTGGCACAGAAACCCCAAGTGTCTCCAGGGCAAGTGTACATCTCTAACCCTGCTCTTCAAGAGACTTGATACATTCGCACCTGTAAGACACAAGAAAGTAGAAGAAACTAGAGAAACTAATGGTCTTTTTTTGTTGCTGTTTTAACAAAATGCATTGAGACGTTTAAGCGTGGGTCTGTTTGCCAGCAGTGGTTTTCCTTGAGCTGGAGCCCACCAGTTCCTTTCTGAGGGGCAGTGGACAGTGTGCTTCTTTCTCCAGGGCTGAAAGCACAATCAGGATTTCCATCCTGGCTTTCCCCTTTACCAAAAACCCCATTTTTCCCTGTGGCCATCCAGGGTGGTGTCAGACACAAAAGTAAAGGAAATTCAAAACATTTCCTTGAGTGCTGTAATTTGGCACAGAGGAACCTCACTGCAACTGGATGTGCTTGGTAAGTACATCATGGTCTTGCCCCTTTAATGGTCTTGTCCCTTTAAAGCATACACTGTTCAAACAATCATAATTTCAGCCAGTCATTCTTTCATCAAGATTTTTTAAAATTTTTCTTTCTATAGAGAGTGTGGGAGCTGTACCAAATAAAAGGCAATGATTTTTGGGGCCTTTTGCACTACAAATGGATGCTCCACATGCCATCTTGACAGGATGCACATTGGTTTTAATTTTATCTTTATAATCATCTTGAATTCACTTCATTTAGTTTTGCAGTTTATTAAAGTACTCTGGAAAGCAGGAATTCATTTTTCACTGAAAAAGGTATTTGTGCCTCCAATATGAACAAATTCTGCTGAAGCTCATGCTTCTAAATGATGTATCCATGCCAAGTTCCTGCCAAGAAATCTTGCCTACGCCTGATCTCAACATGAGTCTCTCTGTCTGGCTGTTTTTGCTGTAAATAAAGTTACTCATTGGTGAACATCCCAGGAAAACTTGCTGTGCAGATACACAGAGAATACAGATCCTCAGGAAAAAAATAAAAAATAGGAGAGAAACAGGTGATGACCAGGATGAACCAGATGAACTGAGTATGGAATAATAGAACTGGATTTTGTTTCATTCCAGGCCAATATACAGTTCATTAGTGAACTGCAACACTGTATGAAAGAACCGGAAAGTACAATTTTATCAGAAAAATGAAACCCAGCAAACATCCTACCAATAATAACAGGAGCAGTGCAATGTTCTCTTGGGCTGCAGATTGACTTATATGTGTTGCTTGTGGGTGTCGATGAACACTATTATCTGGAAAAAAGGAAGCAGTCATACTTTATTGATTGTGATGTATTTTTCTAACTTCAGCTGAAAATAGAGTTCACACATAAAAGCCATTACAGTGAAGTCAAAGGAGCTACTCGGATGCTTGGGGTCATACACTGCTATCTTCACGAGCAGTATTTATTTCTCTGGGCTTTACACTAGACCCCAAAAGAATAAATCCCATCTCATGATTGCCCAGTAGTAAGAAGTCTTATTCAGGCTGATATTCACTGTAGCTTAATTAGGAAGATAGGCTATGCGAGTAGGGAATGGGAAGAGCTCCTGCAGACCATGGTTCAGAGCACCTCATTTAATTGTCCAGTGATTGCCCAACCTACATGCACTGAATATTCTCCCAAAGACTGCGAGCCAGAGGGGTTGGACTTTTCCAAAGTTAGGATTTAGGAATATTATCTTTGCCTCCATGACCTTTCAGCTGAGCTCAGCTCAGCACTGGTATTGAGGACAGCTTATTTGGTGTGAAAGCGCTCCATGTCTTTTGTATTTTGAAGATATTTTTGTAATTTTATATCTTGTTGGCATGGCCTTGTAACCCCCATTTCTCTGTGTTTCTGTCCCATGATATGCCACCAAAACTAATTTTCAGACTCAAAATACAGATTTTGCATCCCCCAAAATGAAGCTTAACTTCGTCTGAAGGTGTGACCAGAAAGAGCCCTTTTCTATTGTCCTTTCATCATCTGAACAGTCTAGTTTGTGATAACTCCAATTTCACCCTGTCTTATGAACTGACAACACACCAGGCAGCTTATTCATTCTTCTCTCTGCCTCCCAGTCAGATTCCTGCTAAAGGACACTGTCTCAACATTGGCTTGACTGATGGCAACCCACATGGATTTTGCTTGCACTGGAAGGCCCAAAAAAGTGATGTTTGGAAACCAATAAGGCTTCCTCAGTTTTGATTTCCCTTTGAACGTCCTCAACCCTGGTGGGAAGCCATCTCATAGGAGCCCAGTGGGTTTCTGTAAAGATCTCTGACCTGCACAACAGCAGTTTCCCCTCCACCTTTGCTGATGCAATCTCTGCATCCTGAAATTTAAATTTTGATTTGCCACATGCAGCTGTCTTTATTACAGCATCAACCCATTCATCCTCAGCAAGTGGGTGGACTTTGTTTCTCTAGTCTGTGAATACCAAAACTGCAATTAGGCACCGTATATTCCTATTACTCATAACTGTTCTTAGTAAAACAGTCACCATTTTCTTTTTTTACTCCCCTGGTTTTATTTAATAAAAGGTTTTACAGTAGGACTTAAACCTGACACTGATCACTGTTGGAAAAAATAAATTAATTACCACAAAAAGCAAAAATATTCCCTTGTTTCAAAAAGTACCTGAGGACACTGGTAGGATATTTGGTGAATTTCATAACAATCATGTCATTTGGAACACATGGATAAAAAAAGGGATTAATCCTTATATGAATTCCAAGGCACTGTAATCTTTCTGGGGAGTTTGTTTTCAGCCAGTGTGATTTTTCAACAGGTTTGATGAGGATGTGGAAGATTTGATCCCAAACTTGCTGAAATGAAAGACTTCACTGCCCTTCTTTTCTTCATATACTCAAGCATGAGGAGCCCCTGATGAAGGAGAATCACAACCCAACCAGTGGTGAGGCTTGTGAGCTATTACCTCAGTTCTTCCCACTTAATAAATAATTAGGTTGAATAAAGTGCATTTGTGCAAACACATCTGAATCTGCAACACAGACTTTGCAGTCAGAGCAAGAAGAAAGGCAGAGAGCTTAGGAGAAAGTCAAACCTTACATGGTCACAGCAAAACCCTTTATTGATGTCTTTCACCTCAGGCAAGCACTGGGATGTCATTGCACTTGCTGTGACATTTGAAGGTCTGTGAATGTCTAATCAATGCACCCACAAAAACGCCAGTGTTCAGGTTATAAAGAATAAATTAGAAAGGTCCAAATAATGCTCTGTCATTCAGCTCAGTATTTTGTAAAGCATTTGCGCTAATATGGACCTGTGAGTTCTATTTAAAATTCATATTAGTGTGCATTTCAAGGTGACTGCACTTTTTATTCTGAAAACTTCTTCTACATTACTTCATTCAGCTCTATAAACACTTATGGAAAGCACACTCTAAAAATAAATTCCTTTTGCACTTCTCTCATTTAAATTGCTTTCAGGGAAATGCTGATATCAGGAAAGCGGCACCCACATCCATATGTTTACATTTATAGCAATTCTCAGTCACTTTTCTAATGTTAACTAGGAAATTATGTTATTTGAAAAACCTGTAATTACTAACAGAGCAGCAGCCTGTCTTCATATTCACTGCTCTTATTAATGTTTATGGCACCTGCAAATATGGCACTCAGGGCTGAGGCACACAATTCAAGCAGGCAATATAAATAAAGAGAGACACGATTTTCTCTCCAGACAGCTTCAGGTCAGAGTGACCACCACTGGGCTGTGTGTGGTGTGGGGGACAAGAGGTATCACAGGAGGGACAGTGTGTTCCTGCTGCTGAACCACGCTTTGTCAGCCTGCAGCAGATCTACTCAGCTCAGGAGCGGTTCTCTTAACAGGATCAGTGCCAAGGAGAAGTTTCCTTGCTCCAGACACTTCTCAGGGGACATTTTTTCCCAGTCACTCATGTTGACAAATGTGTCTACATGAGGCAACTTCACTCCTGAATGGTGACTGGTGGAAGCTGTACAGGGCCAGTTGATGCAGCTCCTCAGAGTACAGGAAGAGGTTGGAGAATGGTGCCCTGCCAGGAGCTTGGTGGATATGGGAAAAAACATGTGACTCAACAGTTTTGGCATTGGGAATTGAACTGGTTTAATACTGGAACAAGCCACAGATCTTCATCTGTCTGGAAAATGCATTCTTGTCAATCAACTTTTTCTAGAACAATGGTCGCACTCTTCTCAGAAAAAAAGGAGAGCCTTTCAAGAAACCTAGGTGCTTTCTACATAAAAATACATCTTCCAACATCTTTGTCCTTCTCAAGCTAACAGTCAGTCCGTCAACTAACCTTTTTATTGAAAGTTTTGTCATCTAACAGATGCCTTGTGCAGCTATAAATAAATCACAGATATAGAGATCCTATGAGTTTTCTGCTCATGTAGTAGGTCCCACCTGGTCACAAACCATGAGAGGTTCAGGGCCTCTGATGTTCTGTGTGAGCAGCTGCTGCCATGGCAGGTTGCTGAGGTCTCTTTTTAGGATCCACTGTGATGCATCTAGCAAACAAGACCTACTTTATGCACTTCAGAACTATCAGAGTTTGTGTGCCGCACTTAAAATGTTTGTTTGAAAATCAACAAGATGTTCAAGTCTGAAATGTATTTATTCTGTTGGGGGGGACAAAAAGGTTGTTCTGATCACTGCTAGCTCTGGAAACAGTACTTAAAATACATTTTGTATTGACTAGATGGTGTCTATTGTGTCTCAGTGAGAGATGGCTTTTTACAGCACTTGTTCTTGCTGTACAGCTCATGAGTACATCAGAAATACAAGGTAGTCACCTAATTACAGAGCAGGTACAGTGTTATTAGTGATGCGTGGCTCAAAATGGAGCCATAATTATGCATGAAGATCACTCCAAGAAATACTTAATTGCATCACTTATTGCTAACAACTTACATCTACCAGCATGCAGCTGAGTGATAACAGCAGTTCTTCCCCACATGCTCTCCTGGGTCGTATAATGTGCTAAATCTCTGCCAGGACAGGGATTCAGGAAAAGAGTGAGTTTGTATCAAGGACTCAGATAAAGCTCTTCAGAAGTATACATTTTGTCAAAAGCTGAGAGGGACTGCTCACCTGTTTTTTATTGCTCCAAAAACGTCCTCTCAAAAGCAAAATTTCACCCAATGATTCTTGATATTATTTGGATTTTTTTCCCAGTTGTGAAATATCTAGGATATGAAACAAGAGATTGTACATTCTTAAGAAGGGTTTTGAAAATTCATACAATTGTGTGTTTGTATGCATGTATTCTTACAGTTTACTGTAACTTCTTAGAGTAACTTTTTAAAAAGAAATTTAAAATCTCATATTTTTAATTTACCATTTCTGTAAAATAATAATGAACAAAAGAGATCTGTACTTAATTTTATCACGTTTTGAAAAATATCCTGAAATTCTTAGTTCAGATTTCAACTCTGTGAATTGTATTAAGGTCTGCTATAAGAACTCTTGAGGCATTAATATGACCATTTACATAGAACAACTTGAGGTTGACTTCCAAATTAATAACTGACAGTTTGGGGTTTTTTTAATTTAAAACTAAAATAGGTTAATATACATTAATCTGGTTTAAACTCGTTTAAATTTGCTCTTAAGAAATAAGAATTTTTTTAATTGAAGAGGAAAATATTGTCTGTGCATAGACTGGAGCCTTTGCTTATTGCCTCTGGACCTGCTGTAGGGATGTCTTGTCTTCCGGATTTCCTTCTGCTTGGCTGTTTCCTTTATTTTTAATTCACATATCTGTCTATGAATTGAACATAATGTCCACTTTCTGGAAATGGGGAACTTCAGGAATTCTCTAGGATATGTACATATACAAAAGCATAAACACACATCTATATTTAAAACACAGATGTACATTCACAATTAATCCCATAACCTCACTTCTCGGTTTATTCCAGAAGCTAGACTGTGTCTTTAAACAACAGCTTGGGGAATGAAAATAAATAAACAGAACCTGATGGCCATCCAGATGCTTTCTCAAAGATTCTTAGCAGTGGGGAGAACCTCCCTGCTCAGCTGACAAAATAGATGATCCAACAGTGAGAGCTGCATGCTTAGATCTTACACCTGGAAAAGTACTGTGGGCTGTGAGACCCCACATGCTGCAACCCAGTGAATGTTCTGAGGGTAAAGGCATGAGCAGTATGGGAGAGCCCTGTGTTTTCGTCCAAACTGGACTCAGCAGCTTGGAAAAAGAGATATTTCAATAAGATTTTGCTGGCAATTGGCCTAAGGCAGGGAAAAGATGCCTGTAGCTTTTTACCAGATGCATTAATGAAAAAAGTGTGTGTGGGGGGGGAAATTTGAATTTAATTTTGAAATTATTTGATAACAATACACAGAAAAAAATATTCCTTCTGAGCTGCAGAGTTTCTTCTAATATAGACAGAAGTTAATAACAGTTTTCAGGAGATTTGTGTGCCCCTGAAAATATGTAGTGTCAAGGTGTGAAAAAAACTAAAAGCGAAAATTTCTGCCAGAGAGAAGGGAAACAGAGGCTCCTCAATTCACACCACTCTACAGAGGTGAGCTTTTATTGCACATCAGAGCCCTTATATATCAGCGGCCTAAGGAAAAAATAATAGGTGATTGAGTGGTGCAGGGAGGAATTACATTAAAAGAATGACAGGAAATGCACTAGGAAATAGCAGTCAAATGCATAAATCAGTGTGACTGGAAAGGACAGTTCTCAGCATGATGTTGTGGCCATGTGTTTCTTGGCATTTTCACAAGTGGAAAAGTGCTGCTTCCTGAACTGGCAATTGATCTGCTCCCCATTGTTAATGTTAGCCTGCTTGGAACTTTACAGCTAACTTGGTGGCTTTCCAATTCATAAAAATGCTTTGATTACTGTATTATTTAATCCAGATTCTGTCACCTTTAGTCATCTTGAATCCATGATTCTACGACCTTACATGGTATCAATTTAATAAATAGGCTCATTATTCCCCTTCTGCCAGCTTGCTCTTCATCTCCTTCTTTCTGGCTTTTCTTCCTTATCACCCAAACCAGTTGCTTTGCCTCCTACATCCTGCCTGGCTTAAATTATGGTGAGACAGCTCCTATTTCAGTTTCAGGGCCAGGCTTTACAACATCCCAGAGCATTTGTTGACATCTGTCTTACCCACTAAGTCAAGCTGTGCCCACAATGCCTGGATGGGGATGCTTTGAGAGCTGCAGTGCTGCCGCAGCAGGACTGGGGATGCTCTGTGCTCAGATGCTCTGTGGGCAGGAGGCAGGGCAGCACCTTGCCAAAAGGGGGTTGATTCCTGGTTAAAGGCAAAGTCACCACGTATGGAAAAATGCACTTTTCAAAAGCATTTAAGATGGCCATATTTGGCAGATATTCACATAGAGATCAGTACTTCTTTCATCCTCCCTACACACTCTTTTTCCTGGTTTTGACAGATTTCAGAGTTCCTTCTCCAGAGCAGGGAATGGAAGAGCAAACCCAAGAAAACATGACGATGTTTTTAACATGTTCAAAACAATGCCTATTCCCCACTCCTGGTATTTCACCTGATTTTTTTTTCTTAACATTTTACATGTTTTCTTAAGGGAATGCCCTAATGCTACTTGTCTCTAGCTTCCCATCTAATAAATTGCATTGGTCAGCTTCAAATAAAAATGAAAGAGAAGTTTTTCCATAGTTAATAATTTACTAGTTCTATTAAAGAGGGTGAGCAGAGATAGTCTAAATTACTGTCTCCAGTGTGGAAAGATGGGCAGAAGGAAACTCTGCTTTAGGCTGTAGGTCAGTCAGCACAGCCATACTTCATTACATGCCTTGGAGAAAAGCTGGGCTTCCTTAACAAGCTTAGGCACAGCACCAGGCTCTCTGGTGCTGTGGATTTATATCCGACCAGCTTGGGTGTTAGCAAGGAAAACACAAGAACTTCTAGTATCAATAACAAGGGAAAGAACAAAGTGTTAAAATCTAGTGTAAGGAATAGAAAACTGGTAGCAACTTTGAAGTGGAAAATGTCAAATTAGAGAACCAGGCACATTTTAGTTGTAGATATTTATTTTCTCTGTGCACATGCCCCTTTTAAAACAATAGTTTTTAAAAGACTGCTATCCTTGTTTTTAAGTATGCACGTTTCTTGCCAATACCTCTCAGCTGCTCTAAAACTTTCAATCTGTACACAGCTACTATAAACCCATGATGCCAAAATCTGGTCAGACACAGAAGGTTGTGCTTATTATTATAGCAAGAGTAATAGAAATATATAGAGAAATAAAAGTTGTAAATACCTGAATTATAAAAAATTATATGTTTTCAATGGAGGTAACACTTTCCTGGGTGGATGATCACAAGGAAAAATGTACAAAGAGTTACGCAGGAGAGTCCAGATTTACAAGGATGGGAGAACTTCAAAAAACAATTTTCCTGGAGACCATTAAATGCCTAAGTAACACAAGGAATCCTAGTGGGGTGAAAGGTCAAGAATTCGTGAGTAATTTAGATCAGACCATCAGCACCGAGCTGAGTGAAGGCTGTTCTGTTCAGGTCTGTGAGGTGTGCCATGTCTGCACCCCTGCAGCCATGGCCCATCCCCTGCATCAAGAGGATGTCCAGGAGGCTCCATAAATACACAGTTTCCATATCTGTCCCCTCAAATACATTACAGTCAGAAAATTCTTCCTAATCTTAAAAATGAATTGACCCTGAAATGGCCACAGCCACATGGGAGGAGAGGCAGAGACATCAAGGACATCACCAGTGCTCAGACAGCTGTAACAACAGGAAACTTATTAGGTGAAGATTAATCAGAACAAGCTCAGAGAACAGGTCCTTTTCATACTGCACAGCAAGGCAAAACCCCAGTAACCTGCCTGGCAGCCTGGCTCAAGGGGAAACTCCTGTTGCTGAAAAGTTAACTGGTTTGGAAAGGACTAATGAGCCAGACTCCCTGCACTGTGCAATTTAGTATAAAGGTTTCCAAAATCAGTATGAAAACCAGTGTCAAGCACTGTTTTGTCTATGTTATGACCACTCAGTTTCTTTGTTTATTTCTCCTTTTCCTGTCACATGTGGTCATCAACATTATTTCTGCAGGAAATAGTGTCTTTTTGTGCCTTGTTTACATTGCTGAAGCACACAGCTAAACTATTAACCCAGTGTTTCTTCTAAGATATGCCTTTATCCATAATGCTGAATTGAACGAGGAATTAGACCTTAAAAAGATATGAGAATGATGTACTTTACTGAGATACCTCAAGTTCACTGACTTCTTGTGAAATTCAGTTTCATGTATGCTAACTCTGTCAATGACTTTGAGAGTTTTATTGGTTTTAATCCCAGCCTTGGGTCCCTTCCTGTGAGAAGCTAGAGCCCAGCATTTGAAAGTTTCACAAAAAATTTGCAGGGTTTTTTTAGTTTGAGGAATTCTGTAAAGGATGTGATAACAATGGGGACACTGCTTCAGAGGTGAAATACAAGGATTATCAGAGCATTGAGGAAAAATGCAAAGGAAAAAACTGTACTAAACACATATAAAATCCAGCAGAAATCAGCATATCAAAAATATGTGGAACCTCCTGAAAATGGGGATTACACAGCCTCTCATTATAGGTCATGGATACAGATGACCAAGGAACAAACATTTCACAAGCATAAATTGAGATTTCAACCTTTGTCTCCATTTTGATGAGTCTTGAAAGTAAATGTCATTATTTTTGGGGTTTTTGAAAGAGAAGGTATAGGCAGAGAACTTTACCTGTAGAGTTCTTCAGGTCAGATCACTGAGATATGAGATTAAACATTAAACTTAATCAGGCAGAAGTCCAAATATCTGTCTCCTTTTTTATCTGAGACCTCAATCCCAGCAGAGCAGGGAGAGGATGATCTGTCTACCTAAGAAAGCTAAAGACAGAAAACTTTGATGACCTACTTGCTTGAAAATCTTATCAAAACAGACACAATGGTACCAGCAATTTTGCTTTAGTGTATTGATAGATACTTTGTAGTGGTCACAGAGTAACAGACTCACAGAATGGCTGAGGTGGGAAGTGACCTCTGCTCAATAGGGCCAGCTCTAGAGCCAGTTGTCCAGGACCATGTCCAGATGGTGTTTGACTCTCTCCAAAGATGGAGACTCCATAACCTCCCTGGACAACCCATGCCGTTGTTAAAAATGTCACAATTTAAAAAAAAAAGCTTCATGATATTCAGAGGTAATCTCCGGTGTTCCAGCTTGTGCATATTGCCTCCTGTCTTGGTGTCACTGGGCAGCACTGAAAAGATCCTGACTCAATATTCTCTGCATCTTCCTTTCAGGTGCTCATGTGCATTGTTAAGGTTCCCTAAGCCACCTCCTCCTCAGGCTGAACAGTCCCAGACCTTCCACATAGGAAAGGTGCTCCAATCACTTTAACATGTTTGTGGCACTTTGGTCTCTCTCCAGGCTGTCCGTGTCTCTCTTGCAATGGGGAGCCCAGAACTGGGCACAGCATTTCAGGTGTGACCTCACAGGAGCTGAGTAGATGGGATGGTATTTTGTCTAATGAGGCTCAGGACAAAATCTGCCCCCTTCGCAGCAAGGGCATATTGTTGGCTCAGGTTCAATGTGTTGTCCATGAGGACCCACACATCTGCATCTGAATCATTAGGCACCTTTATCATCTCCACGATATCTTCTCTTCTAACCAAGACACTGCAGCTGGGAGCTGTTTTGCATTTGTGTCAAAACCTCCTGCGGCTGCTCTGGGAAGTTAAAGAGATAGAAAGTGATTGCTTGTACCTTCAGTTCAAAGCCCAACCTATCCATGCTGCCAGGGTGGTGCAAAGGGAACCTGGTGAAACTGTAAGTGTGAAGTCCCTTACTTTAATTGTAGGCTGATAATGGGCCACTGCATGGAGGTAGTTATAGTAATTTTAAGAGCCAGAGTGGTTTAAAAGTTGCTCTTGCTAAACGATCTTCTTTTTAATCTCCTCCTGCAAGAGCTGCAGTGGTTGCCAGCCAAATAGTTGTGCCCTGTCAGAGCTCTGAACTCACATGCACTCAGTTATCAGGAGATTATTTCATTATTTTTGCCCTGTTTTAACCCATGCTGTTCAAAATTACCTGTGAAGCATATTCCCCACTGACACAGCAGTCCTGTGGAATTACTGTGCAGTTTGCTTCATCTTCCCTGCAGGGACCACTGAAGTTATGACAATCTTTTCTAGTACTACAGATGAGAGACAAAAGCACCTTTGATGAGATTTTTTTACCAAGACACAAACCATCCTTGTGATTATTACCTGTTTGCACAGCAGATGGCAAAAAAAAAAATCCATCAGGAATGGTTGCCTTTCTTCCTATGAGGATATGAAAGATTATTATGAAATGATTCCAGGATCCAGTGGATAGTCCATTTTCTTCTTCTAGCATAGCTGGGAAGGAACTGAATAGAGAAAGGCTAGGAAGAATAACTCGCTCTGCAGATGTAGTTTCTTTTTTTGCTACAAGCATGTTTTTTTCCAAGTCACAACGGGACACCAATGGAAGCTGGGTCCCTAAATGCCTCTGTAAATCAAAGTGAAACTGTAAGTGAAAGTTAATGGGTTCCATGCTTAAATATGCATGTCTCTGAAAATTTCCCTCACCAGCCATTCTAATATAAATGTGTAAAGGGAAAATTGAGGTTGTTGCATATTTAGAGTTCAGTAAAGCACTTGGCATTGCATTTCATGAAATCTTACTGCTAAATTAATTCAGATTGGCTTGGATAGCAGCATACTCATGTGGGCTGGAAACTGCCTGGCAAATTGTAAACATGTGGCAGCGATAAAGATTCTTCCTTCTACAGTGTTGAAGATATGTGTCTAGTGGCATATACTGCAGGGACAGCAACTAACCACATCTCATTATATTATGACTACAAACATCTTCAATGTTAGCTGAAGAGAGAGACCTAAATCTGGAAAAATTGAAGTATATATATACAGCATTGCAAAGGTTTATTAATCTTTTTGAAGTCTAAAGATCAAAACTCCCAAAAAGATTATAAATACAGGGCTAAGAGATTAGAAACTAGATTAATTTGGACAGGAAAAAAAGCGAAACAAAGCAAAACAAAATTAAAAAAAAAACCAGCCAAGGAACCTAATAATAAAAAACTGCAGTGAGAGGAAAAAGGCTAGAAAGATGTAAAGATTTATTGACAATAATCAAGAAGTGCATTATACAAAACCTTTCAATATGATACAAGAAGAAATAAACCAGTGGCTTCAAAATGTGTATACAAAACCATGATATGATGGACTAATTTTGCTCTGATGTCAGCTACTAACTGCGCTGATCAGAATTATTTCACTACTATTGCTTGAAATCATCCTCTTTCTCCCATGGAACATGCAAAATCAAGCGGCTCTTCTGTTTTGTGGTGGTGGAAGAGCAGTTTGGACAGTGAAGCTCTGAGCTCTTGCCATTGCAGAGATACAAAGAGTAACACAGATTCCTTTTCCCTCTAACTCCTAGATGATTATATCCTTCCGAAGGACTGCAGTGCTCATATTACCACAAACACACCCAAGGAAATTCAGAGAAGTAAAACAAACAAACTGAGCTGTTCTTGGTGGCTGAAATAGCCAAACCTGCAGAATTTTCTAAAGAATAAGTACTACATATTTTCCTTCTTTAACATATTTACAGAAATTTTATTCCATTACAAGCTCACTGAAATCCACTGAAAAACCAGAGTAAAAAGAAACATTTTTAATTTTTATAACCTTTATATTTTAAAAATAAATATATTTGAGAATTTCCTTAGAATTCAAAATGTGTTTTTTGCAAACACAAACACTATCCCTGGACTAAGGAGCATGTTAATTAAGAGTCATTCTGCAATCATTTCACTGTAGTTTCACTCTGACACAGCCTTATGATATGTCAGCTTTTTCAAAGAGCCTCACAAATGTTTTATCTTCAGGCTGTGGTAAATCTGGGTTCCTCTTCAATGAAAGGGGAGTTATTTATAAAATATTGCAAATAGATGGGTTCCACTGATAACTGGTGACTGTGTAGCATGACATAAGAAAAGACATTCTATATATTTGCACTCATTAATCTTATTTTACCATGTACAAAAACTTGTAACATCTGTTCCTTGCGAGTTCTATAGCAATTACAAAGGATGCAGCCTTTTACCATCAAAAAATTGTGCTAAAGCTGGCAGATGTTGCAGCGTAAACTTTCACTGATAGGTGTTGGGAATGCTTCTGATTCCCGTTTAAAAGAGAGGAGAAATGAAGTTGCACTCTGAAGTTGCTGGTAGATGACTTCACATGCTCTATTTCCATTGTCTTGAAGGGAATGCACCAAGTGTGTTCAGAACTAACTTAATGAGAAATGTTATAGCCAATTGGGTATCTTCATCTATTTTGGCCTTATTTGTTAGCTTCTGACTGTTTGTTGCCCCATCCTCCACCCAAATCTCAAGCATCTCATGGTAGAGGACAGCACTTACCAGTTGGTATTTGGATATTCATACACAGTTTCATAACAAACAGACCTCCAGTGTATTCAGCTTGACCAAATGGTTGTGAAACAGTTTTGGAACTGGAATTTAAACTGGAAAAAAAGCGAAAAAAAGAGTGCCTAGGTTGGTCTACTAATTAATGCAACATACATTTATATAGCAACACTACTAATGCAACTTGTTTTTTCAGATATGTTGACAACAAACACATGCATTGGCCAAATTACCAATTTGCTTTTAGCCTGGACTGGCAAGCGATAGAGGTTTTCTTGTTAATCATCATCCATTAATGCTTAGCCAGCTGAAAAGAACTCTGAACAGGACACCCCTTGCTTTGCAGCACTAATGCTATAAATTGAGTGTAATTAAAGGCAATCAGTGATGAAAGAGCTATATGCTGGGATGCTGCAGTTTATTCACAGTGTACCCCAATACATGCATTCTCAGAGGGGAAAAAATACTTAAAATCCCAATTTTCTGTGTTTTATCCTGTTAGTTGTATCATCCAAGGACATAGGAAAGTGCTAGCAAAAAGAAATTAAAAAGTATAAATCAAACTGCAGAAAGAGAAAAAAAAATGCAAATAAGCAGGTAAACCAAACCAGCAAAACCTTAAAATGGACCACTTAGACACTATTTTTCCCTGTTAACATAGATTCTTCTTCCACATACAACATTTTGGGTTTAAATATTTTTCATCATTTTGTTTTCACAGAGATTTTTTTTTTTTTTTGCTATTCAAAACAAAGGAACATATTATCTGTTTAACCAGAAATGATGTAGAGACCTGCTTGGAAAAGTAAGGTACATGCTTAGTCACTCCAGTTTAATCTTCCTGAGTGCCTTTGGGAACCAGGAAACTGAGGCTTCAGCAGAGCTGCTGGGCTGAGCTCTGCCAGGAGGCTGCACCGCCAGCTGAACGTGGAAGAAGAAAAGGGAGTGGGTACAGGATGATCACCTGGCTGTGAGAGAGGGCAAACACCACCCTCGGGTCTGCAGATCGCTTTGCTGTTATCTGGAATCATCAGGAATTTAATCAGATCCAAATAAACAAAACTGGGCTTGCCCAAAATTCAAGAAGGGCTGGGAATAAAGCTGATGGATCTGAAAGCTTCCACATGCCTCCACCATCCCCTAAGAGTATCTTAAAAATGCTGGTCTTTTAAAACAGTACACACTGCTTTTTGAGCTGCAATTCTTGTGTTACAGGATTGCTCCTCATACCCTGCAGGAACATCCTGCATGTCACTTATATTCAAAAACATAATTTAGGGAATCTGAATGTGGAAATGGCCAGATTTCAATCATTACTTTAATAAAAGTTTTGCTTGTTGTTTGGGTTTCTTTTTCCAACGACATAATAAGGTTGTCAGTTTTTATTTGTGAGCTAGTTATTACACAAGTCAATTTACATAAAAGGCAATTTTAAGTTGAGAAATACCATCGAATTATTATGTTTCTTAGAGAATAGCACGGGAAATTTGATTTGGTCTGCAATATATAATACTTTGATCTGGGACTTGGGAGAAAACATAAGATCACTGACAAAAGCTTCATCTCAAAACCGAAATGGAGACAAGTAACAATGAAGAGGAGTGGTCTGTGGCCTAGAGTGGTCCAGATCAGTCAGCTAAACAAAAAGAACTGTGCAGTATGTGCTTTAAAACAGCCAGTGTAAAACCATACCTGTAGGGCCATTTAATTTACCTTAGGTTGAAAAGGAGGATCCCTCTGAATTCAGAAAGAATATGCTGGAACATGAATTTCCAGTTAACTTTGAAATCAGCTGTATCAGATGCCACAGAGGCAAACAAATGTTGTTTAATATAAACTTTCAGCATATAGCAGATTATTTTGCTCCGTAATCAGTGTGGTGAGTATTGCCTGTGAGTGCATCTGGAAGGCTGTGCTTGATTGTGATTTCCCCTGTTAAAGACATGCTGAACTGGAGAGGGCTCAAATTAAGTACTGGAAATTGGTGGACTTAATCTGTCCACTGAGAGTGACAGAATTTAAGATAACTGGCTCTTTAATCTGGTGGAGAAATGTATAAGACATGCCCTGGCTAAAGTTAATTCTGAACACATGCAGCTCAGATATGAGCCATACCTTTATTAGCAGTGAGTGAAATTAGCCAGGACAAATTTGGTAGATCCCCTGCAACAGATTTTCTGCATAGGACTTTTTTTTTGTCATCAAGTTTGAATTTTTATTCATGCTGTAGTACAAACAAGATAATTGCATACCTGTTTCTGAAAGAATGTTAAAATAAATTATCACAGCTATTCCCTTTATTTGGTTTGATGATCTATAAATCCTCTTAATATACCTTAATTATTGATTTTTAACATTAGCTAATTAAAAACACAACAACACACCTTTCAAGCTATGTAGAAACCCGTTTAAATTTAGCAGACACCTTGTTTTTGAATACAATTATACAATGTAATTGGAAAGGAATAGCACATACATAATCTCAAAGAACATAGAGGATTTTACAAAATTAACATAAAAGATATTCCTGGGACATTTTTACTGGCTATACCTATTCCTAAACAATGAGAAATGTTGACTTGAATAAGCATGTTTGAGGAATTCTACCTTAGAAAGATATCAGAGCAATGTGCTTTACTGAGATATGTCAAGTCCACTGAATCACTTCTTGTGAAATTCAGTTTCATGTATGCTAACTCTGTCAATGACTTTGGGAATTTTGTGAATTTTAATCCCAACCTTGGGTCCATTCCTGTGAGAATCTTAAACCCAGCATTTGAAAGTTTCACAAAAAATTTGTGGGGTTTAGTTTGAGAAATACAGTAAGGAATGTGATAACTATTAGGACACAGCTTCGGAGGGAAAACATATAATGCTGAAATACAAGGACTATTAAATAGTGTTAAGAAAAAAATCCGTGGAAATACACAATAAAACATTGATGTACTAAACAAATATAAAATCTAGCGGCAATTAACATATCAAACACAGAAGGATCAGATATATTAAAACAAGGCAGAATTTTTACCCTGGATTACTCAGGCAGATTTAGGAATTAAACCCAAAATTTTCCTATCTTAGACTTGCAACTTAATTAGCTTAACCAGTAAAGGAACTTTTTCAAATCTTGTAACATTTTTTGTGGGGATTAAAGTAATTTTTCACATTATTTTTTACTTTTTTTTTGAAACTGCTGTGTCAAAAATACCAGAAGCTGTGTATTGGAGTGGCAGGGAGAGTTCATGGCAGCTCTCCACAACAATTTCCCAGAACAGCTCTGTGTATGACAACACACATGAGAGCAGCATATTTTTGCTTGCTTAACTCATTGCATGAAGCTGGAAGATGGATACAAAGCACTGCTTAGCTGTTTCCAAGACTACTGCTATGTTCATGAAAACAATTATCCATGAAAGACACAAAATTCTAAATGACCTTAAGAGGCACAAAACTGATCTGAATTATCAAAGAAAAAAATCAGAATTCAGGATAAATGATTAATTTGTAACACATCTCCAAAGAAATTGCAGAGGTTACAAAACTCAAGGGACCTCATCAGCACAAAGAGGAAAAAATGTTTAGAGAATAATTGATTTACACTGGGCTCCCAGGGTAAGAGCTGTGGCACTCCTGAGGAGCTGTGGGTAACCTCCCAGAGTCCTCATGTGAGAAGGAGCCTGTGGCATTTCTTCTCTCCCTGTCTGTGAAAGACCTTCATTCCCATATTCCTCGGTGGGACCAAGGTTTGAGGAAGCAGCGTGCAAAACCCAATGAGGCAAACAAGCAGAAGTGCAGCCCAAGGGTCATTCTGCCACCACGGACGCAGGTCAGGGCAAGGCTACTCCACCACATTGTTTGGGGTAAGAGAACCCTTCCTGCAGTCTGCCCCACGGGGGGGAAAAAGGGGGTTGTAGGAGGTGTGGGAGCAGTGGCTTTAGAGAGCCATTATTTCCACTTGTGCTTTGGTTCCCCATTGCTGTGAATTTCTGAAGATCTCACTGACTTTGATAGCATTTGTTTGTGGAGGGAGTCCTGCAGGACTGGGGACCAACTTGTCCTGTGTTCTCCAGATGAAAGCCCATCCCAGGTAAGGATGAGAGTGAGACCCAAGGAAGGGTGTGAAATATTTCACTTCTGTGCTTCGGGTGGGAGTCTGGGTCTCTCTTCCTGCATATTCGGAGGGGATCACTGGGGGCTACGTGTTATTATTGCACCTAAGCAACTCACTCACTGTGGGAACCCCTGCTATGCCAGTGCACAGAGTTTGTATTATACAGTGTCAATTTTGTCCTGCCAGTTTCTTGATTTTCTTTCTTTATCCTCCTGAAAGAGGGGTTTTTTGGTGTTGTTTTTTTTTAATACACTCAGTGAAACACACAGTGAAAGGTGCATGATAATAGAGGCTCCAAGATAGCTGTGCGCTCATAACAACCTGTGCTCACATTTAAAAGCCTTAGCCCCTGAGTGTTTCTGTGAAAGCAGCATAGCACAGGCCTATTTATTACCTGCCAATTCCATTTCTTAGAGTGGATTTGCCTCTGAGCCAGAGTATTTTCTGCAAAAACATGTTGCTGCGGATGGATGAGGGGGTGGGTGGATGGGTGGGTAGGCAGGGTAAAAGGATGAGTGTGATGGGAGGACAGTGCCTAGATATTACAGAATTGCTGTAGAAAATATCTTGGCTATTTATTCCTCCGGGCAGATGGTGCCAGTTGATTACCTTCACCAATAGAAGCTGTACCTGTCAGCGAGAGTGAGAAGAAATGTCTCTGCAGTGGGGGGCTGAGGAAAGGCAAACTGAGGTATTTGAGCAAGAGCCTGATGCAAAGATTAATGTGTGAAGGTTAAAGGGCTGGGGCAGGGTGAACTCTGCGCAACACAGAGCTGTTATCCTGAATTATGGGCACTGGTCTGCTGCATGTCCATGAGAAGATAAGTTATGCCTATCCTATATAGGAGGGGATTTTCAGAGCAGAGAGCCAGAGTGCCATAATGCCAGAGAAAATTGTCCTGCTGCAGCCGCTCTGCTCATGTGTGAGTTCAAACCAAGGTGACTTGTCCAGCCCAGCTCTCTCTGCTCTTTTGATTCAGCATCTGCTTCAACTGCTCCTGAGCAAACAGCTTAGGACAGAGCTCTCATCTGTGTGCGTGTGCTCCTTCCTCTGCAGCCATCCAAAGGGCTCTGTGCATCTGTCCCTGAGCAGCTCAGCGCTGATCCCTGGCAGATCAGCCCTTCCATTGCACAAGGTGGGGTTAATCTTTTCTTGTTGTGCTTGCTGAGAGTGCCCTCCCTAATAAATAACTATAATCAAAATGGCCTCATTGTAGAAGCTTCATACTGTTTCTACAGTCTTGTGTTTGATTGCTTTCATTTCCACTGCGTTGGTTTTCCCAGTGGCTTTAAGAGATTTATCTTGGATTTGCACTGACTCAGGGAAAACAGAATCAAGCCATCTTTGTAAGGTGTGGGGGAGATTTTGAACAAGTAAGGCAGGAAAAGGAGAATTTCTATAGTACAGCAAAAGAACACATGCTGTTTTTTTCATGTGTTGGCTCCTGGAACTTCACTGCAACACTAAATAAATTGCCTCAGCAGTTTCTGAAAAATGCCATTTAATGTTTGCTGGCCCCTGGAAGTGCTAAACATTGTCACATTTTTTGAAAATGCCAGTAAAAGGCTCCTGGGAATTTCATCCCCATGCCTGCAGCTTTGATAAGTTTTATAACAATCTGGTGTAGTACAGCATTGCTAGTAAGAACCACTGTGTTTGTGAGGCACTGAAAAATAGTAAGAAAATGCACTTTAATCTTTATTCATGTCAGGTTAAAAATATGTCAGTATACCATATCCTTAAAAAGACAAAAAACAGATGAAAATGAAAGGAGACTATATGTGCTCCTACATTCAATAGGATTCAATAGGATTCTACTCATCATTTTATTTTTTCTGGAGACTGCAGAAGAATTGTACCTCCATAAAATAAAAAATTCTGGTTATAGCCCAAGTCCTGAATATTTAATTAAATCAAGAGTAACTCTATTGTAGAACCAGTCTGGGGAAGGAACTGACATAGTTTGGATATTTTGAAGAACTTGTCCTTGCGTTATGAAAGACAGATATTCAAGTACCTGTGCCACTTGCGTGAGGCAACAGTATTCCTCCATTAATATTTCAGACTTGCATTGTAGTTGTAAAGCTTCCGGGCGTAAGAGCTAGTTAGTGTTTGTTTACCTCCTGACACAAACTTCAGTGAAATCAATGTATTTTGCTGCTCAGTAGAACAGCATATTTTTGCCTCCACACTTTTGCATTGTACTCTAGGAAAAAAACGAAGAAACAAACAAACAAAGCAGCCAGTTTGATTCCAAAGCCAAATCTTACAACTCAGAATTCTGGTTCTACCTGCTGCCTCATGCTGCGGGAGAGGAAATAGATGAAATGAACTGGTGGGAGAAAGAGGAAGCATTGACACATATCCATACATAACTATTTTTGAAATTATATGTCAACTGAAACTGGCTTGAGTTTCTGTGAATGTTTTTGTTTTCCTGTCATATTCCAGTATTTGTGCACTTCCATTTCCATTAAGAATATCACAAATAGAATCATAGAATCATTTAGGTTGGAAATGACCCTAAACATCATCAAGTCCAGCTATTAACCCAGGACTGCTAAGTCCCCACTAAACCATGTCCCTCAGTGTCACATCTACATTTAAAAGATATATAGAGGTCTTTTAAGCACCTCCAGGGATGATGTGTCAACCACATCCCTGGGAAGCCCATTTCAAGGCTTGACAAACCTTTTGATGAAGAAATTATTCCTACTATCCAATCTAAACCTCACCTGGTACAACTTGAGGTCATTTCCTCTTGTCCTGTCATTTGTTACCTGGGAGAAGAGATTGACCCCCACCTGTCCACTCTTTCCAGGTAGTTGCAGAGAGCAATAAGGTTCTCCATTTTCCCAGGTTAAACAACCTCAGCTCCCTTAGCCACTCCTTATAAAATTTGTGCTCCAGACCTTTCACCAGCTCTGTTGCCCTCCATCTTCCAAAATAAAGTATTGTCTTCTGGAATAATTTTGAGATCAATTTTTGCAGGCTGTAGGAATATGTCTGGTTTGCATAAACAGAAATATGAATCAAAAGATTTTTGCAAATGTAGCCTTTTGATACAACTGCAAGATTATCTGTTGAACTTTGAGATTTTTCATTACCGTACTTAGGCAATTTTGAAGCAATTTCAGTCTGCAGAACTGTCGCATGGCTGAGCTTCATATTTCTTCTCCAAAATTTTCCCTGAAAAATAGAGGCCTAGTGAAGGAATGTGTGGGCTTTACACATGTAGAATTTTTCTTTGTTCCATTTTAGGAAGATCTTTAGGACAAAATAATTCCACAGGTGGTAAATGTGCCTACTGGAATTCTGCCACCGGAACAGTTTTCAGGATTGTATTAGGCTGATGAGTCAGGCTTCATGTCATTTCTTTAGAGACTAACAGGATGTCACTTGTCAAATACTACTATCTGCTTGCTTACTTGTCTTATTTCTCCGGAAAGAATAAAATCTATATTAGTGTAGTAGCCCTGCTTGTTCAAAGACCCTGTAGTTCAAATCCTAATAAAATAGGCCTCCGAAAAGAAAGAGGGCATAAAAAAGATCAAAAGAATAATAATAAAAAAAGTTGTTGCTGAAACTTAAAGGAGTTTGACTTCACTAAAGCTTCATTAGCTAAATGTAATGTGACAACAATAACACACCTGCAGCCATTGTGGTAGCGAGAAGATAATTCTCTGTGCTTGTCAGGAACTATGAGTACCAGATCTATTTACAGGACATATTGAAAAATCTCATGGGCATTAACCAGCCTAACTCACTTTTGAAATGGGTCACTTTTTAGCAAGTGCCCTAAAAGTGAAAAGCTTTTTACGTAACATCAGTTCCATGAGTCATTCCATTTCCCCCCATATTGGTTAATAAAATTTAATTTCCCTCTCTTCACCTGTCATAAGAGAATCTGGGAAAAAGGGTTGCTTTTCTCTGTACTTGCAAATTAATTGATATAATTCGTTTGAGGTTTCCTTCTTTCATGGTGCTTTCTTAAAATTAGAACCAAATTAAATGTGTTCCTAGCCATTGCAGAATACATTGATTAGAGCTGAATTATGCGCAATTGTGATCTACATTGAAATTTGCATGACACATCTCTCCTGGAGTGAAACTAAAAAAGGAATTTGAATCTTCCCCTATTCTTTTCCAACAAATACAGTCCATTCACCACTAAATCCAATAAGTTGTGGTCAATATTTAGAATAGATGAATGTGTAGATTTAATGAATGATGCAGCTATTAGAAAAAAAGTCTCAAGTACTTCCCTAATCTGTGTTAACTTAATAGTCTATGCCTATTAAAGAATATTGACAAGAACATCTTTATTTTTCCTTTTCTTAATTGTATTGCAGCAGTCTCTACAGTCCCCAGTTTCCACCAAGACAGCATCCTTGATAAATACTGTAAGATCTTGATTGTGAAAATATGTGTGTTTAGTATGACTGCAGTGAGCATTTGCAATGATTTACATATGTCTGCTCATACGTGAAAAGCTGGCAGGAGTGTATATATTTTCAGGGGCTAAGGCGGCCCTGCCTATGTTTGCAAGGCCACCACCAGCAAGTCTAAGCCTTCTGGTCTCACACAGGTGACTGTTCCCAGTCTCATAAGCTGCAAGCAAGAGTGAAAGGTGTCTGCCAGGAAGCATTATGGGGTTGCTGCCTGTAAACGGGAAAGGGTCAGCAGAGGACTCACCTCCCACAGGAAGTCATGTGCATGTTTAACTTGTCACATTAACAAAGCTCCACTGAAAGCAAAAGGAGAAATCCAACAACATCGTCCCTACTGGGTTCTTTGAGCCCAGAATATTGTTGCAGGGGACAACTAACTGCACATGTGAAAAACCAGAATACTTTTTCTCCCATCTTTCTGCCACCTTTTTTTTATCCTGTTTCAGTGTATTCTTTCTCCATCAGTTTTTAGAAACAATTAATTTTTCATTTGAAAAGGCTGTATGAGCAAAATTATGTATGTATGTATGTGTAGAAGAGGGAGAGAAAGAAAGACACAAGTTGTCCTCTGTCTGGATTCAAGACGAAAGAGCTTCTCAGGCAGCTATCACAGTAAGGGGACAGCACATCTCTGTGATGATATGAAACAGCAACTACCCCAACTGACACCACTACACAGCCAGCCTCTAATCCCAGATGGCTAACATAAAAGCTCCATAACCTTGTGATACTATTAAATGAAAGGTAGGTCACATATGGGCTCTGACTAGCAGGAACTGTAAGAATTGCTGCTGTGAGAGAGGGAGTAATTGCAGAACCTTTGCTCTGAATACAGCCAGATTCTTGCACTATGGTTCATTTCTTCCCAACCCTTGCCAAACAGTGTTGGCTCTCTGATGATAGAAATGCAACAATTGAGCTTGAGAAAACTTGTATTGTCATGCTTTTATAGATTTCCCTCAAATGCTTACACAGATATATATATATTGGATTTTTGTTTGTCAAGCATAAGCCCTGTCAAATGTATCTGCACTCTTTTAACTTTGGAAATGACAGCTTTCTGATCAAAGAAAACATTCATTTTCTTTCCATCCTGGGGAATAACATAGTACTGGTTTGCTTCCAAATAACACATCTCATGTCTTTATGCTTTGCTCTTTCCTTGAGACATATAATTTACCATAGCAAGCTTTTCAATTAGGGCCTTATCCAAAACTTTAACTACTGTTGGGTGAAAAAAGCCCAACAAAATCTACATTGCCTGCAGGCTCTTTCAAGCAGTTTTATGTACAGTTTTTCACACAGTGGTCACACTTGCGTGACAAACATACACTGTAGGGACAATATATACAATACGGTATTTCCTTAGGATATTAATAGTAATTTTGGATAGTAGGAAAGCTACCTTTTCTTCTCTTTTTTCTTCATGTCAGTTCTGGCGATCAACAGTAAAATGTGACAGTGATTAGACATGGCAGTTTTTTTTTTTGTACCAGTGTTTTGATGCACCACAACTTACTCTGTTTTCTCTTTTCTTTTCTTTCTTTTTTTTTTTTTTTTTTAATCTAAGACAAAGATTCACGGCATCTTTGGGAATTAGCCATGTGATCCACATTTCTGACAGAGGGGGAATTTCTGTTCTCTTTCATGTCTGTCTTTTCAGCTTTTGTCAGAATGTGATAACACAAAGAACCTTTCTGACCACCACACTATCGTGCTATCAGTGTGATTGGAAAATGGTAAAGAGAGAGACTTTAGTTTTCCACAGAGTGTGCCAGCATCACCCTAATGTGGGCACTTCTTCAACCAGCTGGTGAGGCCAAGCAGTCAAAGCAGAGTCTTTAAACAAGGAACATCCCTCACTGCTGGCCAGTGGGGTGGCGGTGTGAATACTCAGAGGGCAATCAGAGCAAGCACTGCAGGGCGAAAAGGGCAAGCAATCCCTCAGATAAAGGGGGGAAGCCTGCCAAGGGGCACGGACACCAGATTTTAAAGAGGTTTCAGGAGCGCCGGCTGCAGCCGGTGCACTCAGGGTGTGCCGGAGCGCAGCGCAGGGATCAAACTACTGCTAACCCATCTCCGGGTCTGATCCTTCCTGAGCTGCACACTAGCGGAAAGTTGGGCTCGCTGCCGCTCTCGCCTGCGATCCGGGAGTGGATCAGCCCGACGCCGCGATCCCTGGCTGAGCCTGTGCCTCGCAGCCGCTCGTCTGCGCATGAGTCGCTGCAGGAGGCTCCGCGGCTGGAGTATTTGAGGGGCTGGGCAGCGGGGGAAGATGCTCAGAGCCTGCGGGGGCCGTGCGCCCGGCGGAGCGGAGCCGCGGCGGGCCATGGAGGGGGCGCGGGCTCCGGCGCG